>JAHRHZ010000051.1:16390253-16426110 GCA_024137785.1 Ginglymostoma cirratum | reverse complement strand
CTTCCTTCTGAGGAAGGGTCACCGGACCCGAAACGTTAACTCTGTTTTCTCCTTTGCAGATGCTGCCAGACCTGCTGAGCTTTCCCAGCAACTTTGTTTTTGACAAAGATAAACCTCCTTGACTACAAGCATAAATGTGGGATAAAACTACTGCCATAATCTTTGAGTCCTTAACAAAAGTAATAAAGGATCAAAGTCAATT
The DNA here is from genome assembly GCA_024137785.1 of Ginglymostoma cirratum. NCBI lineage: Eukaryota > Metazoa > Chordata > Chondrichthyes > Orectolobiformes > Ginglymostomatidae > Ginglymostoma > Ginglymostoma cirratum. Next base: position 16,425,908 of record JAHRHZ010000051.1, on the reverse strand, counting down.
ATTAATATAAAGTAACTAATACAATTTCTCCTTCACTTCCTATCCAAGAATACAACAAACAAAAGATTCCTAAAGCCACCAATCACAAGAGAGATGAAATATCAATAACCTACTCAATGAGCACACTTGAAACTGACTAATATTCTGGCTGCTTGATTGAGTATTGAGCTCTTGCCTGATGGTGGAGAACCGTCTAATGAACTATCCCACAAATCACAGTTTAATGTGAATCTGCTTATACATATTGCTTAATTAAAAGTTGTGATCTTATTAACATGTGCTTTGGCACTGCAGATGTAATGCTCTCGTCTCAGCTATGTGAATAGAACTAGGTTGTAAAAGTTTTATAAATGGCCTTGCCTATTAAATCGTAACTCTTAAGAAGCTGTCATTTAATATGAGTTTTCTCTTCTCCATTCTCTTTGTAGCTTTTGTCTTTGAAATGAGAAGGTGGTGGTATGTTGATGGATGATGGCCTGCGTGGTACTGTGCTCTGCACAATAATTCATAACAAGTTCAAATCCCAGTTAGAAGAGCTTCCAATATTCAATTATTTTTCTTGATTAAATTTTACCCACTTTAGTTTAGGGTAACTTTGACCTTGACTGCCGGCCTAATACAGGGTCAATTTTTGACTTTTGCGAAAAACTAATAGTAGGCACGTAGTTATGCATTACACCCTCAATTTTACATTTTAGTGAGGGCAGTGGATAACATAGACACACCAACACACTGGTGCACATTTCCAGAAAGTTCTGGGCCATTTCATTGTCCTCGATAAACATTCGCTTTAGTGGGGCTGCAGGATTTACGCAATGGAAATTATTTTTTTCAACTATTCTTAAACTAGATGCTAATGTTAGTAAGATTACTAGCAAGATCATTGATTTGAGGTACACCATTGAGTGAGTGTACAAAAACTAAAGCAATGCTTTTGTATAATGCTTCTCAATATTAATAAGTAATGAAACACCAGCATTTTTTGAGAAGCTTGCACTAGTAAACGGATAGTAGGAAAAGCTTAGTCCAGAATTTAACTTGGAGGTGGTGGGCTTGGGGGTGGTGGCCTTGCCCAAGGGTAGACAGTATGTTGGCAGTGCTAGTGGGGTGTTGTGTTTTCAGCAAGAGTGGTGGAGGGAGAAGAAAATTCTGGCGTTTTTTATGGTACCTTCCATGAACTCAGGATATTCCAACTTGCTTCCACCTAATGAGGCACTTTTGAAGAGTAATCACTGTCATAATCCAGAAATTGAATACAAGAGAGTTTGTGAATGTGAGTTCTATTTTTAAAACCTGCAAATAAGAAGCTGTCATCCACAAAAATGACAGTGATGGCACCTTAAAATGTAACTAATACACTGCTGTCTTTTAGGAAAGGATACCTGGCATCCATACCCCATGACAGGTCTGGCTTACATGGAACCCAATTCCCAAGCCAACTGCAGAGGACTCTTCGCTGCCCACTGAAACCTAACAACTCACCCAATCGATTCGAGTTACAAATAGCAGTTCCAGAAGGTAGCTCATGCTGACTTTCTCAGGACAATTGGAAATGGGCAAATAAAGGTCAGGGTTGCTAGTGATATCTATATTCCAAGAATCAGTTTCAAAAATAAAATAATACTTTATATACTCGTATGTTTCTTCTGCACTTCAACCAAGTTACTCCACATGCTTCTAAATTCCATGGGTGTCAAGCATATCTTGTTCAATCCATCCTCATAAGTTCAAGCCACTCATTCCAGTTATCTATCTAATAAAAATCTTCTGAACTTCCTCCAACACATTTACATCATTTATTAAACAAAGAGATAAAACTGCACACTGTTCATCTCGCCCTTCCACCTCGTCATTTACGGTTGTTACTGAAATGATTTTGTTTCTCAAAAGCGAGACCGAAACAAGATATTTGTTCATCTGCCATTTCCTTATTATTGCCTATTAACTCTCCATTCTCAGTCTCTAGCGATTAACACTCACTTTACTTACACTTATCCTTTTTGAATACTTGGAGAAACTCTTGATTTTACACGCTAGCTAGCTTCCTCTCACACTGCATTTATTTTTCTCCTGATTCAGCTTTTAACCATTCTCTGCCACTAGCATCTATTGCCATCCCTAAAGTGCCTTTGAACTGAATGACTTGCTCTCTACAATTTCAGAGGACTGTTTAGAATCAACGACATCACTGTGGATCTGGAGTTACATGTTGGTTAGACTCAGCAAGAATGGCAGATTCCTTCTCTAAGTGAAATCAATGAATGAGATGGGTTTCTGCAGCAGTTGATTATAACCTCATAATCACCATTCCTGAACCTACCTTTCAAATCCAGATTTGAATTTAAAATTGTATCAGTTACAACAGCAGGATTTAAACCCATGTCCCTGCAGTATTTACCTAGACTTCTGGTGTAGTGGTCCAGTGATATTACACAACAACGTTACATCCTCCTTTATGTTCCAAATATATTTATAGAGATAGGACTTAGACTTTAAGATCTGGATCCCTTTCTTACCTTTTGGTATCGTTTTATTTCTGATTTTTTAAAAAAATTCTGGTTTTGTTACCAGGATGGTGCTGGAGACTGGCGATGTTGTACACTTTTCACTGTACTCATGTATCCCCTTACATGAATACGCATGACAATAAGATCTAATTCTAACTCTAATTAACTGTCTAACTTATTTCACCATTATAACTATATGATGTACATAGAGATTGACATTGATTTATTTGATTATAACTGCCCACTCATGGACGAGAACAGGCATCTGTTAATTACAAAAATGTATTTCAGGACTTAAGGGAGCAAGTGTTTTACGCAGAAATATACCTTTTTAGGATGTGTAAGATTATTGTCTGGAAAGATCAGTAATCAGTAAATAAAGAGATACTACATCGGTTCTTGAGAGTGGTATATTGCTGTTTTCTGTGGCAGGGTAATCCTCTTGTTTCATCTGCATCAGGAGATTGTAACTTCATGTCCCACTCAGGACATGGGCATACTTATTAACACAATCCAGCTATGGCCATTCTATCTCAGTGAGATACCATGCTAGCGTGAATGAGACAATTGGCGCTAACCTTTTTCCCCTTAAGCTTGCCTCTAGAAGATTGGTCCAAGGTGAGAACATGCCAGGTAATTGTATAAATTTGCTTCTGGTCCCACAAAGGTGGAAAATTCAGCTCAACATTTTAAATCAATTACCTTTCATCAGAGCTGAAATGTTTGCTCTGTTTCTTTCTCTGCAGATGCTTCCAGACCTGCTGAATATCTCAGGATTTGATCTTTTTATTTCAAAAAGTCTTGACTGTTTGTAAAGCATTTGATGTCTTCAGGTTGTGGAATGTGCTAGATAAGTGCAATCATTCTTTCTTCTAGGCTCATTGCAGATGGTATTTACCGTACTGTGTGTATTATTGCTGAATGTCATTCATACATGTTAATGAACTAGTGTCATTGAATCATATCGCATTGAAACAGATCCTTTGGCCCAACTAATCCATGCCGAGTAGGTTTCCTAAACTGAACATGTCCCATTTGTCTGCATTTGGCGCGTATCCCTCTAAACCTTTCCTCACTATGTACCTGTCCAAACGTCTTTTAAATGTTGCAATTGTACCCCGCTCTACCACTTCCTCTGGCAACTCGTTCAACATACGAACAACCCTCTGTTTGAAAAAGTTACCCCTCAGGTTCCTTTTATATCTTTCGCCTCTTGTGCCATAAGTCAATGGTGGGTCCGCTGTTGTTTGTCATTTATATAAGCAATTTGAACGAGGCATGGTTAGTAAATTTGCTTGATGACACTAAAATTGGTGGTATAGTGGACACTGAAGGTTATCTAAGAGTGCAACAGGTCCTTGATCAACAGGGCCAGTGGGCTGGGAAATGGCAGATGAAGTTTAATTCAGATAAAAGCGAGATGTTGCACTTTGGTAAGACAAACCACGGCAAAACTTACACAGTTAATGGTAGGACCCTGTTGATGAGAGAGATCTAGGGGTTCAGGGTACATAGTTTGTTGAAAGTGGTGTCACAAGTAGGCAGGGTGGTGATGAAGACATTTGGCATGCTTGCCTTCATTGGTCAGAGCATTGAGTACAGGAGTTGAGATGTCACTACTTGTAATTTCACAAATTATTTAGAGGCAAGATTGATCTAACCTTTTCCTTTTACAGAATTAATCCATTTTCACCCTGACATTACAGGAGACACTTTATTCACAATTCTATCAAGCAAAGAGATATACTGGTATCCCTGAGAAGATGCTCCAGTGTGGCATGGATAAGGTAGTGGAAACTCATGGAAGCAGCTGCATGATAAAGAAAATACATTCGAATTAAATACTGATCTGGGAGCTTTTATTTTCTAAAGCTATGGATTACAATTAATTTTAAGTGTGCAGACTTTCAGAACAATCATGAGGCGGTAGTTTTCACAGCTATATAGATGATTAAAAAGTCGTTTTCTCAAATGTTCTCACTGGAGTTTTTTGGAAGAAAAAACATTTAATTGCGGCTATAAAGCACATATGCTTTCAGCACAAAGTGTAATCTGTACGGTGGTGTGACATGGCATGTGGTTATTTGTCATATTTCAACTCAGTGTAATTCCCGATTGCATTTACACAGTGCTATCATTAACAGAGACTGCATAAGAAGGCAAGGCAACAATTTATCTCCATTTAACATAGCAGACTGAGTGCAGGAGTCACCACCTCTTTCAAAGGGGATCCGACCAAAGTATTTTTAATCAGCGGTTAACTTTGATGAGAAGGCAGCAGTGTGGCACACTCCGTTACTGCTGCTAGGAGATTCCATAGTTGCAAATTCTTTACCCTGACTGCAAAGCAGCTTTTTTTGTAGTGTGACAATGATGCAAGCTGGACATGTTGTATTCTGGCAACTGCTGAAGTAGCCTACACTTCTTTTCATGTCCAAATCCTTTCTTTGACAAGAGCGTTTTTGTCTACTCAATGTTTCAGACGTAATCACTGAAAAAACTGTTCTTTAAGAACAGGCTTTACCATTTTGCTGGAATTACCAAGCTGAGGAAGCATTCCCACTGTGTTACTGAGTCATTAACACACAGCAACTGTTGTACAGGCATGCCAGATCACTACACTGTATGAGCTGCTGCTCATTATGGAGGTTGCTACCACCATTAGCTTTAAGTATAGGAAATTACAGATCTAGTGTGGTAGAGGGAAACCACTTCCTGGTCTAATTTGGAGTTCTGTGTCCAGTTCTGGTTGCCCTGTGATAGGAAGGGTATTACTAAGGTAGAGAGGGCTCTGAAGAAAATTATCAGGATATTGTCAGTTCCAGAAGGCTTGGGTTATTAAGAAAGGCTGGATAGGCTGGTTATTGTTTCACTGAAGCGTAGGAGGTTCGTAAAATCATGAGGGGTACAGATAGGGTCAATGGTAGGTATCTTTTTCCTAGGATGGGTGATTTCAAGACTAGGATGCATAAAGAGGTCTCCTTCTCAATCGCTCCTCTTTCCTGAGGTAAGGTGACCCTCAGGTTAAACCACCATCAGTCATCTGTCTCTAATGAGAGAGCAGCTCTCTAATCTGATCTCACTATGGTGAATTTACCTTTTATAATGTATGAAAACTATATACACATACATTTAAATATGTTTTAATTTAAAACTTCAATGTTATGCGTTCCTGCCAAATTTATTCAATTTTGTTTTCCTTCTACTCTATCTTTTATTCGTTAATGATGTGGGTATTGCTTAACAAGGTTTCAATTAAATGGCTACTAGGCCTTTTCACAGGATACATAATAGTCAAACAAATTTCTTTGGTTCTGAAGTTACATGTAAGTCAGAACACATAAAGCAGCAGGTTTCTGATGTATGAGGAGAGATTGTCTAGGTTGGGATTGTTTTCACTGGAGTTCAGATGAATGAGGGGGGATCTCACAGAGACTTATAAAATTCTAACAGGACTGGTCAAGGTAGATGCAGGGAGGATGTTTCCAATGGCGAGTATATCCAGAACCAGAGGTCACAGGTTGTTGACTTGCTCACTGAGCTGGCTTCTTCTCGTTCAGACGTTCCATCACCATGCTGGATAACATAATCAGTGGAGCCTCTGATGAAATGATGTTGTTGTACTTCGCTTGGAATTTATACTGTCTGGTCTGTTATGGTGAGTTGGGTCATTTCTGGTTTTGATCTGTATGGGTTTGTCTATGGAAATGACACTACTCACCATAACGGACCAGACAGTATAAATTCCAAGCGGAGTAGAACAACATCGCTTCATTGGAGGCTCCGCTGATTATACTATCCAGCACGGTGATGAAACGTCCGAATGAAAACAAGCCAGCTCGGTGAGCAAGTCAACAACCTCATCCACAACCCAAGCTACAGATCTTTGCTAAAACTTTAAATCAGGGGTCACAGTATGAGGTTTTGGGCTAGACGATTTAAGATGGAGATGAGGAAACATTTCTTCACCCGAAGAGTGGTGAGCCTGTGGAATTCATTACCACAGGAAGTAGTTGATGCCAAAACATTGAACGTATTCAAGAGGCCACTAGATATGGAACTTGGGACGAATGAGTTCAAAGGTTATGGGGAGAAAGCAGGATTAGGCTATGGAGTTGGCCGATCAGCCATGATCGTTATGAATAGCCTCCTCCTGCTTCTATCTTCTATGTTTCTATGTTTCTACCTATAATGATTAATAAACCAGTTTTTTTATGGCAATCTGGAAGTTCCAGATTGAAGTAGTCATTATTGATAATGTCTCGTTATTGTAACTTTATTTATTTAGCTAAATTCAAAATTCTAGCAGCTGTGATGGAATTTGAATTTAGATCTCCAGATCATTAGATCAAGCTTGTATATTACTAGTGTGCAGAAGTATAACCATGATGCCTCAGTTCTTATCTGTGACAATAAAGTGCTAGTCAATGCCTTGAGTTTTACGTTTAAACGCGACTTGATAGTTATGACTTTAAGTACGGACTGTAGTTTGAAAATGTTCTGCTTTTTGAGGAGAATTTCAAATACAATATAAATACATGAAAACTTTAGTGTTTTGCTTTCAAGTACGCAGTGCACACTTGAAAGCACATTTGATGGTAGGTTGTTTAAAAGATTACAAGTTTAAACAGGGGATCATTTGTCTTTGGGTAGTCGGATAATATAAAATGGATTATATCACATCAGTTACCTGTTGTACATTACATCCATTTTGTGGCCAATATGATTGATAATGAGGAGAAATGTATCACTAGCAGCAGAACTAATTTCTGTCAGAAAAAGAATTTTACCTCCGTGGATGAGCAACAGAAAATGAAATCATTTCAGAGTGAAACTTGAATACTCAAAGCACCATGTGTTACAGGTAGATTGCTTTGAATCTGGCCAAGCAGAAAATTGAAGTTGTTTGAAAATCAGGCACTTTTTACATCAATTTTGAAGGAATAAAATTTTTAGAAAGCTCACCTGAACACTTTATTCACGTGCTGCATTAGCGTAGCATAGTTCCAAACCAGTTACTGACCCTGTCACTTTGCAGGCCACTGTACCCTGTGCTCTGAGCGACCTTTACCTCATCCAAACCGATTTTGTCCAAATTTTCTCCAGCTCAATTGGCCTCACCTCAAATCTGGAAGTATTAGAAATCCAGCCGCACATTGGTCCTGTGGATGTTAGATTTGAGATATCGTATCGGTGCAAGGTAATATAATGACAGGTTACTTTTAGAGTGTGCATTGTTGCATTTTTTAAATTGCATTTTTAAAAGATACCCTATTCAATTACAGACAGCTGCCTTTGGCCCAGGTAGGCTATTTTAAAAAACACTATTCTGAAATATAATAAAAGAAGATAATTAAAACTAAAGGCTACTTTTATGAATTGATATTAAATGCTTTAACATTTTATTTGCATTTTACTCCTATAATAACATTTTGATTAAAAAGAATCTATAAAAGTGGGGCATGACAGCCAGTTGATCATTTGTAAGATTCTATGTTATAAAGAACAGTTAGAAAAGCTGAAAAACTGCGAATCCTGTCATAGTTCAATGCCAAAAATCAAAAGTTGATTTCATAAGGTTGCTGCACATGCTGAGTTTGAAGACGGATGAAAAATTCAGCCGTGTCCCTGGCTTTCCACATGCAGCGAGTCTTGTTGTGTGCTCAGCCCTCATTGACGGGGTATACCTGTCCTGAGATCTAAGAAACTCTATCAGTCCTTGAGATCTGTACTCAGCTCCTCTCCACCAAGAGTGATGGGCCCTGTCACTAGTGGCATGTTGGTCACTTTGGTTGACTACCGAAGAAGATGAAGGTGGATGAAGGTAAACCCAGGAACAGCAACAACAGGCCTCTGCTGGAGGAGGACGAGGATCACCGAGCTCAGGGACACCGTGATAGAACTGGGCCGGATGCTGGAGCTGGACCTGAGGGCTGTGGAAATGGAAGGCTGTCATCTCCCTACTGCTGTGACCCTCATTGCGGCTCTGACTGTCGATGCGTTTGGCTCCCTTCAGGAAGCAATGGATGCTCTGTGTGGGATTTCTCAATCATGCTCCCACATTTACATCAGGACAGCGACAGATACCATCAGTGAAAGGTCACACCAGTTCATTTGTTTTGACCAAGGTGAGGTCAGTGCTATAGCCCAGGTGATAGGATTCAGGAAGATTGCTGACTCCCCCACTGAGAGTGCTGTATCGCAACACTGTGGTATTCATCATCAGGAAGGTGTTCCATACAATTAATGTTCAGGTGATGTGTGATTACTGTTATTACTTCCTGGAGGTGTGTGCCCACTGCCCTGGCAGCTGCTATGACTCCCATGCCCTGACGTACTCTGGTGTACCAAGTGTATTTACGGGTCCAGATGCCTTACAAGTCTGGTTACTGGAAGACAAGGGATACTCAGTGTGACCAAGGCTCACGACACCATTGCGCACTCCACTGATTGATGCAGAGCACAGATATAACAGGGCCCATGCTGTGACCAGGGACATGGTGGAGCAGACGATAAGGCTGTCGAAGATACAGTTCCACTAATTGAACAGGTCTAAGGGTGGGGTAGCCTTCCAGTATAGTCCAAACAGAGGGTGCTACATCATCCTGGTGTGCTGTGTAGTGCATTATGGGAGGTGTTGTATTGGATGCTGAGGAACTGGGGAAACAGGAGCAGGGTCCCGGGCACAAGTTAGCTGACGTTGTCCATAACAGTATTCAGCTGCATCGGGCACTAAAGCCAGACAGGACATGATTCATCCAGGTCTCATGCAGCAGGCGATCGTAAAATAGTAAAATAGTCTTTGGTCATGATGCCAGAAATTTAGTTTGCATTGTTGGGCTGAACCGCAGTGACTATCAGTTTTATTTGAGTTTCTTTTTCCGACCTGTAAATAAAAGTTCAGGCATGGAATTGTCTGATTGCTTGCCTGTATGTGGATGTTCCCCACTTGGACAATAACAAGCTGTGAGTCTCCAGCAGTCACTAGGGACAGAGTGGCATTGACTTACAGGATGTTCAGATGGACAGTAGCTAAGGACAGGTGTGATGCGTGGTTAAACAGCAACTAAGGTGGGAAAACAGTGTTATATGTGTGAGCGAGTTTCTGCCCTGTTAGCTATGCGCCACTTACAGGGACATAGATAGGGTGAATAGCCAAGGTCTTTTTTCCTGGATGGAGAAGACCAAAACTAGAGGGTAGAAGTTTAAAGTGAGAAGGGAAAGATTTAAAAAGGACCTAAGAGGTAACTTTTTCATGCAGAGGGTGGTGTGTGTATGGAACGAGCTTCAGAGAAAGTGGTGGAGGCTGGTACAATTACAACATTTAAAAGGCATCTGGAAAGGTAGATGAATAGAGGGGTATGGACCAAATGCTGGCAAATGGGTCTAGGTCAGATTGAGTTGATGGATCGGTGCAGGCAAGTTGGACTGAATGGCCTGTTTCTGTGGTGTATGTCTCTATGACTTGAGAATGTGTGGGGCACTGTGCCATGACGTTGCCATTGTGGGGCAACACTGGATGGCCAATATTTGTCTTTTCAAAGATGGCATGGGCACAAGGAATGCTGATCCTTCAGCAGATATCCTCTTGAGTGGTGAGTTGTTCCAGGTGGTAAGATGGGATAGAAACTACACATGAGGGATGCGATAGAGGTTGGGCAGGTAATTAAAGGCGGTCTCATTAATATAAAGTTAGAGAAACCTTTCAAAAAATTTGAAACAACTCAGTCTTGGCCAAAAAATGTAAGATTCAGCACAAAGCGTTTTTTTCAACCATTCTTACGCTCACTCTATTGAAGATAAATGTGAATTGTTATGACATGGAATACTATCTGGAAACCTTGGTGGAAGCAGATTCAAATAAGGAATTTGTAAAGGAATAAGATAAGTACTTGTAAAGGAGAAATTCACCAGATATTTGATGGGGCAAGAGTAAGATAGTGAACCGACTGGATTAGCAAAAAGATGGCCCAGGCCAGAGAGCCAACTAATTCTATGATAAGAATGACCTCAATAGAGATTGCCGTAGATGATGTACCATTTGGTCATAAAAGGAAAAAAGTGAAATTCCAGAGGTATTTCAACTTCTATACACCTACGTAATATAACTTTTTTAAAAAATATTCATTCATGGGATGAGGGCATCACTGCCAGGCCAGCATTTATTGCCCATCCCTAATTGCCCAGAGGGCAGTTAAGAATCAACCATGTCGCTGTGGGTCTGGAAGCACATGTAGGCCAGACCAGGTAAGGATGACAGTTTCCTTCCCTAAAGGACATTAATGAACAGGATGGGTTTTCCCCCAGTACTCAATAATAGATTCATGGTCATCATTAGACTCTTAATTCCAGACTTTTAAAAAAACTATTGAATTCAAATTCCACCATCTGCTGCAGCATGATTTGAAACCAGGTTCCCAGAACATTACCCGGGTCTCCAGATTAATAGCCCAGCAATAATACCACGAGGCCAGCACCTTCTGTATAAAGCAGTTAAAAAAAAAATTGTGTGAGTGTTCCACATCATTCAGTAGCTGAGAACATGAGATAGACACATAGCTAAGTAAATCAATTCAATTAATTGTTATTATATTTGTGTAAGCAAAATAAATAGGTGGAGACAAAAAGAACTGGAGATAATATCATTTGTAAAATGTACTTAGCTGTTGAGCTGGGATTTTGATTGATAGCCAAAAACAATAAATTCTTAGCTGACCATATAAAAACGATAGCTTAAAATCAAAGGATCGAACAGAAAGCTCTAAATGGATTTCTACACAGTGCTTTAAAAAATGTGTAGCCTATTAACGTTATCATTTTGAAATTATACAAAGGGCTTCTTCTTTAATTAGATTTCATAACGTCCAGTGTTTTCCTATGGGATAGAATAAATCTTCCCATTGGTGTATCTGGCTGCAGAATAGCTATGCGGGATTCAACATGTTAAACTTCTTAATGACCTCTTGTAATTAAATGCAGGATCCGCAGTCATAACATGTAGCCCTGATCAACACTAGGAACAACATTGAAAAGAAAGTAACCCCATTTTGTTTTTGCCAGTGGATTGCACAGAATGAAACACCCATCATTTTAATGAAGTACTGTTGCTGGTATTTCTAATTTGAGCTTTCTTCCTGAACTTCTCACCTATTTGCATTTCAGTGAAGAAGCGCAAACATTCATCATGGTATAACCGTGAGCTACTTGGATCTAAATTACCCTAATCTGGCACCACTCCAACACACTATAAATGGAGTAATTGTCCTTGATTATAAAATTTGCATTTTTTGCCTTTAATTGCTATCATTATATTTTTGTAATTCTATTAATTTACCCTATGACAAATTCTGCTTTTAATACTTTGAATTTCCTTCTAGAAGTATTGGCTTCAACACTGATTTTCACGTTTTGTTGATTTTCTGCTGTTGCATGAACATTTTTTGTCTATAATGCACTGAAGCTATAATTAATCACTGAACAATTCTACAACCCTGTTGAACTTGCTTTCTAGCTTCAGAGCTGGCACTGCATTTTCTTGCTCTGTTTGGTTTTATTTATATGCACACTTGGGTCTTTTATTACTTCCCCGCACTTCAAATCGGTGCTTAGCATTGTGAGGTCAGTGACAGTGCTTGGCCTTAGTCCCCCATGACTGTAGCCTCAGCCATAACATGAGTAACATCCACTGCTGCAAGTTCTCCATTTGTTAAACTCAGAGCTTCTCTAAATATGAATGTTGTTAAATATGGAGCTGAGCCGCGATGAAGATTGTGACAAACTAAAACTATCACACTGAGGCGGAGACTTCTGGATTTCATTTTACACCATGGCCTTCATCTCTTCGGTCCTTAGCACTTAACTGAGTTTAAGGCATCGAAAAATTACAGATAGAAACATAGTAAGAATTATGGCACAAAAGAAGGTTATTTGGTCCATTATGTCTGAAAAGAAGGTAACTTGGTTCATCATGTCATCAGCAGAACAGAGTGGACAGTCTATTCATGAGTTACTGCTCTTAGTCCATGGCCCTGTAGGTTATGGTACCTTGAGTGCATTTTCTTAATGCATCGAGGGCTTCTGTCTGTACTAACAGTTAGCTCAGTTGGTTGGATGATTGCTTTACGACACAGTGACTCTAATAACATGAGTTCAATGTCCCTCACCCCTCACCTAAGATGTGGTGACCTTGAAGTTAAACAGTACCAACAGTTGTCTCCGTCTAATGGGAGAGTAGCTTCTGGTCATCTGGGACTGGGGTGATTTTCATTTCAGGCAGTGAATTCCAATTGGTACCATTCTGTGGGTGAAAATTATCCCTCCTTGATGTTCCTCTAATTCTTCAATCATTTATTTTATATTGATGCCTCCTGGTTATTGACTCTCGGCAAATAGAAATTGCTTCTTCCTTTTCACTGTATTGTCCCTTCATTATTTTACTCACTGTATTGTCCCATCATTATTTTACTCACTGTAATTAAACCTCTCCTCTGTTTCAAAAAAGAGCAGCCAATTCAAGCTTTCATGGAATCATAGAATCTCTACGCTGCAGAAAGAGGTCATCTGGCCCATCAAGTCAGCATGACTCTCTGAAGAGCATCCTGCCCAGGCCCATACCCCCACCACCCTACCACCATAACCCTGCATTTACCTTGGTTTATCTAGGCTTCCTCATAGGATAATTTTTCTATTCCTAGTAACAACCTGTGGATTTCTGTGCACTCTCTCTCATGTGGTCACATCCTTCCTATAATGGGATGACCAGAATTGAGCTCAGTACTCTAGCTGTTGTCTAACGAGTGTTTCATACAATTTTAGCATTACCATGCCTACTCTTTTGTCTAAGGATTGGAAGTAACATTGTTTGGATTTGGAACCCTCCTCTGGTATGTTTGGCATGTCTCACATGTATTCATGAGTCTTTGAAGATCCTGATCCATCAATGGCCAGGTCACAGGGTAACATGCTAGTTGTCTTGTGTGTTCAATACCCATGTGCCCTTTGTATAATGTGGACATGCTATCCTGGCATAATGCTTTTGGTATTAAGTCATAGAGCCATACAGCATGGAAACAGACCCTTCAGTCCAACCAGCCCATGCTGACCATAATCCCAAACTAGACTAGTCCCACCTGCCTGTGCTTGGCTCATATCCTTCCAAACATTTCTTATTCATTTACTTATCTAAATGTCTTTTAAATGTTATAACAGAACTTGCATCCACCACTTCCTCTGGAAGTTTATTCCACACATGAAACACTCTCTGTGTAAAAAAAAATGCCCCTCATGTCTTTTTTGAATCTTTCCCCTCCCACCTAGAAATATTACAGCTAGTTTCCTCTTGAAATGATTTATTTGATGAAATAAATTTGTTTCTCGTTGTCAAAAAAGGACGAATCTTCTCAATTACTTCTACAATCCTGTCAGACCTTCCCTGGATGATGATCTTTTACAACACTTGTGGTTACTTATCTTTGGCAGCAACTGTTCAGACTGGCTCAGGCCAAAGTGTAACAGACTAACCTTGAGAAAGGCTTCAACTTCACAGCCTGGAGCATAAATGTGTAGATGAAGAGGAATATCACAGTCTTTGTATGGGTTAGGTAATCCTCGTGCCTGTCTTATGTCTAACTTCAAAGTTTCATCTTTGCCAACTGTTGACTAATTTGATTGTGTTTGTTCCACCATAGTGTCTCAGATTGAATTTTATCAATTGCCACTGTACCTAGATTTATGCATAACAGCAGTCTAACAATGGCACAGTGGCTCAATGGTCAGCACTGCTGCCTCACAGTGCTGGGGACCTGGGTTTGATTCCAGCCTTGGGTAACTGCCTCTGTGGAGTTAGCATGTTCTCTTAGTCTCTGTATGGGTTTCCTCTGGGTGCTCTGGCTTTGTGCCACACTCTGAAGATGTGCAGTTTAGGTGGATTGGCCATGGTAAATACATAGTATGCAGGGATATGCTATGTGGGTTAGCTGTGATAAACGTGGGGCGACAGGGATTGGATCTGGGCGGTATGCTCGTTGGAGGGTCAGTGTGGATTCAATGGCCTCTTTCTGCACTTTAGGGATTCTATGATTCTAATTGATTCATTGGTATCTACCATGGAGAAGATTTCAGGAAGCTAAGATGAACTTGCATGGCAACACTTCAGGTGTGATTCTGCCAATGCATGGAATTGATGATCTATTATACATCGTAAGATGGTCTTTCATAGGAGCACTAATTGCTGAAGTACATATCTTTCAGGATGTGTACAGATAATTTGCTCGCAATAGCTCCTATATAAGTTTTAGCTTTTAAGGTGTGTTCCTCTGCCTTTTCAAGACATCTGATATTAATCATTGTACATTGCCTTGTTCAATCGACATGGTGCATGAACTTAAAACTATGGAAAGCTTGGCTATCTTCTAAAATTTGACTTTTGTTTTGTTGGGTCTGAACTTCATTAATGTGTTTGCATTTGTGCACCTTCTTAAGTTTAGGAAGGGGTGGCATGGTGGCTCAGTGGTTAGCACTGCTGCCTCATAGTGCCAGGGACCTGGGTTCAATTCCACCCTTGGGCAACTGTCTGTGTGGAGTTTGCACATTCTCCCTGTGTCTGCATGGGTTTCCTCTAGATGTTCTGGTTTCCTCCCACAGTCCAAAGATATGCAGGCTAGGTGGATTGGCCAAGCTAAATTGCCTGTAGTGTTCATGGGTTATAAGGGGATGGGTCTGGGCATTGGTGTAGACTTGTTGGGCCAAAAGGCTTGCTTCCACACTGTAGGGATTCTATGTGCTATGAATGCTGTTGTACTGTTTTGTTGATCACATGTGTTTTATTCAGGATTAAAAACAAACTATTGTGAATGCTCGAAATCTGAAACAAAGAGAGAATACTGGAGAAACTCAGGTTTGGCAGCATCTATGGAGAGAGAAACAGGGTTAACGTTTTGAGCCTGGGCTACCTCTTCTTCAGAACTGGGATGTGGCTTGGCCTTTGGAAGTGGTTAATGCATGTGTGCCCGATCATTTTTAGTGCCAGATAATAAGGAAAGCTGGATAGCTTTTATGTAAGTGTGACAAACCTGACTGCTGGAGACCTTGCTGGTTTAGTACATTTTGCTGACCATAGCAAATGTACTATGTAATCACTATGGCTTCATACCAGCACCCATTCTCAAGTAATGCAACAATGGTATGGCTGGAATTGCTGTGCTGATGATGACTAACTCAAAGAGCCGCTATGACCATTTCTCTTTGGAAAGATCATACTCATGCCCTTCGCTGTGGGATCTTCTGATAAACTGGCCAACAGATTCTTGAGATAAAACGTTGTGGAGCTGGATGAACACAGCAGGCCAAGCAGCATCAGAGGAGCAGGAAAGTTGACGTTTCGAGTCGAGACCCTTCTTCAGAAAGGATTAGATTCTTGATGTTGCTGCCTGTAGCATGAGTTGAAGCCTATTAATAGTGAAATTAATTCTTGCTTTGAGCTAGACTTCAAGAATCTTCCAGATCTTCTTGAGATCTTCTTGATCATTCATGTGAAGACTAGATGTATTAATTCTGTAAAGCTCCTCCTTATCAAAGCTCTATTCTCAGGTCATCTATCGCTCAGTCTATAAACTGGAACTGCATTTTTTTGGAATAGCACAGTAATTTATTATCACTTGTATTTTTACAAACGGAATCCCAGGCTGCTGCTGAAGCCACTGCCGAATCATCCTGTTGGATTAGTTGTAATTTGGTTAAGGTATCACTAGTATCCAATCCATTATGAGGTTTCCCTTGTCCATGATTCTGCTTTAAAAAGTATGGAATGTCATAAATTAAGCCACTTTTTCCTGACCTTGTCTGAAGCTGTTCTTTCCTTAAGAACAAAGACTTTGTAGCTGCAATTATGAGAACTGTTACTTATGTATCATCTGTTAGGAACAGAGCATTATAGTCTTCTAGTGGACTGAACTTCACTGGCCTGGTTCTCCAGCTCAAAATTGCACATCAGACTATCTATTTTCCTTAATTAAGGCAATCTCAGAAATTTCTTTTGCGTTGAAAGAACTTACAGACTAATCAACAAGAAATCAGTTCTGGTTTTTGTGTATTTAATGCTTAATCTACAGAAATATACTTAAAAGTGAGAAGTTCACCCTTTGTCCTAACTCTGTTGTCCAAAGCTGTTATGGTTCTTCATTTAGTTTGCAAATATCTGTCACCAGGATATTCGCGTCTTTGATGCAGAATCACCATTGCTACCATACATGAATTTTTTTCCAATGAGATATTTTTACTTAATTCAGCAAATAGTATAGAGCAATACAGTCATACAGGTTAGAAACAGGCCCTTCAGCCCACCATGGCTATGCTGACCAATAGACAAATCCCATTTTCCTGCACAGGTCTTTAGCCCACTATGCACTGGTATTTTAAGTGCACATCCAGAGCTTATGTTAACCCTTGGAACATAACAAATTGTATGCAGATAACATGGTATTGAAGAATCCAACAGACATTTCCTATAACGAAATATCATGGCTAAATATTATATTCCTCAGGGTCATGCATGTGCTAATACAAAGCAAGACGCAGATTCCTGAAATCAGAAATAAAACCAGAAAATGCTGGAGAAACTCAGCAAGTTAGGCAGCTTCTCCAGAAATGGGAAAAAAGGAACATCGTATTAGAGTCAAAATGTTAAATCTGCTTCTCCAACCACATATGATGTCAGGCCTGCTGAATTCCCTCAGAATTTTCTGTTTTTATATATAATATGAAGCTATTAATTTTCAACAGAGCAGTATAGTTTCATTAGAGTTTCATGTTTCAAGTGATTCAAAGTGAAATGTGGCATGAGACCTTTGTATCCTGAGGTCGCAAGCTATGATAGTGTTGATATCATGAGTATGTCCCTTAAAGGGAAATGGACACACTGATGTGAGACATGGGAAAACATGCTGCGTGTTTTCTAATGCACCACTGCATGAAGCTCTCTGATTCTCACTGCTGATTAAGCAATGATCGATATTTTTAATCAAATTGTTCAAACATGTTACAACATACCTCTGGAACAGGTGGGGCATGTCTGTCCTGGCCTTCCTCCGGTACCACAATGACACCACTCGCAAACTGGAGGAGCAACACCACATATTCCACCTCGGAACCCTGCAACCCAATGGCCTAAACATGGAATTCACCAGTTTTAAAATCTCCCCACCCCTGGCCTCATCCCATGTCCAAGCCTCCCTCTTATCCTCGCCCCCTTGACCTGACACAGCCTATCCAACTTCTCTCCCACTATCTGCCGCTCCCTTCCCACTGACCAATCTCCACTACTCCCTACCTGCACTTACCTATAACCATCTCACCTACCTTCCCCAGCCCCACCTCTCCTCTCTATTTATTTCTGAGCTCCCTTTCCACTCCCCATTTCTGAAGGAGGGTCCCACCCCAAAGCGTCAACTGTCCTGCTCCTCTGATGCTGCCTGGCCTGCTGTGTTCCTCCAGTTCCATAATGTGTTGTCTCTGACTCCAGCATCTGCAGTTCTTGCTATTCCCACATTAAATAGATATTTAGATCATCCAGTTAAATATTGGAAACTCATCGTGTATATCCATAACAGCAGTTTATATTTTAACATGTGCTGCACTCAGTTGATCCAGTTTATCATAACCCAGGTAAATCTTGACTTAGGTTTCTTAAGTTTCAACCTATTTCTTTTCATTAACAGGTATTGTTTTCCAATTTGACCGTAATAACTGCACTCCCGCAATATTTCAGAATTGCCTACCAGACTCCCTCTGTTATAAAGGCAGCTTTTTGGGGTAAGTTGTCCAAACCTGCTTTTCCAATTCATTGTGCTTTGTGAACAATCAGATCAAGAATCTGCCTCCTAAACCAATAGCCCAATTGGCAACACATCATCATCTCAGAGAAGAGGTACCAAATGCAGCAGTAAAAAGGAACATTTGTGTCTCCAACAGTTAATACTGTGATTATCATAAGCATGGTACAGCAGGAAAACTCCTGGAGTGTTGCCACAGCTCAACACTTCCAGTATATAAATAATAAAGCATATCTAGGGAAACATTAAACATGTTGTCGGAGTACAAATACATAAACAAAATAAGTGAGAACGTTCCAGGGATAAGGTAACAATATGAAAGGGAATCATTTAATTCAAAGAGCAATATTGATAAGGCAGCTATTCTGATGTCAGCCACGACTCGATGGTAGCACTCTTGTCTCTGAAGTCAAATGGTTGTAGGTTCAAGTCCCACTTCAAAGATTTTGGTGCCAAATCCAGGCCGATACTCAGCACAATACTGAGAGAGTGCTATGCTGCTAGATGCGCCTTCTTTCAAATCAAATTGAGACTCCATCACTCCTTTCAGGCCGATGTAAAGGATTCCACCGCACTGAATCCGAACAGGAGTTTTTGCTGGTCGGAGGCCAATGTTTATTGGCCAACCAACATCATATTATTATCACATTGTGGGAGCCTCCTGTCCACAAATCGGTTGTCACATTTCCTGCTTCACAACAGAGACTTTCGTTCAAATGTACTTAAATGGCTGTAAAGTGCTCTGGGATATCTAGTGCATGTGAAAGGCACTGTACAAATGCAAGACCTTCCAGTGATTCGCACACAGTCTAAAGCCAAACTTGCAATTAATGCTTCTTCCCACTATTCATAACTTTTAAACCATTGCCATGTTCCAGAAATATGGCTCTATTTTACAAGCAAGGCATGGAGTACGGTTGGGACGACCAAACTGTTTTTGAAAATTACAGTATTTAGAAAGAAATTGTAGTGACAACAGAGTTCAGCTGATGGAATTATCTAAGCTTCATGGACATGAACACAGAAATACATTACCCTTCTCTGAACATGACTATCTGA
Organism: Ginglymostoma cirratum; assembly: GCA_024137785.1. NCBI lineage: Eukaryota > Metazoa > Chordata > Chondrichthyes > Orectolobiformes > Ginglymostomatidae > Ginglymostoma > Ginglymostoma cirratum. The sequence continues at coordinate 16,406,515 of JAHRHZ010000051.1, read as the reverse complement.
CCTCTGATACATTATTTTCCAATTATGCTGCTAAATGCCGCATTTGTGCCAAAACATACTAATATCATTAGTGCCTGCAACTCATTTAAAAGGAAATAATCGGGTGTATTTTAGACCGTGTTGGGTTCTGAAATTTGAATAAATATGTGGGGAAAGGGGTGAGGTACAAGCCATTAGAATCGTGAGGCTGAACAAAACTTTTGTTGAATTGTTAAATCTGATATTTAGTTTAATGAGATGAGGCAAAATGTTAAGAGATTTAGCTTTCCCAGGTTGTCTTCATAAATTGCAGGATTTATGTTTACGTTTAAGCATTTTTCAAAACAAAAGACTGGCTCCCTGTATGCTTTAATTCAAGGAATGCTGTTGGAACTGAGCACTGGTTTCTGAATATGTTGCTTCACAGAATGGTAAACCTGGTCTCTAACCCATTTCCCTGCATGACGATATAATTGTCTCAGTGCACGTGCTGAGTTTCCCTTGGAACACGGGAACACGATGGGCTACAAGTTGCTAATGACGGCACATTTAATGCACATGCTGGTATGAGTGTCTAAGTTGTCCAGTAATTTGTGGCATAGAAGAGCTATCCTGTGAATTGCAAATCACCACAAATTGTCAGAAGATTTGCTTTGACTCCACTGTTGGCCATGTGACAACAAGAGCGCAACCTCATCCTCTCCATGAATTGCCAGAAATTGCAGCATTTGCACATTAATTGCCAACGAAACACATTGCAGAAAGTTATTGCTATATTTTAACTGTGCGTAGATCCTTTTACGATTATGCAATGTCACTTAAAAGCTCTTGAGCCCAGAAGGAGAAACTGTGGAGACTCTTACTGAAATACACTGCATTATTTCTCGATATTTTTACATTTTAAGATTTTTATATACCTATCTTAATTTTTGATGCGAATTTTTTACTCTTTCTTCTTGTTCTCGTTTTATTTCTTTTTCTACTCCTGACTTAACTTGAATTCACCTTTTTATTTTCCGTTCCTTTATCCCTTCAATCCTTTACCCAGTGAAATTTATGAGATAGGGTAGTGCTTCCACTATATATCAAGGCCTCTGATCTTTCATTGCCCTCAACATGTAGCTTTCAGCTTACACTTATTGCAACCAGTGGTATAAAGTTCTCTGAGCTGACCTGTAACAGCAAGGGTCTAAATCACAGGACATGGCACTAGAAGCCCCACTCAGCAAAATCTAAGCTGACTCATACCAAGTCCAGAGATAGTAGGAACTGAAGATGCTGGAGAATCTGAGATAACAAGGTGTAGAGCTGGATGAACACAGCAGGACAAGCAGCATCAGAGGAGCAGGAAGGCTGACGTTTCGGGCCTAGACCCTTCATCAGAAAATTTACTGAAGAAGGGTCTAGGCGCCTGAAACGTCAGCCTTCCTGCTCCTCTGATGCTGCTTGGCCTGCTGTGTTCGTCCAGCTCCTTCACCTTGTTATCTCATACCAAGTCCAGTCCACCCTGGTGCTCATTAATCTATACTGAGCCCCTACAACATCTCATTTAAAATTCCCATGCTAGCATACCCTTTTGAGGGTCTCACTTATAATATCCTCCGTTGCTAGAATCCACCAGCATCTCAATGTTCCATCAATTTTAGCTTTATTTTCAACTCCCTGTTTTTTATTGTCCCAAAAGTGTCTTCGCACTGCCTACAATTCCCTGGAAAAGTCTACAATTCCATCTCTGAACCTGCTTGTCTCCCTACTTTTGGGCTCCTGTTAAAGATGCTTCTTAATATTTGCAACTTTGCTTTTGGTCACCTGTTCTGATATTTGCCTACAGTGCTAGATGCCATTTTTTGTCAGTTAACTCTTCTATGAAGCAGCTCAGAGTGTTTTACTGTTAAAGGTTGTGTGGAGAAATGCAATAAGGTATGCTAACTGGCTTACCTTAGTCATGTAACCTCTACCTCCATTCTAAGTCGTTGCTTTCATTTTAGATTGTGGTAGCCATTTAAATACATCGATTGAAATGTGACATCAGAAGTGGCGGCTGAAATTATGTGGATTTTCAGAGCTGCAAGGGAGTTAACTGCTGTAAAATAAACACCAGCAAAGAGGAATTTAAACTGCCCTCTGTAAATTTATTAGCCGATGCATAGAGTTTAAGAGCATGGAGATTATGTCAGAACAACATTGATATTGATCAGGCCACGACTAATGTAATGTGTTCAGTCCTGGAATCCATGTATGGGACAGAAGTGATTGCACTGTAAGGGCTGCAGAAGGGATTTTCCAGGATGTTGCCTGGCCTGGAGGGTTTCAGTTCAGAAGAGAATTTGGACAGACAGGGGTTGTTTTCCTCCAAGCAGAGTAGACTGAGAGGAACATGACTGAGATGTATAAAATTATAAGGAGCAAAGAAAAGGTAGATAGGCAGGGACATTTCCCATTGATGAAGTGATCAATGACAGGGGGCATAGATTAAAAGTAAAGAGCAAAAGGTTTAGAGGGGATGTGAAGATAATCTTTTTCAACCAGAATGAGGTGAGAATCTGGAACTCAGTGTCTGCAAGCATGTTAAAGGCTGTAAACCCTCATAACATTTTAAAAGTATTTAGATGTGCACATCAATGCCAAGGCATACAAGGCCAAGTGCATGAAAATGGGATTGGTATTGTTTGGCCAACACAGACTTGATGGCTGAAAAGCCTTTTTCTGGGCTGGAGAGCTCTGTCGCTCTAACTTTGAAGTGCTCAGAGTGGTCAGAATGACTGTGAATTTTCCATTTCCTGCTGCCGTGGAAATAAATCACCAGGTGTGACAGGAGTGGAATTTGTTCTATCTGCAGAGGCGAAACTGTAAAATATTGAATTAGAAACCCAAATAATTGAGAGTATCAGTCCTGTTAGAAGTTTAATTTTTTGGGAAGATTTGTAGCTCAGATTGTAGATGGGGCTGTAGACTTGCTCGCCGAGCCGGTGTGTTTGATTGCAGAAGTTTCATCACCCTGCTGGGTAACATCGTTAGTGCGCCTCTGGTGAAACGTTGGTGTTCTGTCCTGCTTGTTATTTTTATGCCTCGGTTTGCTGGGGCGGTTGGCATTACTTCTGATTCTGGCTTTCAGTGGCTTGTATATCGGGTCCAGTTCAATGTGTTTGTTGATGGAGTTTCTGTTGGAATGCCAGGCCTCCAAGAATTCCCTGGCGTGTCTCTGTTTAGCTCATGCTGTTAGGGATACATTTGTCCCAGTCAAATTCATGTCCTTCTTTGTCCGTGTGTATTGAGACTAGTTAGAATTGTTGTGTCTCTTGGTGTCAATACACACGGACAAAGAAGGACATGAATTCAACTGGGACAACACATCCATAATAGCATGAGCCAAACAGAGCCATGCAAGGGAATTCTTGGAGGCCTGGCATTCCAACGGAAACTCCATCAACAGACATATTGAACTGGGCCCGATATACTGAAAACCAGAACCGGAAATAATGCCAACCACCCCAGCAAACTGAAGCATATAAATAACAAACGGAACAGAATACCAAAGCTTTATCAGAGGCGCACTGACCATGTTGCCCAGCAGGGTGACGAAACGTCTGCAACCAAACACACTGGCTCGGTGACCATGTCTATACCCTGTTAGAAGTGCTGGGGAAGGAGTGCGTTTGCAGTACATGATAGCACCAATACACCTAACTGAGTCCTAAGTGTTTGGACAACCGAAAGATGGTCTCATCAGAAATAGAATTTGTTTAGGCATAAGAGATCATGTTATGACAACATTTCGCGCGACAGAGTAGAAACTTACTCTTAAGAAAGTTGCGGGCATAGAGTCATATAGCATGGAAACAGAACCTCCAGTGCAACTTGTCCATGCTGATATAGTTTCCCAAACTAAACTAGTTCCACTTGCCTGCATTTGGCCCATATCCCTCTAAGCCTTTCCTATTCATGTACCTATCCAAATTTCCTTTTAAATGTTGTAACTGTACCTGAATTTATCACTTCCTCTGGCAGTTCATGCCACATACGAACACCCTCTGTGTGAAAAAGTTGCCTCTCAGGTATCTTTTAAATCTGTCTCCTCTCACCTTGAAAATAGTTCTGAACTCCCCCACCCTGGGAAAAGACCTTAGCTATTCACTTTATCCACGCCCCCTCATGATTTTATAAACCTCTATAAGGTCACCGCTCAACCTCCTACGGTCTAGTGAAATTAGTCCCAGCCTATCCAGCCTCTCCTTATCAAGCAAACACTCCAGTCTTGGCATGTGTAGAAGCTCAAAGGTTGTTAAAAAACAGTTAGAACATATTAATGAGATAACAAACAAAGCTTTGCATGATGTTGAGAGGAATTCCAGGTCAAATGACAGCAACATACTAGAAAAAGAATAAATACTTGCAGAAGATCCAGTCGGAATATCAAGGCCAGAGACAGTGTGTAAACATATGGAGGACATCATACAAAGGAAAAGGAAGCATGGACATTGTGAGAAAAGCAGTCCTTAAAATGCAAGAAGCTGAATTATGTTGTAAGCAAGTATTTAACTTGAAAGAATGAAAGCAAGTTAATAAAGGTGATTACTGGAGAGATGTCATCCACTGACAGTCACTCTGCTCCATACAACACATTGGCATCATAAGGTTTAAAGCTGGTAAATAGGTTGTGACTGTGAGAATGAAGGATAGTATCAAGAAAATGTGAAATGCCAGATGACACCACTGTTTGTGCAACGTCATCAGCTTTACAGACCTGTGCAAAGCAGCTCAAGGTGGTGACTGGAAAATGATGTCTTTGAAGACGTGGTTGAGTCTATATCTTGGAATGAGCTTGGCACCGGATAATGGATAGCTGAGGCTTTTCACTGTATTTTACTGTGCTATTCATTGTAGAGTACAAATGACAATAAATCATCATTCGCTCATTCATACATTAACATCCCAAGGGGACAAATGAACCTGAAAGCCCAAAGCAGTTGGCAGAATGAAGACCTGGAGCTGCATATAGTAGATGTTAAACAAAATCTGCTCATTTCAGTTGAAGGAATTCTAAAGCTTGGATTGGTGTCCCTACACATTCCAGAAAAAAAATTGCAACATTTTTCAGGACACTAAACCATTGACTTAGATCTTAGAATGGATCTTAGAAGATTAAAAAGATGTTCTTACAGTCTGGAAAGTCTTCCAGGAAAATATTATCTTGAAGCAGACAAGAGCATGAGACCAATGTACTGAGGACGGTGCCAAGGGCCCTCAAATTCATTCTGATACCAATGGTCTCACTGACAATGGAGTTCCTAAAATTTGAAAGGAAGAGAAGAAGGTCAAGAAGTTGATCCTTGAGGAGCGGTAGCTGGTCATTAGCAAGAGAAAGGCCAAGAAGCAGTTATCAAAGAAAACCAGAAGAAATAAAGATTAAAAAAAGGAACAAAGATGCAATTAAAGATACCTGAAATCAAGTACAACAGCCATGCACTAAAAATGAAAGGACCTCACCCAAATCCTGAGGTGAGCGGTGTAGCAGAGACGTAATAATTGACAGATATGAAAGCAGTGCAATGATTGCAATATCAGAAAATCAGCTTTCACGCTACTTAAAAAAATCTTTCAACAACAGCTCAACATGTTCTGGAAATCATCGACAGCAAAAACAGAAATTGCTGGAAAAGCTGAGCAGGTCTGGCAGCATGTGAAGAGAAATCAGAGTTAACGTTTTGGTTCCAGTGACCCTTCTTCAGAACTGATGTCAGCTATGCAAAATGTTGGTTTATATGCAGGAGATAGGTTGGGAATAGAGGGTGGGGAGTAAACAATAGGTGGAGATGGAGCCCAAAGAGAGAGAAGAACAGTTGGGCAGACAAAGGAGTGGGTAACGATCAGCCTTAGAGAACGAATAGCTACCAGTAGGGACTACTAGTGGCTAACAATGTCTTGTATGTTCTAGCAGACCATAATGACAAGGCCTGGTGTGTGGGGGTTGGGGTAAGGAGAAGGTGCCTCAAGCCCTAACATTGTTGAACTCGATACTGAATCCAGAAGGCTGTCGAGTTCCCAAGAAGAAAATAAGGTGCCGTTCTTCCAACTTGCTCTGAACTTTGCTGGAGCACTGCAGCAAGTCTGAGATGGAGATTTGGCCAGGGAACAAGGTGGTGTGTTGATATGGCAGGTTACTGGAAGGTCAGGGTTGTTTTTATGGACAGAACTTGCCTGTTCTGTGTTCTGTGAAGCAGTCACCCAGTCCATGCTTTGTTTCCACAGTGTAGAGGAGACCACATTGTGAGGAGCAAATGCAGTAGGCTAGATTGTCAGAAGTGCACTGCTTCTGGAAGGTATGTTTGGGCCCTTGGACACTGAGGAGGGAAGAGGTAAATGGGCAGGTGTTGCACTTTCTGCAGTTGCAGAAGATGATACTATGGGGTTGTGGGGAGGTTTGGGAGTGAAGGAAGAGTGGACCAGGGTTTCCCAGAAGGAATGATGCCTGTGGAAAGCTGACAAGGGAGGGAAGGGGAATATGTATCTGGAGGTGGCATCCCACTGAAAGTGGCAGAAATGGCAGCTAATGATCCTCTGGATTTGGAGGCTGGTGGGATGATAGGTGAAGCCAAGGGGTCTGTATTGCTGTTGTGGGAGGGAAGAGAAGGAGTTGAGGACTGAAGTGCAGGAGATGATATGGCCCCAGCTGAGGGGCCTGTCAACTGTGGTGCTGAGGAAGAAAGTGGACAGTTTGGAGGCCCTTTCTTGAAGTTGGCATCATCAGAACAGATGTGATGGAGATAGAGTATCTGGGAGAATTAAATAGAGTCTTTACAGGAAGTAGGGTTTGAGGATGTATAGTCCAGGTAACTGTGGGAGTCGGTTGATTTATAGTGGATAATGTGGCCACCATATCCCCAGAAATGGAAGGAGAGATGTTGAGGAAGGGAAGGGTGAAGTCAAAGATGGACTAGGTGAAGGTGACAGTGGGGTGGAAATTGGAAGTGAAATTGATAAACCATTCCAATTCCAGAAGGGAGAGAGAAGCAGCGCCGATGATATCATCGATATGTTTGAGAAAAAGTTGTGGGTCAGGGCCAAAATAGGACTGTAACAAGGAATATTCCGTATACCCCGCAAAGAGACAGGCATAACTGAGGCCCGTGTGTGTAGCAATGGCCACCCCTCTGATCTGAAGAGAGTGAGAGGAGTTAAAAGAGAAATTGTTCAGGGTGAGGGGGAGCTCAACCAAGCAGAGTGGGTGGTGATGGACAGTGATGGTTCAGGCATTTGTTTCAGGAAGAAGCAACGAGACCTGAGACCATCCTGATGGGGAATAGACATGTAAAGGGATTTCACATCCATGGAAATCTTCAACCCAGCAGAGATATTGAATTCAAAAAAAAAAGACATCTTACTCTCGTCAAGATTTCAACACAGGAAATATACACTCCTAGGAAAGGAAAATTATTCCTGGAATGAGTGCGTATCAGACAAGACATAAATGCCTTAGAGATAATGGATGAATTGAAAGTACAGAAACTGATGAAAGTAGGATAGACTGGAGGTATTACAGTTCTGTTCGTGAATGGTCATTTTTCTTCATTGACCACAGATATTGGATAGTATGTGTAATTTGTAGATGCATTTTTAGTGTATTCATTTCTTTTAATGAATGGGAATTTTTTTTTGAAGTGCATTTGTACATTTTGTGCTCACTGGCTAAACAGAGTAATTTGAAGTCTACGTGTAATGATTGAAACCAGGGACGGGTGGATCTCACTGGCTATGTGATCCTTGATTGGGGTTGTTAACCTCGGCCAATCAGAGAGCCATGGCTGACAGATGTGAACAGAAATTTCAGACTGTCTGTCTAGTCTAGGGACTGGCTTTGAGCTGCTTGGTCAGACCCCATGTACAGTGCACATGTAAATACGGCGTGATTTGGTGATGGGATCTCAGCCTCTGTGCAGTTACTTCACTGACCCCATTGATAATCACTTTTGTTTCAATTTGCGGTTGGCATTATACCCATTACCTGAAACAGAAGTAAATGTAATATGTTGTTCTTTTTTGGTGCGATGTTATTTTTGTTAAAACGAGGCCTCATGCCCAATTTTAGGAAACGTTGTACCCTCTGGCCTGTAGCAAGTGCTTTGTGTACGCTGACCATTTTGAGTCAGCTGACAGGCCTGAACCAATGGCAGTCCATTGAGCCCTAAACTGTGATGCAATGGGTGGGATTAACTATGAAATTTCTTCCCGATCATTGGTTAAATATTGATCGTGTCTTTTATGAGTAAATATCCAGATTTTGTCCCACTTTGGGAACCATGTTTTAGGGAACAAAGCTCAGAGTTCTATCTCCAACATATATTTTCTGCTTCCTTCCCGTGATTTGCAAAATCCCAGACTCAAGCTTTCTTCCTTTTCGCCTTCCTAATTTGTTACTTTCTGATTCTATTGTTTGTCAACCTTTCTTTTGCCTCATTTAAAATCACCCCAAAACACAGTCTATTAAAAAAACAGTCACTGCAATGCATGAAAGAGACCCCTGTCTCCAGCAAGCCTGTTGACACCAGTATAACTTCCTACCTCATCGTAACGTCCCTTCTCACAGTACCCTCCCTCCTCAATACATCCTCCCTAACTCCTCTCTATTCCTAGCCTCCTCACTACAGTCCCCTGCCGTCCTCCCTCTACCCTCCTTCTCACCATGTATTCCTACTGAGATAATTTTAGAATGGTGAGGAGGTAGAAATGTGATAATTTAGAGAATATTTGTTGCTTTAGTTGACTGCCGCTGTTAAGTGTAAATATTGAAAAAATCTCAGATGAACTGACAAAAAAATTGAGTGAAGGTCAGAGGAAATGTAAAGTATCTCATGGAGCAGGTCAGCAATGATCTCATTTCCCAGTATTATAATCCATCTCTGTTGATGTATTGCACCGAACTGGTTGCTATTGCTTCAACAGTGGGCAAAAAGTTCCATTAAACCTGAAATAACTCTGGTGCTTTCATTTATTCAATAAATTCTCTGTTGCACTAATTTCCTTGTTTCGGTTCAGTCTCTCTCCAGCTTGGATGTATTGAAGTGGGAAAAATCACTAAGACTTATATATAGCTTGTCTGACTTCAAACAGTTGATAATAAAATTGGATGTTTTTGATATTCAGAATTTCTATATCTGTTGGAATTCTTCTCAAAACGTGTTTTTCTGCACATATCCTTTTACAAAGGAAGCAAATCCAGTCTTTTTGTTCTTTGATCTAAATGTTGAAGTATTATTGAGCAAAAAAGATGACTCAGCTGCTTTACTGGTACAAACGTGTGGTGCAAATCAATTAAAATTGAAATGTAATCTTACCATCCATTCTGACTATTCTTTGGATCACGATCCAGAGTTCTCACCAGAAACACACAGGGGATTAGAGAAAGACAGGAAAATCGGTTGGTATAATTGCTCCTTTATCAATTGTAGCTCAGCTGATAGTGCTCTCCTGGACGATCAGAAGGTGGTGAATTCCAGCTCTGTTTCAGAGATTAATGCACAAATTATTGGTATCCACCTCAGTGCAATACCGAGGATCGCTGCCAGAGCTATCTTGTGAATGACATGTTAAGTCATTGGTTTCCTCAGATACCATGCCACAGTTCTTCCCAGTTCTGGTTTCCTGGGTAATTTTGTCACAACTGTAATGTCACCAGACTGGTGATCAAGAGGCCCAGGCTAATCCCATAGCAACACAGATTTAAACCCCACCAGAAATTTAAATAACAAAATCTACAACTGAAGTTAAGTCTCAGTATTGGTGACTACAAAATTATCATTGATTGTTGTGTAAACCAATGTGGTTCACTAATGTTCTTTAGGGAGGGAATCTGTTGTCCTTACCTGGTCTGGTCTATATGTGACTTCAGACTCACAGCAATGTGTGTGACTGTTAACTGCTTTCAAGGCAATGAGGGATGGCCAGAAAATCTGGGCCAAGCTAGCAACATCTATATCCCATAGACATAAATGACAGACGCTGTTGGAAAACAGAATATCTGGTCATGATTACATTTGTGATGATGTTTGTGGGAAATTTGTTATTTTGTTTATTCCTGGGATGCTGCCCTCTTGGCCTGCATTTCCTATTCATCCCTAATTACCCATGAGAGAGTAGTGGTGAACTACTTCCCTGTACTATCTCAACATATTTGGTACAGGTGTAGATATCCAGGATTTTAACACAGTGGCAGTGAAGGATCAGTGCTATAATGCCAAGTCAAGGTGGTATGTAGTTTAGAGGGCAACTTGCAGGTGGTGGTGTTCCTTTCTAGATGAAACTGGTCATAGGTTTGGAAGGTGCTGTCTATGAAGTCTTCATGAATTTCTGCAGTGCATCTTGTAGATGTTACTGAGCATCGGTGACAAAGGGAGTCAATGTTAAAGGCTGTAGATGGGGGCCAAGCAAGTGGGAAGCTTTGTCTTGTATAGTGTCAAGTTGCAGTCTGCAAATTGGCTCCCACATTTTCCAGCATTACAAGAGTGACTATACTTCAAAGTACTTGTTTATCTGTGCTTTGCATCATTCTAAGGCCATGGAAGGTGCTATAGAAATGTAATCTCTTTTTTTTCGAAAGTCATTACGCGACTCCTGAGCGATAGGGCGCACAATGAGGAGGCAAGCAGTTTGTCTTGCCATTTCTAGCTGGATCTGCTCTCAGGTTCAAACATCTCACCTTCATTCATCTGCCATTAGCTCAGTGTTTTGGGTTTGCTATTATATATTCTTTACTGAAGCACATCATTATCAACCAAGACCAAGTAAAACATTTTAATTTTTTTTTTGTAGATGGCATAGATTTCAGTGAGATACACTATAATTTAACTTGTAAGTCAAGGTATAGAAACATAGAAATCTTGAAGATAGGAGCAGGAGGAGGCCATTCAGCCCTTCAAGCCTGCCCCACCATTCTTCACGATCTTGGCTGATCGTCCAACTCAATAGCGTAATCCTGCTTTCTCCCCATAACCTTTGAACTCATTCGTCCCAAGTTCCATATCTAGTGGCCTCTTGAATACATTCAATGTTTTGGCATCAACTACTTCCTGTGGTAATGAATTCCACAGTCTCACCACTCTTTGGGGTAAGAAATATCTCCTCATCTCCGTCCGAAATCATCTACCCCGTATCCTCATACAGTGACCCCTGGTTCTGGACACACCCACCATTGGGAACATCCTCCCTGCATCTACCCTGCCCAGTCCTGTTGGAATTTTATGTCTTTATGAGATCCCCCCAAAGAATAAAAAGTTGTTAAGATATATTAGGTTCAAAATTAAAATCGCTCCTATGGTGTTTCAGCGGTATTGACTACGATAAGGATCATCAGGTAAATTCCACTGATTCTGATAATATCAGATCATGAAAATTAGTGACTTCCTATTGAGTATTCTACGTAATTTTTCAATACATAGCGTCTTTTAAAAATGATGAATAAAACCAAACTCAATTTTAATTCATTGACTGCCACTGCACAGACCATTGTACACAGCATGAGCTACTTGGAGTTTCCTATCTCTTTTATCCGATAAAGGCTGTTGAAAATTGACAGTTCACTCCCAGAATATGCAGGCAGACTGAAGAAAAATGGACATGCAGTCACGTATGAACAAGTGGAACAGTGAGAAAAAGAACAGAATGAGAGAGCTGATTGAGTGGAGAGCAGGAGAGATTAAATGGCAAAAGATTTTGTAAGATAAGGCCAAAGGAAAGGGTAATGGGATAAAGTGAATAAATTGAAGATGAGGAGGTGTTAATGGCAGGATCCTGACTTTTTTTTGTTCATGCGTGGCTGCCACTGGTCAGGTCAGAATTTGTTGCCCATCCTGGTTGCCTGTAGAGCTGTTGAGTGTCAGTTGCATTGCTGTGGGTCTGGAGTCACATGTGGACCAGACTGGGTGGGGATTTTGTTCCCTGGTGTGTCATTGGTGAACTAGATGAGTTTTTCCAACAATTGGCAGTGGTTTTATGGTCATCATTAAACTCTTAATCCCGGATTCATTTTTTATTGAGTTCGGATTCTACTGTCTACCATGGCAGGGTTTGAACCTGGGTCTCCTTTGTGTCTGGATTAATAGTTAAGTGAAAGAACCACTATGCTATTGCCTCGCCTATATTAGGGCTGTCCAAAAGCCAAAGAAGAAAGAGTGAAATGGGATTTATAAAAATCCAAAGTCGCAAGGAAAGAAGAAACGAAACATGAGCACAGGTTAGGACACTTCCTAAAGGCAAGCAGTGTAGGGCATTGTATTGCTGCAGCAACTGTTGTAAATCTGCTGGGAACTCAAAGATTCAAGGATTATATAAGCAAACCAATTGGATACATCAGACTTGCTCCATGTTGTAATATGATCAGTAGCAAAAAGTGTACGTGTGAATGGAAAGGGCAGTGTGACATGAAGCAGATCGTGTGTATGATTTGAACAGTGAAGCTGAACATCAACTGCGAACTGCAATTATTTCTGTAGATTGTTTAGTGCCCCAACTGTGAGGATGAACTCACTGTTCTGTGCCAGGCAATTGTGTGTTGCCAATGAGGTGCTGCCCTAGGAAGGCCTACAGTTCTTGCTGCCTGCTTTTGTAGGCTGGATGTAGCCTAGTACCAAGCGAAAATTCATTTCTGTCTTGTTTCTGTGATGGGCTGTCTGTCAGAGGGAACAACAATGCCTGACTATAGCATTCAAATCTAATCTCAAAGTTCAAATGATATCATACACTACAAAATGACAATCCAGCACTTTCTCATTGACTGTACTGATTAGATTGCAGTTTTCAAATCTCTTTAGTCTCAGCAGAATTATGTGGATACCAATTCCGATGGAGGTATGATTTACAGAGGCTAATTGCTCACTGCCGGTGTTGCCTTTAAGTTTGCTCAGCAGCAAGATAGTTATTAATCTTTGCCTCTAACGGGAAGCAGCACTATTGCTGGACTAGTAATCCAGGGATCCAGCTTGTGTTTTGGGGATGTGGCTTTGGATCCCACCATGGCAGATGATGTCACTTGAACTCAATAAGATCCAGAATAAAAAAGTAATAGTCTATTTGGACTCATGTAGCCATTGGGGATTGACGCAGCCAAAAATCTGGTTTGCTGGTGTTCTGGGCTGGGTGGGGTTGGGACAGGGTGTATGGGGAGTGTTGGTCTGCCATCTTTGCTTGGTCTGGCCTGGGCATGGCTCCAGACCCACAGTGATGTGGTAGACTGTTGGCTGCCCTTTGGGCAATTGGATGGGTAATGGATGCTCGGACAATGTTTAAAAAATTTCCAATGTTAACATGGCCCAAGAGACTGGGACTGAGGTTGTTTTAAGTTTTAATGGCCAACTCTCCTCCCCTCAGCCTGGAGAAAACAGGTGTGTGCTGGAGTTCAGCTCTGTCTTCAGTTATCAAAGCCCCTGCTTCGTTTTTCAGAACTGAGCCAAGACCCTCCATTTAATCTGACAATAAACTGGACCCTGCATCTAGGTGACATTCACCCACAACCACCCTACCCTGTGAGAACAGTGGGGTTCAAGTCCCTGTCCGAGACTTTAATCCCTAATCCAGACTGACCTACCAGTGCAATACTGACGGAGTGTCGCACAGTCAAAGGAGCTGCTTGACCAAAGCTACACCAAACCCTTTGTGTGGATGTGTACAATTCCAAGGAACAATTTGATCCCAGTCTCCCAGATGATGTTTATCTCTCAGCTGACACCAGTGAATTCATTTCAGCTCATTATTGCTGTCTAGGAACTTGTGTGCAAACTGGTTGTCACATTTCCCACATTACAACAGCTGTTTTGTTTCAGAAGTACCTCATTGTGCTTTTAGTTGGAGAAGTGCAAAACAAGTGCATGTTTTAATGATATATGTGTATCCATACAGTCTGTCTGCTCCTCCAGATGTCACATTATTGCTTAACCTCCTGATGCCTTCAGCAGCCCATGAATATTGAGGACAGTTGCTGCCAACATACCTGAACTGGGTTACATCGGGCACCCTGTGCAATGGAAGCTTGGATCTTTGAATCTATGTAGAGTCACTGAACCATCAGGAAGTCAGCTGTAGGAGCACTGACCTTCCTGTAAATCCATGCTGCACAGCTCGCCATCTTTGGTCTGGGCTCAGTCTCAGCAGTGGCACCTTTTGCAGCTGGAACGAAAGAACATTTGATGGGTCCGTGCATCATAAGTCCTGCTGTCTTCTCTGAAAGGGTTGGAAGGCCCTCTTGAAGTCAGTGAACAACCTGATGGTGGTTGTTTGCCTTCAGAAGAAGCCAGCCAAGCTCAGGCAGGCTCATCCCTGACCTTTTATAAAAATTCAGACCGAAATTTTAGAAATATTTGAGGCATGTCAATGGTTTGCGGATGTCCCATTGCTGGTTAAGCCACACAAAACAGAGCATACTAGGCAGATATTGTCCAAATGAATTTAAAAGCATGGATCTGAAAGGTAATTGAATTACGAGTCACAATGGCAGCAAAGGAACCAACTTGGCTCATTGAGGCCATGCCTATATTCAGGGATCTCACTTTAATCCTGAATTCAGGCCCACATTCATTTTAATCAGCCACAATGCCCACCAAAAGAAGGTTTGAGCAGTTTTGTAGTGGTGTGAATATCCTATGCATTGGACTCCATGCTGTTAAGTTGATGATTCTGCTTTAAGCTGGGAAAGCTGGTGTAACAATATGGAATCTATACCCCAGAGTCCAAGAGAATTGTTATTTGCCATGTGCTGTGGAATTTTCAGCTGTGTCTAGAAGGAAACAGATCCAGGGACCTTTGGATCGAGGACCTCACTGAAGGCGATGTGACACTGATGATAGAAGGATGTGAAAAATATCTCCACCAGCATCTCCTCGAAAAGCACTTCAACTGAATGACATCCTGCAGTGATATGTCAGGCCCTGCATCTCGGTTCCATCCTACAATAAGCTGCAACTACACAAACCATTCCCCACCCCCACCCTAGCTCATGTTCATATCTATTAATATTGCAGGGTCACCAATTGTGCAGTAACACTCTGGCTGACAAGTGGTGATGGAGAACTGGTGAAATACTAAATTCGTTGGAAAGCATATTGGGACATCTTAGAATCATGAAAGGTGCTCAAAAAATGCAAGTCTTTCATCAAACTTGACACGCTGACTATATGCCACTCTCGGCAGCAAATGGAAACTGCACCTTGTAATGTTCCCGTGTCTAAAGACTTAATTGAGGTTCGTCCAGAGAATGTCACCTGGGCAGGATGTTAAATATTGCCAATCATTCATACGATTTTTGAGTTGCTATGCACTTATTCAACTTCCGTGACAAAACTTGAAGATCAAGCAAGTTTGGTCATTTTCACAGACAAATTCATAAGGTGGTGTCTGATAGGGGTCTGCAGGATGTCAGCTATCACATGATTTGTGGCAGAATCAGACAAAAAGTCTGACAAGGCTCATCCTGATGTCAAGAGCATCTTGCTCCGTCTTATACGATTTGGGCACTGGCAAAGCGAGATTCTCTTTAGGCAGCAGCGAATAGCCAATAAAGAGGTATTATTGCTTGTTAAATGCCTTGTTAATGTTTCAAAACACCTCTTTAATATTCACCTTCATATATTATCAAAAGCACCATACAAAGTTAGATGTCGAGATCAGAGAGGTGGTGCCTTCAGCTCGCTGCTTGGTCCAAAGGACCTCCATAGTGGACACGAAGCACCAGCATCTCAGCTCACACTCCATGGACACCAGCTACATGCACACCATGTTCACAAACATTGACATCCAACAATGTCTTAGAACCCTCATGACGCATTTCCAAGCTACCCAGCTCCTGAAATGGACCAGGCTCCATTTCCCAACTCTTCAAATACTGTCATAGTGTGCACTCATCCTGGGCTACCCGAGTGCTCACTCAGCATCCCTGCCTTGCCTTTGTGTGCTTTTACCCCTCAGCCAGAACTATCAGGCCCTTATTAAAACCGTCTTACCTTGCCATTTAGTGCAGATGTGAAGAGAGGAAGTTTACCATTGTTGTCAGCAGGCTGTGGTCAAGTCAAGCGGGATAGCCTTCACTCAGAGGGTTCCCAGCACATGAAGTCAGAGGCAGTCTCTGAGACCAGTGCAGGGGTTGGACACAACCAGTACAGTTTTTCAGGGTGGTCAGCTCTCCACATAAGGGGTGAGATGCCAAATGTGGGAAACCAACTACCTGTATTGACTCTTTCTTCCTTATTATAGATAACAAGCATGGGGCTGGATGAACACAGCAGGTCAGGCAGCATCATAGG
>JAHRHZ010000051.1:16280029-16389853 GCA_024137785.1 Ginglymostoma cirratum | reverse complement strand
GGCCTAGACCTTTCTGATGAAGGGTCTAGGCCCGAAACGTCAAGTTTTCCTGCCCCTATGATGCTGCCTGACCTGCTGTGTTCATCCAGCCCCATGCTTGTTATCTCGGATTCTCCAGCACCTGCAGTACCTTTTATCTCTTCTTCCTTATTATGTTCTGCTATCCTCCTGGAATAAGGGAAAGGTAAGTATTGGGGGGGATTAAAGTGGCTGGCACAGCTGTTACTGTTGGTGTAGGTGTGAGGAAAACTAAACACAATGCATTGTTGTCTATCCTGTACAAAGTTACATGGGTTGACTCAATCTCAAACAGCTCAGGGGTATTCAAAATATATATTACGTTAGTTATTTCTCACAGTCAGTCTGTCAGTAGACCTTTAAAAGACATGCCTATTGTATCATCACTGTATCGTAGCATGTGAGTGAGGTTTTAAAGGTCTCAGACTCCATTTTGAAGCATAACACGCTGATGGAAATACGCTACTCTTGGTAACAAAATAAATTAATATTAGCCCGGGCACTGAATACCTATAATATAATACTGGTACTTATTAGTGAACTGTAATATATATTCTGAAGAATGGTCACTGGACCAGAAACAATAGCTCTGCTTTCTCTCCACAGATACTGCCAGACATACTGAGTTTTTCCAGCAATTTCTGTTTCTGCTTCTGATTTCCAGCATCTGCAGTTCTTTGTTTTATTTAGTAATATATGTCTGTTGGAAATTTCAGCGCTACCGTACCCACGTCCAAATTCTTATTTTACATTCTTATGACATAAAAATTGCCGCATCAGGTACCCTGCTGGAGGCAACACATGCGTCATAAGTGCTATATTTTGTCTTCGATTTCTCTAATTAAAACCACCATAGACAATTCATCTGAGGAATTCAGAAAACGCTGTTTCTGCAGATTACACTGATCAGCTAAGGTGGATGGAGGGTGTTGTTTTGTTGATGTTTTCGGTATGTGATTGCTAATGATCCTGAAGTGAAAATGTCCATAAAGTGAACAGCTGAATTCCTGGTATAGCTGAAGCTGAAGCATGTCTTACACCTTATGAATGAATATCACAACCATATGTATAGCCATATTGCACATTTTTTTTCATGTACTCAGGATCCAAGTTCATATTGCAGGACAGAAAAGGAATTATGAACCAAACTGTGCTCAGTATATATTATTTGAAAAGGCAAATAGGTGGCATTGAGTGTAATGCTGCAATTCAATCATGGGAGGGCCTGCTGATGTTTCTAACCTGTTTGCGTTTTACCCTGGTGGTTTATGATATGATCAAAACCCACTGATTGAATTATAGCCTTGCAAGTCACTGCCAGCTATCCATTATCCCATGCGTAATTTATTGAGAAGAGACAGTGGGGGTCACATTATATACAGGGAATTGCATTATTCCGCATTTAAAAAGCATTGGCCATTTCCTACTGTTTTGCTTGTGACAACCAAAACTCTAATAGGAGATTGCTGTATGGTAGATAAACATGACCACATGAGTGATGATGAGAATTACACTTAAATACAGGGTTGAAATCTAAATCTGCTGAGGTTTGGGGCTGGTGATTTAGGGATCAGAGTAATTTCATGAGAAAGGCTATATTTATTTCTTGACAGCATGTTTGAAGGTGCTTATTTGAACAGGATTGAAGTTCTTAGCCATGTTTGTGCTTTGAGCAACCAATAAAATCGATTCTTCTGCTAAAGAGCTGGTGAATGATGGTGATTCACGTCAATATGTTCACAGTTAATTAGCTGCATTATCCGAAAATATTGTATACAAAATATGTATTCAGTCAAAACATTCTGCCTTTGTGTAAAATAACAAAAATATAGACCCAAAAGTTTGAGAAGATTAAAAAAGTGACAGTGCAAATTCAATGCTGCAAGAAAATGACATCATTAAAAATCAACATTCCCTGATTTTTATTTCATCTTCCAGAGAGAAAGCTCCTTTGGCTTTGTTGTGTAATGAAAAGCTCAGTATGCCTGAAATACTATAGTAAAAGATGTATATGAGGCGAGAGGGCCAGCTAACAACAGCAACTGCAACAATCTGCATTTGTATAGAACCTTTAACATAGTGCAACCCTCCAAGGCCCTTTATAGCAGCATTGTCAGACAAAATTTAAAGTTGAGCCACATGAGGAGATTTTGGGCCATACAATCACATGTTAGTCAGAAAGGTAATTTTAAGGAGGGCTATAAGGATGAAGAGAGGGGAAGAAGATTATGGCTAGAAATCCAAAGCTAATGATCTAGTCAGCTGAAGGTATGAGTCTTTATTGCTACTTAAGTCAGTCTGCTGTTTTACCATCAGAGGTGAAGCAATTAAAATGGGAATGAATCTTCATTGCTTCTTGAAAGTTGTTTAAAATTTAGTTTTAAAAAATTTGAACCCATTTCACATAGATGCAAACACTAAACAGTGTCATACAGGAAAAGATCAATCTCTTCATTGACTGTCCTATGCAGTTGTGAATGCACAGAATGTATATGTACCCTACCCATCCACAGCACTGTTCACATTCTACAGTTTCTTGGCCACAGGAGGAAGCCCAGACTGTTGGCACCAGGTCAAAGCTCTGTCTATTATCCAGCAGACCAAGATCTAAACAGCGCATTTTGATCCTGGGCATGTTTGGGAAAGGTAGCATGCAGAATTTAAGAAACAATATCCATACAAACTTTAACCTCCAGCCCAGGTTAGAAACAGAAACTTAGAAATGTAGAAAGTAGGTACAGGAGTTGTCCATTCAGCCCTTCGAGCCTGCAGCAATATTCAGTATGATCATAGCTGTTCATGCAATTTCAGTATCCCACTCCCGCTATCTCTCCATACGCCTTGATCCCTTTAGGTGCAAGGGCCACATTCAGCTCCCTCTTGAATATATCCAATGAAGCTGCCCCAACAGCTTTCTGTGGTAGTGAATTCTGCAGGTTTACACCCTTCTGAGTGAAGAAATTTTTCCTCATCTTTGTTCTGAATGGCTTATCCTTTATTCTTAAACTGGGGTGACTCCTAGTTCTGGACTTCTCTAACATCAGGAACATTCTTCCCACATCTAGCTTGTCCAGTCCTGTCAGGATTTTATATGTTTCTATGAGTTTGTTTTAACTTTAGGCCTTGTATATAGGAGTTACATTAGGGTCAGTGAGCAGGAGCAGAAATTGGTACTGAGGCTTGGGGACCCAAGGGGAACTGGCCTCACATGAATTCAGTCCTGGAGTAGGGGCTTTCCACAATTGATGGTAGTGCTTCAGGGGCAGGTAGGACTGGAGGCCTGAAGGAGAACAACTGCTCCACTTGGCCAAATAGGAATCCTCTGTTGGCCTCGCAGCTGACTCCCTGTAGGTTCTGTGGTTGGTCTTAGGACTGTGTGAGCAGACTGACATTTTTAGTTAAAACACATTTGTCATTGCCATGGCATTGCAGTGCCAATAACACCATCAGCCTGTGACTCTTGAGGAAGCATTAAACGGAGGCAACGGAGTCTTGTCTGTTGCCTGAAGAGTCAACCAAATAAGTGCCAATCAGGCACTTAACTGGATAGCAGTGCACCTTTGCCAGGATAAAGAATCACATGAGGGCACGGAGTGGAGGTTATGGGGGCAGAGGTTATGGGGCTCAGCAACAAGGGCAGGTCCCGCAATCGAGCAACAATCTAGAAACCCACAAGCAATCCTGCCAGGGTTTACATTTCAGGCTTTCCCCATGGTGAGTCCCCAGCCTACCGCTGAATCAACGTCAGCAGCAGCAGAATGAGGTTTTATGTGCATCACTTAATTGCCTGCTTGATGGCCTTAATAGATAGCGGAGCAGAAAGACTACTGATGATCCTTCCTACTCGGACTTAAGTGGGGAAGAGGCAGGAGTAGGAGAAGATCCACTCAACGCCCTCTTGCCCAATTGCATCAAACCACCACTGGAGGAGGCGATAAAATCCAACCAAGAAGGTACAATAGACCCCTGCCCCTTTATGGTGGGTTGCCCTCCTTTGCCTGCTTTGAGGGGAGTTAAGATGTCAGAGAATAGGAAAGTGTATGGAACATACAGAGCAGAGAAAGCTCAAGGCAACTTTCATTTTCTTTGTTTCCAATTTTCTCTGTGTTGTAATCTGAATTGCTTGGGCCATCAATTGTGCTTGCAATATTTTTCAGAAATTTGAGTTTTTTTGACTGTGAATGAGTTTTAGGTTTGGTGTATCCTGTACTTTCAAGAGAAGACCATATTGGTGTTTTTGTCCTTTTCTTCATGCAGTGTGACTATCACAAGGTGCTGTCAATTTATTCCATGAGCAATTACCATGGCCTGGTGATTTTGAATACACCGCTGAAATAATTTACGTTGCAAAACAAGACCCTGGATGAGAGCTTCACTTGTGTTCGAGCCAACTGATCTTTGAGGCAGAAGTGTTAAAAACAACTTTGGATTATTTTCAGAAATGAATGGAAAATGACATGAAAGGTGTGAAATTACCATTTAAATGCATTTGTTAATTAAGACTGAGGCAATGATATAATTTACAATTGAATACAGATTTTTAATAACAACTGCAGGACTGAGTATTCTACATTTGAAAGTTTTTGCTTCGAAGCTCAGGGAGCACTTGATATACAAGTGAAGGGACAAATCATCGATGTGGCTCTTGGCATCAAGGAAGGTAACTTCTGAAGTATTAGGTCAAAATAGCAATGATTACATGAATTGGAATTGTCTGATCTAACAACCTGAGCAATACCATGGATAAATTGTGACAAAGTCTCAGATCTTTAAAGAGCCTCAGAAAATTTGTTATAGTCATTTGATGATGTTAAAAATGTTTGTATGGATAAGAGAAAAAGATGACTTATTTCAGGAAGAGGGACCAAGGCAAATTGATTTTAATTTGTGAGAGCAATGATCAATTGCTGCAAAATGAGAAAAATGCTTCTTCAAAACCTAACATTGTTTAAGTAGATATTTTTCCTGGGAAAATGCACAACAGCCTATCTTGAAGATCTTCTGAGGATGTTTGTTGCTGTGGTAGCAGCTGTGTGAGTGCAGAAAATCTGGAAAGCCCGCCATCTTTAGATGAATTTGAGAGTGTTCGTGCACACGGTTTAGCAAAGTGCGGCAGGAAGCATGACTCTGTGCTGCGAAGATGGCCGTGTGATAACAGATTGGTGTGGAGCGAGTCTGCCAAGGTGGCTGCGAGAGAGGTGCAGGTGGATTCGGTGGAGGGTGTTGATGGACTGTCTCTCTACCAGGAAGCTGAGAGCTCCCTCGCAGCCACGAGGAGGGATGAAAATGGGCTTGAGAGAGCAATTTCAGACCCAGATCAAAATGTATCAGTGATTGCTGCTGCTGAGCTCCATCAGAAATTTACAGCAGCAGTTACAAGGACAACAGGCACGGCTCCAGAACTATTATCACATTGCACTGAGTGCTAAGAAAGAGCTATTAAAACACATCAGTACACCTTCTGTCTGACAGACGCTGCATTTTGCCTTCGTACTTCTCCAACTGGCAGTATGAATGAATTAGACTGACTTGTGAAAGTAGTCCTGCAAGCTAGAATGTGTGGAAAGGGAAAGCGAGGGCAAAGAGATTTGTCGGCAGGCAGCCTCGTAAAATACAATACAGTTTTATCATTCATATCTGAATTCCTTAGTGTTATTGTTCTGCCATCTCTGTTATGTTTGCTGTCAAAAGCCCTCTCTGTGCATTTTTCCATGACTGTAACACTATACATTATTGTATTTCCTCAGATGTATCCCTAACTGGGTAGTTGATCTCCGGTGTCGATTTCTGCATGGGATTTTGGAAGATAGAATGGTTAAGACTATGTTGAAACTAGAGAGGGAATTATGAATTTAAGTCATCTGCTGGAATGATAGGATCTGGGGCAATGCTGATTTTACAGTTTGCTTATTCTCCATTGAAGACAGTAGAGAATAACATTGAATGGGGTTCCACACAATTGCATAAGCTTCCCATCTGATGGGCCATTTCCCCCTAGCCCTGCAGTTTTTTTTGGATAATTATCCACTTTTGAGATGGTAATGTAATACTATACCAATATGCCTCTTGGCTTGTCAAATACATATAATCTCTTCAATGATGCATTGACTAAGGAAATCCATCTTTCAGTCAGTCCAATAAAGGACAATGTAGGGAGGATATAGTACTGGATTGAACACATAACATGGTGTCAGTGTGGATTGAGAGTTGCATAGAAGTGCAGCTACTGACAGAGAGATTCTGGAATGTTCAGGGTTGCAAAAGCTGCCACTGAAAGCTACTGAAAATGAATAAAGAAGTAAGCCACAGACACAGCAGTTGCAACTTCTCTTCCTCCAGTACCAGTTGAAATGAAAGGTGGTATGAAGCAAAACTGTCAGTTCTTCCTTGTGCATTGGTAAAATCACAAAATTACTGAACAAATCAGAGCGGCTACATGCAGTTGCACTCTTAACACTGTTTGGAGAGACTGTGGGTGTTACTGGCTGGGCCAACATTTATTTTCCATCTCTACTTGCCCTTGACGAGGTGCTGGAGACCTATCTTCTTGAACTACTGCAGCTATTTGATGTAAGTACGCCTACAAAGCCAGTAGGGTGAAAGTTCCAGGATTTTGACCCAGTGACACTGAAGGAACATTGATATATTTCAAAGTCAGGATGGTGAGTGGCTTGGAGGGTAACTTGGAAGTGGTGGTGTTCCCAGGTTTCTGCTGTCCTTGTCCTTCTAGATAGAAGTGGTCGTGGATTTGTAGGGCACTGTTGAAGCAACCTTGGTGAATTTCTGCCGTACATCTTCTAGATGGCACACACTGCTGTTATCGAGTGTCAATGGTGGAGGAAGTGGATGTTTGTAGATGTGATATCAATCAAATGGGCTGCTTTGTCCTAAATGATATCAAGCTTCTTGAGTGTTGTTGGAGCTGCACTCATCCAGGCAAGTGGGGAATATTCCAAAACTACTGACTTGTGTCTAGTAGATGGTGGGCAGGCTCTGTGAAGTCAGAACATGAGTTACTTGCTGCAGAATTCTTAGTGGCTGGCCTGCTGTTGTAACCAGAGTATTTCTGTCATTAGCCCAGTTCAGATTCTGGTCAAAGGTAACCACAGAATTTGATAGTGGGGGATTTATGGATGGTAATTGAATGTCAAAGGGTGATAGTTGGATTCTCTGTTGTTGGAGATGGTCACTGGTTGGCATTTATGTGGCAAGAACATGTGTGCTCTTTGTGTGGCCATTTGTTACTTCTTAACTTGAGCCTGGATATTGTCCAAGTCTTGTTGAACTTGGACATGGACTGCTCAGTATCTGAAGAGCCATGAATGGTCCTGAACATTGTGGAATCATCAACAAACATCCCCATTTTGACCAAATGATGGAGGGAAGTTCATTGATGAAGCAGCTGACAATAATTGGGCTGAGGACACAGGGCAGCCCACTGGCTCAGTAATTAGCACTCTGTCTCACAACATCAAGGAACTGGGTTCGATTCCATCCTCGGGTGACTGTCTGTGTGGAGGTTACACATTCGCCCCATGTCTATGCGAGTTTGCTCCAGGTGCTGCGGTTTCCTCCCTCAGTCCAAAGATGTGCGGTTTAGATGGATTGGCCTTGCTAAATTGCCCATAGTGTCCAGGGATGTGTATGCTCGGTGGATTAGCCATGGGAAATTGTCCATAGTGTCCAGGGATGCACAGGGTAGGTTGATTGGCCATGGGAAATGCAGGGTTGCAGGGATAGGGTGGGGGGGCAACGGGTCTGTATGGGATGCTCTTCAGAGGATCATTTTGGACACAATGGGCCGGATGGTGTGCTTCCACACTATAGGGATTCTATGACATTACCATGAGGAACTCCTGCAGAGATGTCCTGGAGCTGAGATGACTGACCTCCAACAACAACAACCAACTTTCTTTGTGCCAGGAATGACTAATCAATGGTGGGTTTGTCTCTGAACCCCACTGACTCTGGTTTTGTTAGGGGTCCTTGAAACCACACTAAGTCAAATGTGGCTTTGATGTCAAGGGCAGTTACTGTCATCTTACCTCTGAAGTTCAGCTCTTTAGTCCATTTTTGGACCCATGAGCTGAGTGGCCCTGGAGGACCCCAAACTGGGCTCCACTGAGCAGGATATTGTAGAGTAGGTGCTGCTTGAAGCACTGTTGATAGCACCTTCTATCACTTTACTGAAGATTGAGAGTAGATTGATGGGACGGTAATTGGCTGGGTTGGATTTGTCCGGCTTTTGTGTACAGGATATACCTGAGCAATTTTCTATATTGTCGAGTAAATGCCAGCATTGTAATAGCATTGAATCATTTTGCAGATAGATGTAAGGCTAGAAGGAAGAACAATAATCAGGCACAGAGAGCTAAAGGAGAGATACCAGACAGAGAATCTGATGAATTCCACTATACCATAGAGCAGCTTGGTTCAGTCAGATTGATAGCTGGTGAAAGATTTATGGTTTTGTTGGCATCATGACTGCAGAAGAAGAACATCAGGTCAATATAGATAGTCTGTTAGACATTGGTATATCATGCAACCTTTACCGATCTATGCAAAGTAGTTCAACATGATGGTCCAAAATTGAAACTCTTGAACACAAGGCTGAGGCTATACTTTGGCACCATAAAGAATAGATAACTATCACAGCCCAATGCACTGATAAGAATTAAGACCTGGAATGTCAGATCATAAATGGCAAGCCAAGGTCAGAGTATTTCTGAAGCTTAGACTGCTAACTTTCAATGTGCCAGAAGGGATTTGCAATGTATCGTAGCACATTAAACCACTGAATACAGAATGGCTCCCGAATGTGTATATCGAAATGTAGACCGGGTCAGGATGTCTTCCAGGAGAATATCATCATGCAGCATCTACCAAGTAAGTTCCAGGTGCCCTTAAGGCCAGAGGTAATGAAAAGATAGAAGAGCTGGAAAAGATGGAGTAATCAAGAAATTGACAACTACAGAATGGATTAGCAGCAAGGTAATAGTGAAACAAATTTCAGTGAATGCATCAACTCAAATGATCTAGATAAAACCTTGAAGAAATCTCATTACTTCATCCCTGTCAAAGGAATTTTCTCACAGTTTACAAAGACCATAACCTTCACTAGCCTAGGTGTGAGGGATGGTTATGGCAGGTGAACTGGTATGAAAACAATGGTTTACTAAATGCATCCTGGACATGGTTTGGGACACTGAGGTGGTGCACATGCCATTCAAAATTTTATCAGCTTCAGACGAAGATCAAAACAGAGAGCATGAGATAGTGGAGGATATAATAGAAGATCTGCTAGTTTACAGGAGAAGTCATTGTTGACCATGATCAAAATTTACTGCTGGATAAAACTCACCAGATGAACCTGAAGCTGGACAAGAAAAAATTTAATTAAAGATGCTCAAGACAAGTACATAGGCAATGCACTAATGGCAAAGGGTTTTCATTTTAATCCCAAAAAGCTGAGAGCTGAAGCAGCGATGCAGTGACCAACGGGTGTAATAGTTATGTAGCATATTTGCTGGATTCTTCAACAAATTAAGAAAATTCTTGCCTAATTTGTCATTAGACTGTTCTCACTGTAAGGAGCTGAATCATCTTACGTCCCCTGATTAGCCAGAAGGAAGCACAAACTTCTCTCAACTTTCTTTTTTTCTGAGGAGAACAATCCCATCTTCTCTACTCTATATTTGTGACAGAAGCTGCTCATCCTTGGAAATGTTTCTGTAAATCCTTTCTGTACCTTCTCCAAAATCTTCACATTTCGAAAGTCAATGCTCAGTGTTGGACACAACACCGTACATAAGGCCAAACCAGTGGTTTATAAAACAAACTGTTGACTTTCCTTATCAATTCTACCTCCACAAGCTTCTCCTTTTGGCATTAGTTCAAGAGAATTTCATCATCTGATCTCTCCATTGCAGCAAACAGCACATGAAATTCAATTGGAGAAATTTCGAGAAATTTCTATATAAATTCATATTGGAAACTTAGAGTAATAGTCATAGAGATGTAGAGCATGGAAACAGACCCTTCAGTCCAATTTGTCCATGCTAACCAAATATCCGAAATAAATCTAGTTTGATTTGCTGGGATTTGGCACATATCCCTCTAAACCCTTCCGATTCATATACACATCCAGATGCCTTTCAAATGTTGTGATTTCACCCTCTGTGTGAAAAAGTTGTCCCTTAGGTTCCTTTTAAATCTTTCCCATCTCAATTTAAACCTTTGCTCTCTAGTTGGGACTCCCCTACCCATCATTTTAAATCTACCAAAGTTTATCTAGATAGCTTATAGGTTTAAAGCTTTTTTTGGTGGGAATGATTCATTCTCTTTCCATTAATTGTTAATATTCATGTTTCACAATAGCATGTGTTAATACTGTGTCGAGCGTTCGAAATAGTTTGTGTTGCGAGACAATAGATATGTGGAACTGGAAACTTGATCTTTATAGTTCAATTGAAACAACACCAATTCATATTTGTCATACAGAAGAGATTAATTAAAGGCAGGACCTAATGTACTTATCTTTATATGTGTGATGCTTAAATAACCATACAACTATTTTTAGTTATTATTTAAATTTTCTTATTTTGTTCTCTTCTCATTATAGTTACAAAAATAAACACTCGCAGTTACATACTGCATATCACAACTTTAGGATGTCCCAAAGCATTCTACAGCCAATGGTATATATTTGAAGTGTAGTTCCTATAGTATTGTAGAAAACACAGCATCCAATCTTCAAACCGCCAACTCCCACAAATGTCAATGTGGTAATACTGATCTGATGATCTGTTTTTGAAATGCTTATTGACGGACAAATATTGATTAATACTCCAGGAATAGCTCCTCTTCAAGATAGTGCCACAGGAACATTTATATTGACCTGAGGGAGCAGGCCAGGGATTAATCCAGCAGCATTTCTTCAGTACTGGACTGGACTGTTGACTCCATCTCTGATTTCCAAGAACCGGGAGAATTCCAGTCTCTGCAAATCCAACTGTTAAAAATGATCGACTGGACTTCATTTGTTTTTTGTCAGTAGGGCAGGAGTATAATTCAGGCCAGCTACTCTGGAAGAGCTGAGGATGCTGCTGATTTCCAAGATGCGTTGAATGGAAAGCCTCCCTCAGGTTCCAGAATCTTTTCCAAAAATTACAACTGAAAGATATAACATGAAACATTCCTTCAGCCCTCACCCCTCACACTTCTATCACAGTCTTCTCGCCTCATACCTTCCCTGTGCCCCAAACATTCCAACCCATTCTACCCTCAGGTCCTCTACTCATTTCTCATGGTCCCTCATACACTGCCCAATTTATGCCCCTCCACTCATCCCCTATAATCCCTCATACCTTGATATTAACTTAATGCCAACACATGTCAACACACTGTCACCACCCATTCCCCCATGCCTGCCATGCCAACTCACCTAGTATCCACGTAGTCCCATGCACACAGGAGAAAAAAAAAGAACATTACTTGCAGGTTATGTGCTATTGAGTTTAGAATTCCCATTCAGAAGCACATATTTTTATATTTCTTCACAGTTTACACACTTTTTAACAAGTTTGACATGTCTTGACAGTTTAACAGTTCTTTGATAGCTCGACTGTTCCAAAAGGTGTTTGTGTCTTTGAGGCATAATCTTCTCTACTGTTAACAATGCTAAGAAATAACTGCCCCCAACCCTCAAGGTGAACATTACCCACCTAAGTATATGTGACACCCACCCTGAAATGTACCTGACACCCAAAAGTTACTTGACCACCTTTCCCCACCAATAGATGCCCTAAAACCACAGGACTGCATCTCTCCAAAGGGGGATCCTGGCTACCTGAACAAATCCACAAAGTTCTTACCTGCTCTTAACATGTCAATTGTACACATTCCAGGTTCCACTCTACAGGGATGTCTAAATCCCACTTCAGTGGAAGCAGAATTGGTCATTTAAATAGTCAATACCTCTATAAAACACATATGTGCAAAGTTTGGCCTGACTCCACTCCAACCACCATGAAAATCGGACTTGACGTGTTTGGGGGTGGGGTTTGCAGTTTCAGGCCACTTTTGCCATATTTAGCATGATGGCGTCATGAAAATGTTGCCTTTGTGCTTAAGCTGATGGAATGAGTCTTGAATCCATAACCTTCCGACTCAAGATTCAAGCATGCCACAAGCCAGGGTCTAACACTGATAATAAAATAAGTGAGGGTACATCATGCGTGACCCTGGGTGACATCAGTAAGCTGTTTCGTCCTGAATTCAAATCAAGACTAACCTTGACTCCACAAATAATTTGAACAGTGTCTCTGGATGGTGATGAAAACTACCACTCACTAGCCATAATATGATCATCATGATTCATCTTACTCCATGATAATTAAATCAAAAAAAGGAACTGTAGATGCTTGAGACCTGAAACACAAACAGAAATTGCTGACAAAACTCAGATAGAACCCAGAGAGAGATAGGGATGCAAATGAGAGGATTATGGATGGCAGGCCAGGACAGAATAGAAGCTGAGTAAGTGATAATGAGAGCTGAGGGTAGCAGAGAATGGTTAGTCTGTGCTGAAAGCAAACCATGGAATGTGATAATGGGCCTGAGAGTGGGTGAAAATGGATTGGCCGTGCTAAAAGCAACCCATGTCATAGCAGAACCAGATGTGGGAGGATGGGTAAAAAACATGGAAGGATGGAATTAGACTCGAAAGAGCAGGATTATTAATTGAGTAGAATTGAGGCTAGGGAGGGCACCACTGAATGAAGGGGTGAATTAATGCCTCCTTCCTGATTTGAAACGCCTCATTTTTCAGGCATATGGGATACTCATCTGAGCCAGTCAGGAGGCTTACACAATTATGCAGATTGGGCTCTACATTGCCAATAGGATGCAGGTGCCATCTTAACCCAGACGCTAATGAGCCAAGGCAGTGGCCATCTCAACAGCAAGGCTCTGTTCAACCTTCAACCGTGAGCTAAGCTTCGAACCTTCCTTTGTCAGACTGAGAGAAGCAGGAAAGCTGATGCTAGAGTATGTAATGCTGAATGTAGCTTTGTGGCCTACTGGTTCACAACAGTGGGGGCTGCGGAAATGGAGGAGAAGCCACAGTTTCTTTAAAATTTGGATAAGCACCATTTCTGGTTGCCATTCATTTGCTGATTGCAAGTCTGGAGCAAGTATTGCTTACAAAAAGCAAACATGCAGTTTGAAGGAGTCACAGAACAGAGCAAGTAACACAACTCAGCAAAAATGTGACAATACGGCACAGTTGGCTCGGCTGAAAGTATGCCAAGTCTAATGTTGAAATTAAATGTTTGATTTGGCAGGTGCTACATGGCAGCACAGTCGCAGTGTAAAGTGGTGTCAAATGGTACATGTGTTCATTAGAAGTAACTCTACCAGTGTTGGAAGTGTTTTTGTTCAGTGCATCCAGTTATATCTCAAACACCTGCTGTTATTAATACATTACTTAAGTTTATATGTAAAAGGTGAAAGCACAAAACTTAGCGTTTTCAACAAAGGAGGACATTAAATTGATGCAAAAAATTGGAAAATGTGTATTAACAAATTGCCAAAACTGTGTTAATCTTTCAGCTTCAAATGTTGAAAGCTATGGCTGTGAGTTTCAATCAGTACAGGCCCCAAAATAGGAAAGCTGAATCCTTCATAACAGGAAACAGATTATTACACAAAAGACCTATCCTGTCTTGCCATTGTACTCAAGAAGCATGTGTAATCGAGATTTTCAATCCTTCAGAGACAATTTCAATATATTTGCTTTAGTTTAACGTTACAATGACACATAGAAAGTGATAATCCCCTTTGTGGGTCTGTAAAATAAATCTTAAAATTAGATTGTCAAGTTCGGTGATTCCATAGGAGCTTGTCATCTGTTGCTCTCTTCAATGAAAAACAATAAATTACTATTTTTTACATGTGATGACAGACTAAAACATTCTGAAATTTGCTTCAAAATAGAAACACATATCATGGTTGAGGCAGCATCAGCGAAATACTCATTCTGTGCTCCTCGTGTGGACAGCATCATTGAAAGTTTTTAATGCATTCCCGTTACAATTAGCTTCATTATATTAAAAAAAAAAGTGCAAGCTGGCAGTGAGTTTTGTGAGTGTCATGGTGTGTCATTTTGAACAAGCTGGTTTCTCCATGGTGAATCAACTGATATCTGTCACATGGTTAGCTTCATCCATGAAAAGGCAGGAACCAACAACAATTTGCATTTAAATGGCTCCTTTAAAGCAGAAAGCATGTCAAACGTACTTCACAACTAAAGAAATAAAACAAATTCCAAATAGTTAGACTGAAGGATTTTATAGGAGCTGACCGAGGTAAGGTTGAAAAGACAAGTTTTTGAGGAGACAGAGAGGGGAAGGGATGAAATATTGAAGGATCCGACGGTAGTAAACAGGGCTGGAGGGTAAGAAGACTGGTCAGCATGGACTGGGTCATGGGATTGGAACATGCTGCAGAGGTAGAACAGGATGAGGTGAGAGTGATAGCCCTTGACATCAAGGCTACATTTGTCTGAGTGTGGCATCAAGGAGTCTTAGTAAAACTGAAATTGATAGGTATCGGGGCAAACTCTCCAGTGGTTGGAGTCATACCTGACACATAGAAAGGTAGTCGTGGTTGTTGGAGGTCAATCATCTGAGCTCCAGGACATCTCTGCAGGAGTTCCTCAGGGTAGTATCCTTGGCCCAACCATCTTCAGCTGCAACATCAATGACCTTCCCTCCATCATAAGGTCAGATGTGGGGATGTTCACCGATGATTTCACAATGCTCAGCACCATTCGTCACTTCTCAGATACTGAAACAGTCTGTGTTCAAATGCAACAAGATCTGAACAATATCCAGGCTGGGGCTGCCAGGTGGCAAGTGACATTCATGCCACACGAATGCCAGGCTCTGACCATCACCAATAAGAAACAATCTAACCACCACCCCTTGACATTCAATGGTGTTACCATCACTGAATCCCCCACTATCAACATCCTGGGGGTTATCATTGACCAGAAACTCAACTGGACTCACCACATAAACACAGTGGCTGCAAGAGCAGGTCAGAAGCTAGGAATACTGTGGCGAGTAACTCACCTTCTGACTCCTCAAAGCTGCCTACCGTCTGCAAGGCACAAGTCAGGAGTTTGATGGAATATTCGCTACTTGCCTGGATGAGTGCAGCCCCATCAAAACTCAAGAAGCTTGACACCATCCAGGACAAAGCAGCCCGCTTGATTGTGGATGTAATGCCAAGCATCCACACTCTCCAGTAGCAGCAGGTGTACCATCTACAAGATTCACTGCAGAAATTCAGCAAAGATCCTCAGACAGCACCTTCCAAACCCACAACTACTTCCATCTGGAAGGACAAGGGCAGCAGACATATGGGAACAATACCACCTTCAAGTTCCCGTCCAAGCCATTCACCATCCTGACTTGGAAATGTATTGCCATTCCTTCACTGTCACTGAGTAAAATCCTGGAAATCCCCCTAACAATCATTGTAGGTCAACCCACAGCAGGAGCACTGCAGCTGTTCAAGAAGGCAGCTCACCACCACCTTCTCAAGGGCAACCAGGGAAGGGCAATAAATGCTGGAGAGCCAGCGACGCCCATGTCCCACAAATGAAGAGAAAAATAAAATTCAGAGGATTAATAAGTAAAGATGAAGATGACATATGGGGTGCTGTGGAGCTGAAAAGAAGTTTCTGAAATGTATGGTTAAGCTGAACAAGGCTAATCTGGCAAGGAGAGCATGGAGAAACGTAGGAACCCAAGGGTAAATCATTCGGCCCTCAAGTCTGTTCAATTCAATTAGATTGTGGCTAATCTACTTAAAATTCATTCACCCACCTATCCTCCATATCCCTCGATAACCTCATGTGCAATCATTTATATATCTAGTTCTTAAAATTCTCAGTTAAGTCAGGATGAAGAAGTGAAAACTTTTGTCCATATTTATCACACTTTGAGATGATGTTAGAGACCTTGTTTCTGCTTCGAGTCTGATTCTTTCTTCTACATGAATCTTCGTTGTAGCCTTCTGTTTTTCCCTTTGACAGCTCTCCATTTTGTCTCTATATTCCTAAGGCAAGAACATTGTTTTCTCAACATTTTCCTGCTTTCCACCCATTTTAAAGGGAAGCCTCCCTCATCCACCTCTCAGAAAAGTAGGCTACCCATTCTCCGGCTGAAATACTCTGCTTCCCTGGGCTCAATGCTGATGCTTCAATCTCGAAGCCCTTGTCTATCCCTTCTTCATACCTTGGGGCTAGCCTGAGTTCACATTTGATCATCCAATGGTGGCACCTCCCAACCTCTGTTCCTGTAACACAGACCTATCTTTGTTCTCCTTTTGCATTTGGCTTCAGCATTCACCAGAGATTTATGAAATGCAAATCTACTTTGATATATTGGCATAAGTGACAATTATTGCAACTCATTTGATTCCAAGGTAAGCTCCCTAGATTCATAAATGGCAGCCAAAATTCAAGGAATGAGATTTGGTAAGATCAATAATACACATATTTTCTGAAAAAGCCTTCACAGAATTGCTCACATTATTGCCAAAGGAGTTGTAATGAAGTACACCAGAGTCTAACACGTTTATTTATCAAAGAACATCTGCTTAGTTTTCGCAGAGAGAAAGGAAAGAGGAAGAGTGGGAAATAGAATAAAAAGCAGAGAGATGTAACGATGAAAAAAAAGCACATTAGAGCTGGAGGAGGGAGACTTTGAGAGAAGTGGAAGACAACCAGAAGCTAAAAAATGAGACAGAGTGTGAGCGATAAATGCAGACAATTTCCAAGAAAGAGACAGCCACGCTAATTTCATCCCTTAGTATGATAGATCAGATGGCACTTTGAATAACATTTTGATTGTCCAAAATAAAAGGAGTGACCAAACAAGCTAAACAAAGGACATCAAAATTCTGCAAACTGACTCAATTGCCCTGTATTGCTCTGTTGTTAGTCATGATAGTTACATTTATTAGCAAAACCAAAGACCATTACATGCCAAATGCTGATGATAAAAAATGCAAATGCAATAACGTCAATACTTTATGAATTGAATTTGGATCTTATTTGAAAGGGATTTATTTCTAAGAAAGCATTTGCAATATTTGTACTTTTGTTTTAATGAAGCGTATCAATGGAATAGTGCATTTCATATAGTACAATCCCATGTATCAAAAACATTTGGAAGTGGCTAAATTCTGACACCAGTTTTCAAGCCTGGGAACCAATTTACATTTGTTTTAAGCCATTGTACTCTTGAATGAGACTGTAGAGCATTTACATTCATAACTCAGGGCATGGCTGAGGTTATCGGGAAGGCCTTGCCTTCTCAATCTCACCCCTCACCTGAGGTGTGCTGACCCTCTGGAATGACAACCAGGAGTCTCTCTCTAAGGAGCAAGTAACCCTTTGGTCCTTTGGGATAATGGCAACTTTACCAACAAGACTGGGTTGATAGGGAGGAAGGCTTTTCTGTTTTAGCTATTTATGGGGAGTGAGAAAGAGGTATAGAAAAGTAAAGAGTGAAAGATAAATAAGACTAATAGACCATGAGCAAAGAATTGTAGATTGTATGGGAAAAAACAGGCAATGGTTGCAGGATGAGACATGCCATTCTAGCAGGCAGAGACAATGTCAGGTTCATTTTTCCAAGAATGTCTCGCAACACACTTTTTTCCCTCTATTCTTCATCTTAAATAACAAACATGAAGTTGAAGGTTGTTTAATAGCCATGTTTGTCCATTTGTGCAGAAAGCTCCATTATATTTTCTCCGGAGCCCCTGACCTCCCTCAGTCTTGCACTCACTCTAGCTCTGATGCCTAATTTTTCACTGTTCTCTTAGCAGCAATCTTTCAAGTTTATTTCTGCCAGGTACCCCACCTCCTGTTCCCCTGCTCTCCAATGTAATCAACTCCCAGTTACTCAGTTTACCAGCCTGAATCTCATGCCAGCAGATATTAGCTTTGGTTTTCTCTCATCAAGTAATACTATCTCATTACATCACACACTTGCTCAGAGAAATACTTATTTGATTCATTCACCATCCTGATCTACAGTTTCTCCTTCATCCTCCTTTCTCTAAGCTTTGTTTGAAAGTCTGTTTGTCCCCAAATTTCAAGGACGTCTCTCTAGGAACTCCTATCCAGCTCGTGATCTACACGGAAAACCAAAACAGCTCTAGTTAAAACGAGAAACAGCTTTCTTTCTGAGAATGAACATAATACATTCTTACTCCTGTACTCTTCAACTTTTCAGCAATAATGTGGTTGACCTCACTATCAGGGTTTCTTTCCTCTATCAATCTGAGTAGAGCTAAGTTTTTTTTGCTTATCTCCTGGAGTCCACCAAAACTCTATTTGCCCCATTTACCCCAATTACCCTTATTTATAAACTGCCTTGTGTTGATATTACCTGCTAAAGGAATCAACTTCCATACTTGGTCATCCAGTGCTAGTTTTCCACAACACATCTGGACCCTACAACTTTCTTAAAACTGTTGAACTGTTTGACTGATAAACTGTCACAGGTGTCTGACTTCCACCAACTCAACATTGTTATGAGTAAAGGAATAACTTCCAGCCTCCACCAAACACTCTACTCCATGCCCACTCACTCAGGCTGATCCCCATCTGAACTGATCTACCACTGAGACCATCTATTTCCACCTCTGCAACGTTGTCACGGTGTAGAGGGTGAGGACACTAGCTCTACGTCTCTACCAATTCTCAAGATCTCTCCTTTGGCACTAGTGTGTCACACTGCTTGTACATCATTCAATACTGGCTGAACAAGCATTTCCACCAACTAAGTGTTAGGAAAATCAAAGTCAATGCCCTCGATCGCTGCCACCGACTCTCTCCTGACTGCCAGCTCCTCTGCAAAGCTGACATCCATGCCACTGTTACCTCCAAAACTTGACTCTTTCATTGAACTCCTTGTTGGCCTTCTGCCTTCCTTAATTGAGCTCATCCAAAACTCTGCAGCCTATAACCTAACTCATGTGAAGGCATATTCACCCAGCACTCCCAGGCTTGCTCAACTAAAACAGCTCTTGATATGGCAATACCACAGCTTAACTTTCTGCTCAAATCCTCTCACTTTGTATCTTTGCTGCATCCTCCAGGTCCACAACAGTCCAAGTAATGGCACACGTCTCCAGGTCTGGTCTCTTGAGCATCCCTAATTGTGATCACTCCAGCATTGGTGGCCCTACCCAAAGCTGCCTATAGACCTAACTCTGAAACTCTGTCCCTAAAGATCTTCACATCTCTACTTCATTCTCCCCAATAAAAAACTTGACAATATATAACCTGTTTAACCAAGCCTTCAGTCATCCTAATACTCCCTTTTTGTGGCTCGTGTGAAGCTTTGTTTGATAACCTTCTTGAATGTTTTACTACATTAAAGGGGCAATATAAACGCAAGCCGTTGTTGTATGTCTGATCAGGACTATATATTGCAGTTTGTGGCAGAGTGGTGGCAAAAGAGAAGGAATGACAATCCTCATCTTTAAACAGGACTTTAATATCGCCAAGAGTTTATCTCAAAGTAATACTTGAGGATAATCCCACAGTACGAATGGACTTGCTGTTTTGCAGCAACTTTTAGCATCATATTATTGCATTCTATAGATCCTATGGGATCAGAATCTCCTCCAACTGGATGCTATCTGGATGAAACATGATTGAAAAACCACAAGTCCCTTGGACACAAGTACTGTAAATGAAAGCCATGCCTCAACACAAACATGCAGAGGCAGACTACATTATGGGAATGGAATACAGGGGAATGGTGATCCCAGCTGATTTTATTACTGGATAAGTCAGATCCCAATCTGACATCTGGCCTTATAGATAATTTTTGTTTTGTTTTAATTTTAATGAGGTGATCTGTCACTGAAGCATAAGCATGCAATGTTGTGGATTTTGTTTCAATAATGAAATGGAAATTTATTAATCAAAAAAGAAGACAAAATAAAACAAACCAAATTATTTATAATGTAAATTCCATAAGTTGTAAACACAAGTATAATCCCATTATTCCCAAAACACTTATTTTACATCTTCCAAAATCAAGCCTGTACAATACCTGAACATACCCGTTGTACACTACTCACATCACAGAAAAGATAATTGTTTCCTAACAACTCAGTAGGCTTCATGTAACTGCTGCTTTAACTCTGAAACTGGAAATGCTGATGGCCTCTTTCTGGAGTATTAAACACCTGAGCTGAAATGCACTCAGAATCAGAGAATCACGGAATTGTTGTGGTGCAGAAAGAGGATATTCAGCCCATTGTGCCTGCACTGGTTCTTCAAATGAGAATCGTTATGTACTGCTAATCTCCTTTACCTGCTACACTTCCACAATATTTCTATCCAAATAATCATCCAATGCCCTTTTGAATGCACCAGTTGAATCTGGCTCCACCACATTTCCAATCAATGCATTCCATACTATACTACTCTCTGTGTGATTTGTTTTTGCTCACAACACCCTGTTTCTTTTGCATATCATTTTAAATCTATGCCCCTTTGTTCTCATTTCTTTTACAAGTGAGAACAGCTTCTTTGTATCTTCTCTATCCAACTTGCTCATAATTTTGAAAATCTGCATCAAGTCTCCTCCCAGCCTTCTTCTCTCCAAGGAGAACACTTCCAACTTCTAAAAAATATATTAACTCACAGGATAAGGGTGTCACTGGCTGGGCCAGCATTTATTGCCCATCCCAGGTGGCCCTTGAGAAGGACATCAGCAATCTATCCTCATTCCTGAAATTTTCTTTCCTGGAACAATTCCTGTAAATTGCTTCTGCACTCTCTAATGCATTCATATCTTTTCGATATGTGGTGCCGACAACTGTGTGTAATACTCCAGCCAAGGTCTAACAAAAGCTTAGCTTCACATAACCTCTTCTGGGTTTTATTCCAATACTCTGGTTTCGGACTATCACTAATTCCTTGCACTAAGGTAATCCAGTTTTTCTATGTTATTCTCTTTTCAGGAGCAAAGCTCCCAAACACCGACACCCTCATCCGCTGAGCTGAACTCGTCCTCACCCTCAACAACTTCTGTTTCAATTCCTCCCACTTCCTACAGACAAAGGGGGTGGCCATGGGTACCCGCATGGGCCCAAGCTATGCCTGCCTCTTTGTAGGTTATGTGGAACAATCCCTCTTCTGTACCTACACTGGCCCTAAACCCCACCTCTTCCTCCGTTATATTGATGACTGTATCGGCACCGCCTCATGCTCCCATAAGGAGCTCGAACAGTTCATCCACTTCACCAACACCTTCCACCCCAACCTGAAGTTCACCTGGACCATCTCCAACACTTCTCTCTCCTTCCTGGACCTCTCTGTCTCCATCTCGGGTAACCACCTAGAAACCGATGTCCATTTCAAGCCCACTGACTCCCACAGCTACCTGGAATACACCTCCTCCCACCCACCTTCCTGCAAAATTGCCATCACCTATTCCCAATTCCTTCGCCTCCACCGCATCTGCTCCCAGGATGAGACATTCCATTCCCGTACATCTCAGATGTCCTCATTCTTCAAGGACCGCAACTTTCCCCCCGCAGTGGTCGAGAACGCCCTCGACCGTGTCTCCTGCATTTCCCGCAACTCATCCCTCACGCCCTGTCCCCGCAATAATAACCAAAAAAGAATCCCCCTCGTCCTCACGTACCACCCCACCAACCTCCGGATCCAACGCATCATCCTCCGACACTTCCGCCACCTGCAATCTGACCCCACCACCAAAGACATTTTTCCCTCCCCACCCTTGTCTGCTTTCCAGAGGGACCACTCTCTCCGTGACTGCCTTGTCTGCTTCACACTCCCCTCCAGCCCCACCACACCCGGCACTTTTTCCTGCAACCGCAGGAAGTGCTACACCTGCCCCCACACCTCCTCCCTCACCCCAATCCCAGGCCCCAAGAAGACTTTCCACATCAAGCAGATGTTCACCTGCACATCTGCCAATGTGGTATACTGCATCCGCTGTACCTGTTGTGGCTTCCTCTACATCGGGGAAACCAAGCGGAGGCTTGGGGACCGCTTTGCAGAACACCTGCGCTCAGTTCGCAACAAACAACTACACCTCCCAGTCGCGAACCATTTCAACTCCCCCTCCCATTCCTCAGACGACATGTGCATCCTGGGCCTCCTGCAATGCCACAATGATGCCACCCGAAGGCTGCAGGAACAGCAAATCATATTCAGCCTGGGAACCCTGCAGCCCAATGGTATCAATGTGGATTTCACAAGCTTCAAAATCTCCCCTCCCCCAACCGCATCCCAAAACCAGCCCAGCTCGTCCCCGCCTTCCTAACCTGTTCTTCCTCTCACCTATCCCCTCGTCCCACCTCAATCCGCATCCCCATCTCCTATCTACTAACCTCACCCCGCCCCCTTGACCTGTCCGTCCTCCCTGGACTGACCTATCTCCTCCCTACCTCCCCACCTACACTCACCTTTACTGGCTCCATCCCCACCTCTTTGACTTGCCTGTCTCCTCTCCACCTATCCTCTCCTCTATCCATCTTCTATCCACCTCCCCCTCTCTCCCTATTTATTTCAGAACCCTCTTCCCCTCCCCCATTTCTGATGAAGGGTCTAGGCCCGAAATGTCAAGCTTTCCTGCTCCTGTGATGCTGCTTGGCCTGCTGTGTTCATCCAGCTCCACACCTTGTTATCACCCATCTCCCTCCAATGGCTTTACAGTATTGCAAAAAATCAAGTAAATGTAAAAAAGGTCTCTCCCTCTTATTTGTGATTGTTTTGCCTAAGCTTAAGGAAAAGCCCTCAGTCTGAACACTTCTAACACACCTTAAAATATGACGGTTTACTCTGCTTGGTCATTAAACGCCCTAAAGCAAACAAAACCCATGAATGCTGCCAAAATATCTGTCACAAACTGTCTTAAAAGTAAATCACCATGGCTACAAAAATACTTAGAAATTCATTATTAACTTCAGACAAACTGAAAACCAAGGAGATAGTAAGGACTGCAGATGCTGGAAGTCAGAGTCGATAAAATGTGGAGCTGGAGAAGCACAGCAGGTCAGACAGTATCGGTGAATCAGGAAAGTCAATATTTCAGGTCTGCAGAGTCCTGATGAATGACCCAGACCCGAAATGTTGACTTTCCTGCTCCTCCAATGCTTTCTGACCTGCTGTGCTTCTCCAGCTCCACATTTTATCAAAATTGAAAAGGCAGATATCATTAACCCAAACTTAAAATTAGTTATATCACAGTAATAAATCACAGGCATTAATCGCAGTGTTTTCAATATTAGAAGAGGATTGATATTATTGAAAGGACTGCGGTTCGGGGCTTTATCACAATAAGAGCACAGGGCAAATACCATGAAGTAATAAAGAAATAAAAGGAGGCCATTATCACAAGCAACTGCCTTAGACATTTTATCATGCATGTCACAAAACAAGGGAAGCTTTTTACATAAAGATCAGCTTTGGAGATAGGGATATCTTACCTTGAAGGCATTCATTATTTTCAGTTGTAGAAATAACAGCAGCATTAACTAGGTTTATCTGGAATAGACTCAAAGGCAAAGAAAAAAGGGGTGCTAAACACTGATCATCCAGCAGGATGACCTCAGGAAATATGATCTTTCGATGTGGGTCATCATAAAAAGGAGAAGTGTGGTGATCGGCACTGTAGTCAAGAAGCAAGGCTAGGATTGACTGAGAGATAGTAGGAACTGCTGATGCTGGAGTCTGAGATAACAAGGTGTGGAGCTGGATGAACACAGCAGGCCAAACAATATCAGAGGAGCAGGAAAGCTGATGTTTCGGGTCTGGACCATTCTTCAGAAATGGGGGAAGGGAAGGGGACTCTGAAATAAATAGAGAGAGGAGGAGATGATGATAGAAGGTGGATAGAGGAACAGATAGGTGGGAGGGAAGACGGACAGGTCAAGGAGGTGGGGATGATGCTAGTGCAGGTGAGTGTAGGTAGGGAGTTGGGATGGGGGTTGGTCAGTGAGGAGGGAGGGGTGGGTAGGTGGGAGGGAAGACTGACAGGTCAAGGTGGTGGGGACGAGAGGGGCTGGTCTTGGAATGAGGTCGGGGTGGGGAGGTTTTGAAGCTTGTAAAATTGTAGGTTTGTAAACCTGTAGGATTGACTGACCTGTTCCATGGATTTACAATTCTCACTGGAAGGACCAACTGTGTGGATGATTGTATGTTGTTAATCAAATCCAAAGGATATTGGGTCTGAGACATTAAGGTAACCTGAGGGTAGGAGCT
The DNA here is from genome assembly GCA_024137785.1 of Ginglymostoma cirratum. Classification (NCBI taxonomy): domain Eukaryota; kingdom Metazoa; phylum Chordata; class Chondrichthyes; order Orectolobiformes; family Ginglymostomatidae; genus Ginglymostoma; species Ginglymostoma cirratum. The sequence goes on along the minus strand of JAHRHZ010000051.1, from coordinate 16,365,501 downwards.
AAATCCAGGGGTTGGGTCTGAATTCAGTAACTTTTAGGGCAGAAACATAGGTTTAGTCTGTAGTTTCTGTGTATTTTATTACTTCATGAGTTGTGGTGATTTTGTATGTTTTAGTCGGTGGAAGGGAGAAGCCAAGATTAAATCACAGAGGGATTTAAGTTGGATAAACCAGTTGAGGTGTTGTTTCATTTGAAGGAGTTTAGATGTTTTGAATCAAGGTGTCAGGAGAGTTTTATTTCAATAAATAATAAGTTTGTGTTCGAACAAACTCCTGAAGTCCAAGTTTTGTTGTAAGATGACATTCGGAATGGAAATTCTTTTCAAACCCATCTGGTTCACTAATGTCCTTTAGGGAAGGAAATCTGCCATCCTCACCTGGTCTGGCAACATGTAACACCAGATATGGAGTTATGTGTTTGGCTCTTAACTTCATCTGGAGCAAGTTATTAAATTGTATCAACCATTAGCAAGATCAAAATCGAATGAAACTGGGTAGACAATCTGGTATTGACTTAGGCACTGGGATCAACAATGGCAAACACATCCCTAGTGACCCTGCAAAGTCCTCCTTACAAATATCTGGGAATTGGGAGAGCTGTCTTAAAGATTAAGCAAGCAATAGCCTGACATAGTTGTGAAATACCTGGACGTAGCCTGTCCCATCAGCAAGACAGGACCAGGAGAGGTATGCAGTCAGCAGGGAATTAGCCTGGGAGTCCTCAACATTGACTCCTAACTCCATGAGGTCACATGATTTCAGGTCAAACAGAGCCGAGAGAAACCTCCTGCTAATTCCATTTTACCCTATCCCATCCTCGACTAACGAATCAGTGCTACTCTGTACTGTATATGATTTGGAGGAAGCACTGAGGGTGTCAAGGGTGCAGAATGTACTTTGGGTGAGGATTTCAATATGTTTCACCAAGCATGGCTAGTCAGTGCCATTACTGATCAAGCTGTTCAAGTCCTACAGGGCATAAAACTGCGAGACTGAGTCTGTGGCACATGGTGATGGAACTAGGGAAACGAGGGAAAACATACTTGACTTCATTTTCACCAAACTGCCTACTGAAGAGGAATCTCTCCGTGACAGTTAGAGCGACCACCACACAGTCCTTGTGGAGATGAAGTTGTACCTTCTTATTGAGGATAACCTACATCATGTTGTGTGGCATTACAATAATATTAAATGAAATAGATCTCAAACAGATGCAGCAACAGAAGACCAGGTATCCATTAGGTGCTTTGGGCATCAGCTGAAGCAGGATTTTTTTCAAACATAATCTTCAACCACATGATCCAACATTACCATCACTGATCCATTACTATCAAGCCAGGGGATCAGCTCTGGTTTAAGGAAGACAGCAGGAGATACACCAGGCATGTCTAACAATGAGGTGTCAACCCAGTAAAGTTACAGGGCAGGACTACTTGTTTGGCAATCAGCCTAAACAGAAAATGATTCACAGAGGCAAGTGATTCAACTCAGAGAGCAAATTTCAGCAGTCCTATCATCTCCATTTGTGAACATTGGGAAATTTAAAAACTCACTCTAGGAAGAGGCTTCAGAAATATTCCCATCCTCAATGATGGAGGATTCAGCTTCACGTTATATTGACTCTAACTCCAGCATCTGCAGTTTTTGCTATCTCCGATAGAGGATTCGTGTACATCAGAGCAAAACATGAGGCTGCAGCATTTGAAACAATCCTGAATTGGTTAATGCATGATTCATCTCAGCCTTCTCCTGAGGTCCTCAACATTGTAACAGCCAGTCTTCAGCCAATTTGATTCATTCCATGTGGCTGAAGGCGCTGGATACTGCAAATGCTATGGGCCCTAACAACATTCTGGTAATAGTAGTGAAGACTTGTGATCCAGAACTTGACGCACTAATCAAGAGTTACACTATTAGCATTTACTCAACAATGTGCAAAATTGCCGAAGTATGTCCTGTCCAAATAAAGCAGGACATGCCCAACTTGCCAATTGCCATCTCATCAGTCCACATTCAATTATCAGTAAATTGATGTAAGGTGTCATCAACAATGCTATCAAGCAGCACTTTCTCACAAATAACCTGCTCACTCATGCCCAGTTTGGCATTGATAGTGCCCACTCACTCTTGGCTTCACTATAACATTGGTTTAAGAATGGACAAAACAGCTGAACTCCAGAACGGAGATGAGAGTGACCATCCTTGACATTATGGCAAGATTTGACCAAATCAGGCATCAACAAAAAACTGAAAAAAAGACTAGAGTTAGTGAGAATGTCAGAGAAAGCTCCCCACTAGTTGGAGTCTATCTGACATGAAGGAAGATGGCTGTTGTGGTTAGTGGTCAGTCATCTCAGCTCCAGGATATCTCTATGGGAGTTCCTTAGTAGTGTCCTAGGTCCAATTATGTCAGCTGCTTCACCAATGACCTTCTGTCCATCACAAAGTCAAAAGTGCGGATGATTGCTGATGACTACACAATGATCGGCGCCATTCGTGATTCCTCAGATACTGAAGCTGTCAATCTTCAAATGTAGCAAGTCCAGACTTGTGCTGAAAGTGACAATTAACATTCATGCCACACCAGTGCCAGGCATTGACTATCTCCAAGCCCAGAGAATCTAACCATCAGTTTATGAAATCATGAGGGGCATGGATAGGGTAAATAGACCAGGTCTTTTACCCGGGGTGGGTGAGTCAAAAAGAGGGTATAGGTTTAAGGTGAGTGGGGAAGGATTTAAAAGGGACATAAGGGGCAACGTTTTCATGCAGAGGCTGGTGCTGTATGGAATGAGCTGCCAGATGAGGTGGTAGAGGCTGGCACAATTACATCATTTGAAAGGCATTTGGATGGGTACATGATTAGGAAGGGGTTAGAGGAATATGGGACAAATGCTGGCAAATGGGACTAGATTTATCTAGGATATCTGGTCAGCATGGGCGAGTGGATTGAAGGATCTGTTTCTGTGCTGTATGTCTCAATGAATCTGACTCTGTGACATTCAATGACGTTACCAATGGTGATTCCCCCACTGTCAACATTTGGTTGGGGGAGGTGGGTGTTTACCATTGACCAGAAATTGAACTAGACAAGTCATATACATACTGTGGCTACAAGAACTGGAAATAGACTTGGAATCTTGCAACGAGCAACTCACCTCCTAACTCCCAAAAACCGATCCACCATCTACTGGGCACAAAGGAGGAGTGTGATGGAATACTCCCCACTTGACTGGATGAGTGCAGCTCCAACACTGAAGAAGCTTGAGACCATCCAGGACAAAGCAGCCTGCTTGCATGGCCTCACATCTACAAACATTCACTCTGTCTACCACCATCACTTAGTAGGAGCAGTGTATAGCATCTACATGGTGCACTGCAGAAATTTACCAAGGACCCTTTTGATAACACCTTCTAAACCCACAACTGCTGCTATCCAAAATAGAAGCACATCAGATATATTAGAACACCTCCTGCTGGAAGTTCTCCTCTAAGGCATTCACTACCTTCATTGGAAATCTATCACCGTTCTTTCACTGGGTCAAAATCCTGAAACTTCCTCCCTACTGGCATCATGGGTCTATCAACACTAAAAAGACTGCAGCAGTTTTAGAAAGCAGCTTGCCACCACCTTATAAAGGGCAATAATGGAAATAAATGTTGGCCCAGTCAGTGATGCCCACATCCCATGACTGAATAAAAAGTACAAAGCAGAAGAATACTATTTATCCCAATAAGTCTATTACAACTCTTTGAAGTTATTCTAGTTGATCCCATTGACTCGTTCATTCCTATTATGCCTGTACCAATTTCTGTTCTGATTGCTTGTGCAATTTCCTTTTGGAAGCTACAAGTGAGTGTGTTTTCACAACTGTATCAGGCAACATATCTTAAAACCTAATGACTTGTGCAAAATGTTTCTTCATGTTGCCTTTGGTTGCTTTCCCAGCTGCCTCAAATCTGTGCCCTTTCTTTTTCAGCCCTTTAGCTATTGACAAGATTCTCTTTATTTACTCTTTCAAAACTGTTCAAGATTTTATATAGGTCAATCAAATCTCCTTTAATCCTTATTTGTCCAAGCAGCCCAAGCCCAGTTGCCCCAGTCCATCCATATAACTGTAACCTTTTACCTCTGGACTCATTTGAGTAAATCTCTTATGTATCCTTTCCCAGGCCTTTACGTTCTTCCCGAGATGTGGTCCCTGGAACTGAAAGCCATACGACAGCTATTTAATATAATTATGTCATCTGCTGCCCAGACAGTGACGTTTTGCCTGATCTATAATTTTACAAATTCCTCTCGGATGTTCCTGGGATGACTTAAAGCAGCTTCTACTGACAAAATAATACCTTACCAGGGTGTGTAAATAACAATTGAAATGTTGGTGTAGCATCAGGAATTGTCTTTGTGCCATTTGTTTAAACACCAAGGTGCTGTGCCCTGTTTTGTGAATACCAGTCAACTTCTTTTAACCCAGCATGTGGCGTAATTGGATAGATCTTCACCCATGTTATAAGTTAAAAAAAGGGTACACAGGAATGTAGTTTGATGTTTTGAAACCATGTCCCATACGATTGTTGTGCATGTATATATAATAAAATTAATTCTGTGCCTTGTGCTCTCTAGCCTGCAGCAAACAGTGTAGAATCAGTCTTGTATGTATAATAGATCACAAGAGTTGTTCATGAATAATACAAATGCATTGAGTATATACACCAGTGTGTGAAGATGTTTATCATTGCTCAGAATCAAAGTGCACATGCAATATTGCAATCATATGTTTTGATGAATTCAGTGCAGACTTCTCTTTGCCATAGTCTGCTAATTTTGTGACAAGGGTCAGCACAATAATTGGATTTCCAATAATATCATGATTATCCCCACATGATAATTCAATTGTAGCTGTTTTTTTAATATTGCACAATTGTAAATTTGTTATTATATTACATCAACATGCAGATTTTTCCCCAGCTACACAATACACATCAATAACTTAATTCCCTACAATTCTTCTTGCATCTATTTGTTGTTGAGTAAGTTCACGCACCAAAGATGTTTGATATAAAGGATTATTTAGCAGGTTTATTTCCAAGGAATAACGGGTGTGTTTATACCCTAAATCTAACAAAATATAGATTCTCGCACCATCCTAATAACTCTATCAATAATCACAGGCATAAAGATTTATGTTGTGGCATGCTTAGATGTGAAAGTTGTAAATAATCCAGATGTAGTTACCCAGTATTGATCTGCATCAACACCTATAATCAGTTTCCTATAAACTCGTCATCATCTGAAAAGAAACAATAAAACAATAGCTGTGAAGGTTGCCCATGTGTTTTATACAAAGTAAAATGTTACATTTCATGAGAAGGACTGCCCAATGGTCTACCCTTATAACAGAAGAAATGGAAAGACAACGTTCTGTGAACCTCATTTCAGAAGTATGGCTGAACTTTTGCACTACAGACCAATTTCTTAACAAATGATGCAGGTGAATAAAGAGTTTCTGTGTGGCAGCAAACATACAGTGAAAATCAGTAACAAAATGATATATTTTTTCAAACAGTCTCCTTCTGTGGAGTCTTCATTCATTTTTTAATGTTTCATTCCCATGATTCGAGGCATATTTGTCAAGAATCATGGTACAGCATAATCTTTGAAGTAGGTTCTGGTCGATTGATCTTTTATTATTTCTAAAAAAATTTTTTTGCATTTTTGTATCTTGATTCAGACATTTATTCAATGTGCAGATTCAGCAAATTAGCCTGGATGTTCCCTCCTCAGCATTGGAAAATTCACAGCCTGACCCATGAGCTTCAAGAGAAAGTGCCAGGGAATTTGGGTTTTTCTATGCTGAAGAGGTGGGTGAGAGGTCCACTTGCAGCCTGCAGTCAGGTCAAGCAACTCAGGAAGAATATCACAGGCAATAACAGTGTTCACCTTGAAAAGGCCCGCCTCAATTCTGTGGAACTTTGCCCCAGTTAGAATAAACACATAAAGGCCCCTCCGCCTTGACCTGCATGTGATTTTCTATATGTTAACCTACATAACATATACCACAGAGAATTGGGGTCTTACTGAGTCAGGTATCTGGAACTTTATTAACAGCTAACAATATACTCTGGCATCTCAGATGCACATGTACACTTTGAGTTATAGATCACTATGATATTAAGGACATAGTTGACTAGCCTACTAACAGGCTGTTTGATAACTGAATGAACAGAGAATAAGGTGGAGACAATAAGGCGCAGAGCTGGATGAACACAGCAGGCCAAGCAGCATCAGAGGAGCAGGAAAGCTGCCATTTTGGGCCTAGACCCTTTTTCAGAAATTCTGACCCATTTCTGAAGAAGGGTCTATGCCTGAAATGTCAGCTTTCCTGCTCCTCTGTTGCTGCGTGGCCTGCTGTGTTCATCCAGCTCTGCACCTTGTCAGATTCTCCAGCATCTGCAGTTCCTACTGTCTCAGAGAATAAGGTGGAGTTTTTTTATACCAGAGTGCTACATGTCATGATGGCATCCAGCTGTCTTATAAAGGCAAAGTGCCTTTATGAGATTTTTGCAATAATACAACACAACCCTCATTGCTCCTAACCCCTCACTCCCACACATATTCCCCATGCACTTTACATGCCATCTCATGCTGCTAAACAGCCACTATAGACTTTCATGTCCCCATGCCGTAGTATGCCCCAGACAACTCTACATGGCTCCTTATGACTCCATACTTAGCTATGACACTTCTGTGCCCATGCATCACTGTGAACAAACTCTATAGTGCAGGGTCTCAGCTATTTCAAGAAAGTAACTGATGTCTTGACTCTCAGCCAAGAGTGGTTGAGACTTGGCCGAAAGCCCAAATATCCATTGCTCTATTAAAACCCTGAGTCCCTGCTTGATCAACAACTTAAGAGATTTCAACTGCTTGAAGTTTCAGCTATTAAAATTTTAAAAGGACTGGATGATTGACACTTTAAAAGTCATCAAGTCGTTAATTATTTTACAGCATAGAAAGATGCCCTTTGGCCCATTGTTTCATTGCTGGTGATCAAATATCCATCTATTCTAATCCCATTTTCCAACAGTTGGCCTACAGCCATATATGCAATAAAATTTCAAGTGTTCATCTAAGTGGTCCTAAAAGGTCTAGAGTGTTCCTGCCTCTACCGTTCTATTGGCAGAGACTTCCAGATACCCACAAACATCTACGTGAAAACAAAATGTTTTCCTTAAATCCCTTCTAAACCTTTTGCTCCTTACCTTAAAACTGTTTCCCTCTGGTTATTGACCCCTCTATTAAGAGGAAAAGACTCCCTCTATCTAGCCTGTCCATGTCCTTCAGATCTTTGTCCATCTCAATCAGATCCCCCTCAGTATTCTCTGCTCTGAGGAAAACAATCCCAGAGTATTTAGTCTCTCTTCATGGTTGAATATTTGCACCCCAGGTAACATCCTGGTGAATCTCTGCTGCATCCTTGCAAATCCAGTCACATTTTTCCTATAGTATCGTGACCAGAACTGCACACAGTACTCCAGCTATATCCCAACTAACATCATACACAGTTCTATCATAACATCCTTGCTATTTTATTGGATGCCTTGACTAATAAAAGCAAGTATACCCAATACCTTCTTAACCATGTTATCTACTTGCCCTATTTTATTAGGCTTTAGTGAAAAAAGAACTTTGGGGGACATTCCCCACTGAATGATTATTTTGCAAAACCTTCTTTTAATACATGCAACTGTCACTATAAAATTCATTGGCTTCTTTACCGTTTCGTGTGGGTGATGGGCATATATGTTCCATAAAGTTCCATTGTCTAATGTAGTTGACATGAGGGGCTACGCTGGTTGGGCTGAGGGCAAACTTTGAGATGGGGGCATTGGTGCCATTGTAGTGGAAACGATTGATTTTCGTGGATTGAGGAGCTATCGAGTTATTTGTGAGGGCATAGCCTGGAATGGGGCCATCATCTTTTGAATGTACTTTTCAAAAGTTTCTTTCATGCAGACTACAGTTTGCAACATATCTGGGGTAAACCATGGCTGTTCACAGTGCTGACCTGGCTGCATGAAAACTGTGGAGAAGAAGGCCATGCTAATGGAGCCAGTCAGGTTAGGAGAGCTAGGAACAGGCTTGTGGCCTGAACCAGCCTGCATCCTTGAAAGACTCTGTGAAAACTGGAAAGCTTGAGAATGATGCCTGACATCCTGGAATTGGAATCAGCACACCATTTTTAAATGGCTCCAAAATCATTCCAACTTGGTGCAAATTCAAGCTAGTATTTCCACTTTGAGCGAGAGTAAAAGCTAGACATCTCCCAGTGAGTGCTGCACATGTGAAGTTCACTACCATTGGAAGCACTTCACTTTGCTGAGGTGAAGCGAGATCAACGCATGAAGGAGAAGGGAATAGAAAGATAAGCTGGTAGCATTAGATGAAGAGTGGTAGTAAGAGACTTATGAGAAACATAAAGCAGAGAATGAAACAGTTGGGCTGAATGGCCTATTTCTGTGTTGGAAATTCTATATTGTTCTGACTGAATGAGGTGGGCACAGACTAATTCTTCTTCATAAGCCTCGCACTGCTTCAGAGTATTGCTCTGTGCTCAGTTCACAGAACGTGTACCAAAAGTCCTTTGAATGCCCTTCTGTCACTATTTACACTTTACCTGTATTGTTTCAAATGAATAAATAAAGCTTTCATAAAAATGGTTTTTAAAACTTTGCACATATCTGATAGATCCATGTGGTGTGTTTTTACCTGAGGATTCTTTTGTAAATTGTATCTGTTAAATTATATCTATTGGTTAACTGTTTTGACTTTTTGCTTTCCTTACTGACCATTGCAATACTGCTGCTTGAAGATCCAGTTAATGACAAAAAATTTACTAATCTCTCCTCAGTGTCTGCTAGTCATCATCCACATAGGATGAACTTACAATCATGAGGTACCTTTCATGACCTTAGGCTGCCTCAAAGCATTTGCCAACCATTGAGGTGCTTTTGAAACGTTGTCATGGTTGTAATACAGAAAACACGGTGGGCAATTTGGGTGCAAGGCTCTGCAAATGGCAATGGTGTAATTAGCAGTTAAGTTAACCTTTTTTTCACCCTGATGTTGCTAGAGGCATAAATATTGATGAAGACACCTAGAGAGATTTTCCTTGCTTTTCTTCAACGTAAGCATTGAGTCAAATATTATACTCAGCCAAGAGGACCAATCGGCTTCCCTTTAAAGCCTCATCATAGAAACAATGCCTCTGATAGGGTAGGAATTCCTGATATGCACATTGATGTGTGAACTGAGATTATTCACCAAGAGTCTGGCGTGGGGCCCGGACCATAAGTTTCAGACTTGGAGACAAAAGTTCAATCCACTCAGTCACAGAAGATGCCTCCACCTGACCTTCCTCATTGCATGTCAAGTCATCATTGTATGAATGGAAACGACATGGAATTAAATCAACGGATTTTGATCTGATTGGATTTTAACACACAAACAGATCTTTTTAAACTCAATGTAGGAGCAAATTACTGCCTGTCAGAGGGAAGAGCAAAACTTCACTTCAGCTCTGATGAAGAGTCATTGAGACTCGAAACGTTAGCCTGCTTTCTCTCCATAGATGCTGCCTGACCCAGTACGATATCCAGCATTTTTTTGTTTTCTGTGAATCTGCTTACCAGCTAGCCCAGCCTTATAGCAGTCCAGAAGAAACTACTGTGAAACAATACAGAAGATATGGATATATTTTCAACAAGGAATGTGTTTGAGAATTATTCCCCTTCAGTACTGCTCTGGATTGTCAACGTAGAATATGTACTCAAATTTCAGGAATTACCAACAGCAATAATGTACAAAAATATGAAAGGTTAAGTGTACAATATGGGTTTAAATTTGCCTAGGCAAGAAAGAGCCAACACAGAGCAATGACAAGCCATTGCTAAGATTGGGGGTAATTTGAATCAATCAGAAATTGGACAATTCAGGTTCATAATAGTAAATGTCCCTCAGTGCAGACACAGTTCCACATATTCTATCCCCATATGTTTACACCATCATATTATCATGTAAAATTAGTCAATCCAAAACTTGGAGCTGAATTACCCAGCTGGACACCTTCAGGGTCTCAGTTACACATCATCTTCAAATGAAATGCAAAATTTTACTTTTGCTGTAATGCATTTTAGAGTGCAATTTACATTTTAGATGTGACAAATTTCCAGATCAAATTTCAAACCACAATCTTCAATTTTTATCCACATCGGAATCTAAATATGATTTAAGTCACCACATTGAATGAATTTTCAAACCGGAATCCAAATTTGAATTTGATCTATTTCTCTAACATTGAGACATGGAATGGTTGTAGCTTAGAAGGATGCCATATGTTGAGTCTATGCTGACTCTGTGCAAGATCTACTTAGTCCTACTCCTCTGCCTTTACCCTGAAACACAGTCAACATTTTTTCTTAAGGGTAGTTATCCAATTCCCTTTTGAATGACACAACTGAGTCTGCTTCTGTCACACTGCCAGACAGTGCATTCCAGAAGCTAACCATCCATACATAGAAAAGGTTTACTCATGTTGCCATTGTTATTTTTCCCTATTACCTTAACTGGTGCTGTTTTGTTTCTGGATCCTTCCAGCAATGGGAATATTTCTGCCTATCTACTCTGGCCCCATCATAATTTTGAACAACTTTATCAAATCTCTTCTCATCTTTCTTTTCTCTGAAGCCTCAGCTTCACCAGTCCCTCTTTTAACAAAAGACTTTCATGCCCAGAATCATTCTTATAAATCTTTTTTTCCATTCTCTTCATTGTCTTCACACCCTTCCAAAAGTGTTGTGCCCAGAATTAGATGTAATATTCCGGTTGATGACTGCATAGCTAATATCTAGATTTCTTGTCTTTAATTCTTATTTCCTCAGAGAAATAACTTCAGAGAGGAGGTCCAGTAAAGCAAATCAAAATAAAATCATTCCTATCCACTAATTCACTAATGTAGTTTTGTTGAGGTTATCTAATTTAGAAAGAGATGTCAACATATCAGCCTGTAGGAGACAGTGTTTGTATGTGCGCAGAAAAGTGACAAAATGTGGGAACTGACCTATCATATGACCTTCTGAAATCGCAAAATGGTGCAGAATCCAGGCTTTGAGAACAAAAAAAAAATCCAATAAGCCCTGAGTGGCAGTTGAGAAGGGGACATTTTAAGTAAATCTATTTGCATTATGCCATTTTAGAAGCGGATTGTGTTTGAAACCTTAGTTATGGTATGTGCTGGTGGGAAAAAAAACTGAGTCTGTAATGTTGCAAAGATAGACTGTCATATGAGAAATAATCCTGCCAAATATGAACAGTGTCTGTAGTTTATGACCAATAACAGAAAAGCACACAATGAAACACATTTTGAGACAGGGAACTGGGTGGATTTTTTTTTTCTACTTGTACGATACAATCCATCTCTTCTCTATTGATTTACTGCATGATCACTCCGTTTACATGCTAATTACATGTGGCTCCAGTGAATTTGTGAGTGGTGACAATTTGAGGCGCAGTGGGACCACAGCTCATTATATGGCGGTGTCCAGATACATCAGATATTATTAGCTATCATTAATCTGCCATACAAACACTGAATGCACAAATACAGCAGGCAGGAAATAAAGAGTGCAAATGATGACTAATAGCACCTTGACCCAAGAGGTTGAAGGTCATAGCAGGCAGAGAAAAAAATGCTTTTAAAGGACAAATCTAGGTGTTGTTGGAACCCTCTATAAAGGATATAAGTAAATGGAAGAATATAGCTAGAGACTGTGTGCCTCATTAATACAAGGTCTAGGTGAAGTGATTTTTGTTTGATGAACACGAACTCCCACTGGTTCACTGTGGATGTTGAATGAAATCGAGTAAATGGTATAATTACTATGATCTTTCTTTAAAATCAATGTGGAGCCTTTTGGGTATGGTGCTCAGCAAATTGAGTTCCTTTTGTGCCAATTGAGTGAGGTTTGTATAAACTCTGGGGGTGCTTTTCAGTTCCAGCCACTGCAAGAATAGCGAAGGGGTCAACCTGTTGGTTTTTTTTGTGTGGAATGAATAGAGAGGGGAAACAGGCTGTAGTGGCGCGGACAGCAGAACAGATTGAACCTTCTAATCCACAAACCTATTCTACATATTTTCCTTTTTAAGAGAGAAAGAAAGGCAAATGTTCGCTATAAATGCACGCCATGCAGCTTGCCTGTGTACTCTACTACATCAAACCTATCAAGAAATGAAATATACACTGTCCTTCCTTTCATATACCTCAGGATTTTCTTACAATTTCCTGCACAGTTTATATGCATTTAATCTTCAAAAGGTGATGGCAGCATCAATTATTACTGAAATGTTGGCGGCCATCTTTTCCCTCTGGGACTAGAAAAATTACTTCTGAATCAAAAGGAGAAAGAAAAAAACCTCTTTTCCAATACATTTGCAGGCTAGCATGAGCAAAATAAAGACTGGAGGACAGGGTATTTTATACACTAATGTTCGGCTACAAATTAATGTCCCAGGCAGTCAAACTATATGAACAGTTGAATGCTACGCAAGGTTCATTTGAATATTTCCCCAATATGTTTTATACTGCCACGGTTCCCATTAATGAGTCATTATATGGAACATCCAAGGGAAGTTTGTCTATTTTTAATCATCCCACAATTTTCCAGCAAGAAGAATAAATATTGATTTATATTCTACATTTATATTACAAGAATTAATTAACTTGCTGGGATAATAATTAAACTGTAAACTACAACTCCCTGCTGTGACCCTTGCTTAAGTGCCGAGCCTATGACACAATGTGAACTCATCGCACAAATTCACAATGCAATCTCATCAGTTTCTTTATATATGCTTCATTTAAAGTAAAGAAGAAAGGTCAGAATGCCCAATTTTGCCTTCACATTCTGTAATACACATAGAATATTTTTGTCTTTATTACCTTTAGAGCTCAATCCCATTATTTTACTATTTTGTACAATTTTCCCAGATTCCATACAAATCTCTCCTGCAAATGAATCTCTAATGTTAACAAAGGATAGGATTGAAGAATGTGTGCATCTTTATGGGGCAGCTTAATAGTGATGATCCTTATACAAACGGACTCAAGGTGGGTGAATTCCTTGTTTGCAATAATGGAGCAACATCTGAGGTGGAACAGATCACATCACCTTTCATCGGGCAGACTTGATCTGATATCTAACAAAGACAGTGTTTTGATAAAAGATAACATTGCACCGATGTATACAACCATGCAATTGTAGGCACATGACTTTATTTAGTCTTTTGTATAAATTAGTGTTATGTATCATTTCCTGGGTTGTGCCATGTCCCATTCACCTATCACCCATGCTCACTGACCTATATTAAGTTCCATCCAGAAACACTTCAGATTTAAAATATTTATTGTTATGTTTAAACCCTTCTGTGGCCTCACCTTTCATGATCTCTTTACCTTTTTCTAGCTCTACAACTTTGCCAGAGCACTGCATTCCTCCAATTCTAGCCTCTTGTGTATCCTAATTTCTTTTGCCTTTCATTGGTAGAAGTGCAGTCAACTGCTTAGTTGCTGAGAGGAAATGCCTCCCTAATCCTTCCCACCTCTTTCTCAAGCTTTTGGGTACCTATCCTAATAACTCCTTATGTGATCAGTATCAAATTTTGTCAGATAATGCTCTTTTCTTGGCGCTAACAAAAATGAAAACTGTTGTTGCAAAAGTACTGATGGTGCCATCAACTACAATCAAAAAACTCAACTGACTTGAAAACATCATCTGCATTATGAAATGGGTGAATAAACCTAGAAATATATCATCACTTGTTTCTTTCTGTATTATTTCTTCATTTATTCATTGGATGTGGGCATCGTTGGCTGTACTAGCATTTACTGCCCATCCCAAGTTGCCCTTGAGAGAGAAGTCGTGACCTGCCTTCTTGAAACTGCAGTCCAGTTGCAATAGGTATCCCTGTTTGGGACAGAGTTTCAGGATGTTGACCAAGTGACACTGAGGAACGGCGATATAATTCCAAATTAGGATAATGGATGGCTTAAAGGGGAACATGCAGGTGGTTGTGTTCTCATGTATCAGCTGTCCTCATTCTTTTAGGGGTTGGTTAGCTGAATTGACTGGACAGGTAGTTTGCAATGCAGCGTTAATGCCAACAGCATGGGTTCAATTCTCACGATGACTGAGATAACCATGGAGGATGCTCCTACTCAGCGTCCACCCTCACCTAAGGTTAAACCACCACTAGTTGTCTCTCTCAAATGAGGAAAGCAACCCTATGGTCTGGTAAGTCATTATTGACTTTGCTTTTACCCTTTTAGGTGGAAGTGGGTCTGGGTTTGGAAGTTGCTTTTTAAGGAGTCTTGATGAATTTCTGCAGCTGCATCTTGCAGATAGTATACACTGCTGCTACTGAACATCACTTGTGGAAGACGTGAATATTGGTGAATGTGGTGCCAATCAAACAGATTGCTTTGTCTTGTATGGTGTCAAGCTTTTTGAATATTGTTGGAGCCTCTGACCTGCTCTTGTAGCCACAATATTTACATGGTTATCTACCTTCTTGAATTGCTGCAGTTTGTGTGGTGATGAAGGAATACCAATACATTTCCAAGTCAGGATACTATGAGACTTGGAGGGGACTTTTCAGGTAATGGCATTCCAATGTCAGCTGTCCCTATTCTTTTAGATGGTGGTGGTCATAGTTTTTGGGAAGGGCTAGTGATATAAACCCATTGAAGTTAATCTCTCTGCCTTGAGCAATTCTTTTATCCCAGAGATCAATTTCGTGAACCTCCCTGAAGCAACCTCTCTAATCCTTTTTTTTCACTGAAGAACTGCACAGTTTTTCAGGTATGGCCTCACCAAAAACCCTTATAAATACAGCAATACATCCTTTTGCCTTCCTAATTATTTGCTGTACCCGCATATTAACTTTTAGTATTTCATATGCAACAATACCCAAATTGCTCTGAATACTACCATTTACTAGGTCTCTCTCCTTTCAAAAAAAATTCTATTCTTCCAGTATTCCTAAGAAAGTGGGTAACTTTATACTGCTGCTTTATTCATTATGCTCATTGCGTTACCACCATCTTGTAAACAATAAACACTAGAATCATATTATTTGAAACTGTACTGACTTGCATAACTTCCATGATTCTATCTGTGACCCATTTGTAACTTATCATCCTCCTCATAGCTTTCTGTCCCAGCTAGATTTGTATTATTAGTAAACTTGGATAAATTAGAGTCAATCCCATTACCTAAGTCATTGATGTCAATTATAAATAGGTCAGGCCCAAACGCTTATCCTGCAGTGTTTGTCACATCCTGCCATTGCAAATCCAACCTATTTAACCCTTTTCTCTTTTACTTGATCCTTAACAAATTCTCAATCCAAACTAATGTATTATCCCTAATTTCACAAGACCCAGTTTTATACAGTATATCAATCTTTAGTTTGACACATTATATTGTAAAGGTATTGGTTTTTAATATCCCTTGTTCATTGTACCTCTAATAGCTTTGTCAAGCATTATTTCCCTTTCATAAAACTGAGTTGACATTCCATGATCAAGTTGTGATTTTCTAAGTTCATTGTTGCCACATCTCTATTGAGGTATTTTTATCAGCATCTCTATTCCTGATGTCAGGTCAGCTTTCATGAGGAGCAAAGTTACATCTGCTACCTTTCCAATCAGTAAGGATCTAGGAAATTCTCGAACATCAAAACTAAAACATTCAACATCTCTGCTGTCCTTCCTTTAAAGCTGTAGTGTTGTATTTCTCTGGATTTGTTTAACACAGAATTATCATTCTCATTCTACGTTGATAGTAAAGTAGTATAGATTCAATCCGTTTGAAAATCTGGAACAGGTTTAGATAATACACAACCTGACAACTTCCAGTTACAGAACAAATCACATAGATAACCTTAGTCTAGCAGGCTGCTATTGGAGCCCTCATGGCTGCTGATCATGTGGAGACTTCCTGGACTTTGACTCATACTTAACGCTTGTGTCAGTGACAGAACATACTCTTTTTTTTATCCCAAGATAAAATTGCATGAACTGAAAGTAAAAATACAGGAATTAGGTGGTTGCAAAACTATTTACACAGAAGCTAAAATTGGAAAACTTACAAGTTTAAGAGCCTGTATAATGAATAGGTAGTTTGATAGAACTTGTGATTGTATAACATTCTGGAGATCAACATTTCGTACGTGGTTGTTCTCTATGTGTGTTGGTGTCTTGTGTGTTGATTGAGAGTTGCTTTTTGTCAGGACGGTCTTCCAATTTTAATTTTCTGAGCACATCTTTGTGTGCGTTCTATGGACAGTTGGAATACTGTACAGTTTCTGTGTTGGCTTCTGCTGCTCCTCAATGTTGCTCCATTAGTTGTTATGCCTTTGGAGGACGTAGGCTCACTGCTCACTTTGTATACATACATAACTAACTAGGTTCCTTAGATTGGATGCATGACTCTGATCATCTGTTATAGGTACTGACTAGGCACCTGTGGTCCTGCATGTCAATCATGTAACAACTTAATTCTCCCTTGTTTTACTAGAGGTATATCCTGTATTTAAGACAACTTGGACAGGTCAGTTTTATTCTAAATTACCATTCAAATATAATCTCCACAGTTGATGTTAAGTCCAAATCCCAGAGGAGCAGCTCTTTGGTGTCACAAAGCAATACAAAAATCCTGTTTTGTCATTCTTTACTTCAGGATATGTGCTATATCAGTGCAAGCCATTTGTTCACCAAATCTGTTGGATTTGGGTAATTGTTTTAGTTCATTCCCAGGACATGGCAATTTTTTTGCCTGTCCCTAGTTACCCTTGAGAAGGTGGTGGTCAGTTGCTTTCTTGAACTTCTGCGGTTCACATGCAGTAGGTTGACCCACAATGCCATTGGGAGGGAATTCTAGGATTTTGACCCAGCGACAATGAATGTGGTGAAACCATCATGTAGTTTATGCTCCATTTGGCACAGATGTCCCAAAAAGGTCTCCCTGTATTTTGATTCAGAGATAGCAGGGACTGCCGATGCTGGAGAATCTGAGATAACAAGGTGTAGAGCTGGATGAACACAGCAGGCCAGGCAGGATCAGAGGAGCAGGAAATCTGGCGTTTTGGGTCTTTTTTTTTCTGAAGGAAGGTCCAGACCGAAACATCAGCTTTCCTGC
Source organism: Ginglymostoma cirratum (assembly GCA_024137785.1). Lineage (NCBI taxonomy): Eukaryota > Metazoa > Chordata > Chondrichthyes > Orectolobiformes > Ginglymostomatidae > Ginglymostoma > Ginglymostoma cirratum. The sequence goes on along the minus strand of JAHRHZ010000051.1, from coordinate 16,348,244 downwards.
TTCTCTGATGCTGCTTGGCCTGCTGTGTTCATCCAGCTCTACACCTTGTTATCTCTAAACTAAATAGTGCACTCTGTGGTGACATTTTATAGGGGTCTGAATGATGTGGGCCACAGTGAGGTTTGTGGCAGCATCATGTGAGAAGTCTGGCTTGGGCTATCTATGATGTAGAGGTGCCAATGTTGGACTGGGGTGGACAGAGTCAGAAGTCACATGACCCCAGATTACAGTCCAACATATTTATTTGAGATCACAAGCTTTTGGAGCACTGGTCCTTTGTCTATGCTTTATGGGAGGTGGATATACTAGCGGAGATATAGTGACAGAGTGAGGAAAATCATCGACTTCATTCTTACATTACTGTTCATTCCTCCAGACATTGTGATTGAACTAACCTGATTAGCAACCGCAAACCATGGTCTGATGTAATGGTATCCTTTGCTTGTCCTTGGGAAGACAGAATTCGTTCTCTGCACCACCCCATCCAGCAGGACCTCCAGGTTTCTGCTGACCAAGCAAGGTGACAGATTTCTCCTGTTTGTCATGTCTGGGAAGAATGTCAGGAACTGTTCAGGGTGGCTCTGGGCAGACAGTGCTTGTCTGGGGGCAGAACGGCCTTTTAAAGGTAATGCCATTGATAGGGATGCCAGTCAATCTTGTGATATCTTGATAGTGGCTTGTAGCTCTGGGATGTTGTGCATGGTAAGATGAGAATGGAATTCAATGACAAGGATGCCGTAGGGATGAGGTTTGGCAGGGGATGGCAAGAAAACTCACTCAGCCTTGTTGTGAACAACCCTCCAAAAACCTTGATGCAACTGACACTTAGAGAAAAAGAAAATGTAAGATTCAGCCTATTGTGTGTTTCCTGGATGCATTTGAAGTGTCCTTTTATTATCTGACAATTGAAAATTTGGAAAAGTATTTGGTGAATAGAAGAAAATTGTTGCCACATATGGTGTAACAAATCTGCTATGAGTTTGTGGCAAAGGACTGACAAAATCTTATGAGAGCGTAATTGTCCTCCAAAGCTGTGGTTGGAGACTCAGCATGCCTTGCACACCCGCACCATCTTCTCTACATCACTATTGATCCCTGGTCAACTTACAGTATCCTATGCCAGGTGTCATGGTAACTCTATGGCTAAATGTGCCTGATGTAGCTGTGCCAATGTGTCCTATTTAAGAGTCTTGAGTACAAGCAGTTGTTTCTATTTAAAAATCATGCCTCTTGAGGTACTTAATTCATTTCCATATTTATTTCCATAAATCATCTAAAAGCGTCTGCACCTCTTGTATCATGTCAGGCCACTCTTCTCTAATAGCTATAATAGAGCCTTCAGTCATCATTAACTGTTTCTTTCTGGAGTTCTTCTGATGTCCATACTGTCTGCTTTGTAAGTCTATTGGGAATTCTGCATTCAATTTGAATTTGGTAGTCTGATCTGAAAAAGTTGGTCTGAACTACATTTACTTATTGCACCTTGCTGTTGAAGACAAGTCTTTCACAATGAGCTACACCCATCATTGAAGCCTAGGTTTCAGTCGTGCCCTTCATTTGTTTTGCCCATTAGCACAACTTGGGATTCAGTCTTTGAAAGTTGGAACTTTCTGTGGGGATCTTTTAAAGAAAGATTTAGTGTCCTTATGTCCAAAACATACCCTGGCTGTGTCAGATAATAAATCAAAGCACTGTAGCTGCTGGAAATCTGAAAGTAAACCAGAAATTGCTAGAGAAACTCAGCAGGTCTGGCAACATCTGTGGTGAGAAAGAAAAGTTAATATTTTGGGTCCAGTGACCCTTCTGCAGAATTGGGTCATCTTTCTTCAGCACACATGTAATGGAACTGCCCCAATCCATGTGCTGATGTACATGATGAATAACACTGTAATGTTCCATATAACCCAGCTCACTTTCTGGGATGGTCAATTGACAGAATTTCATGAGGGACAATACAGCATCACCCTTTGATATTTCCAATGACATTGAATCTGTCTGGGTATATTTGTTCAGCTTCCTGGACTGACTCAATGTTACTATCCTATCCTTGGTCTCTTCTGCTGTGATTGGTACCTTGGTGATTTTGTGAGTGGCAATAATGTTGAGTTCTATACACACTGATGGTCTTGCTATTGCCGGTCCATTCTTGTCAACCACCAGGTAGAATTCTTGTGGTTTCCATGCAGAATTATCATAGATATATTCATCATCAATGTATCAATGTGAGAGTTGGATAGCCCATCATGTGCAGTCAGTTCTCCTGGGGTAGGTTGTAACATTGACTTCTAATGATCCGGGTACATATACTTTAGAATTCTAACTAGTAGCATATTTGTATCTCACATGCTATACTCAGACTTGAATATGTGTTTACCAATTTTATTTGGGCATTTAATATTAAGAATGGCAAAAGCTTCTAATTATTTGATTTTGTTCACACAGACACACAAGTGTCACACTTACAATTTGGAAGGCCTATTTGCCTTCTGGCTGGAGGTTCTTCCACTCTGAACATTGACTGTGGTCCCTGCTGCAAACCTCATGCTTTTTCCTGTGCTTATACATATCTCTGGTGCACTTGCAGTTGTTGCTGCCACTATGCTACACATGCTTTTTGTTTGGCTATGTCCTGTTGTAGCATCTGGTTTTGGAATGAGATTTTTTTCAAAAGAGATCCCAAAGTCCTTGTGCACTGCATTCATCACAAGGATCTTGGAATATAAAACCACTTCATATAAGTGCAACACAGCACACTTTCTGCACTCCTTGCTTGCTCTCTGCCCCACGGCTACTGTGTAATACTGGTAACTGCAGATAACACTTTTATGTCTTGTTAGATGTCTACAGCGGCCTTATATCCTTTGCCGTCCTAAAGCAGTGTACTGATATTATGATACTTCTTTTCCCCCAAAACTTCTTTTTTGAAAAGTTTGACTGCTGTTGAAGCTACAATCAACTCTGTTATCCACTCAGACAGTTCAGCCTCTGTGAAATCACAATCCTTGCCCTTGACACAGCATCAATTGGTGAACTGTTTGATTGATTCTGTAGCTGTTGCTTGTAAGACATCATTTTTAGATAACAAATTCTAAAGTTCACTTTTATATGAACCTGGTCTTCCAGTATTTCCCATAGCTTATCAGGATCTTTGGTTCTCTGCTGTCAGGTGTGAAGCCTTGACTCTCTGCAATCAGCTATGTCTAATGGTTATCTTTACTTTCACCACTTGCTCATCTAGTTCTACAATGACTAAATCTAATATCCACCCATCATTTGTATTCACGTGGGACATCTGTGGCCTTCCAATTCATGCTAACCAATGATAGTCATCACCATGACATTCCCTGCCTTTTGCATGTGTTATCAATGCATAAGAGATTTGCAGTAATTAAATTTCAGACCACTCTGAATGGAGATTCAGCAATACAGCTCCTGTGATTCTTTTGTATTTTTAAAAAGTCTTCCCTGTGCTGTGACTTGAGCTTTTTTTGTTTTGTTCATGTTTTTCTTTTGCATGGGAATCCCACCTGAGGTTGTTTTGTCAGTTTTGCAGTTTCTGCTGCCAAAATTGATCTAACTGACTACACATGTGAACTATGAATCTGGCAGCTCAGAAATCATCATTTAGTAAGTGATATTTCCAATTTTTTTTTGAATGAGGTCCCGGTGTAAATAGAACTTCAGCAATGCTTCAAATCTTATCTGAGGCTTTTTCCTGTTAGATTTCAAGTTCACATTACTGCCTTCACCTTTTGGGAGAAAAATCCTTACTGATCACCATGTCATGTTCTTATATTGTGTGCCTGAACACAGAATTAACACAATTAGACTGGATTAGTAAATAGCATAGGCTCAATTGACTTGAAAATCTCAAATCGCATTATTTAACAGATGAGCTAATGGTCTGTAGTTCCAGAGCACCTTATACTTAGTCTATCATGCTGCTGCTTTGACTCGTTACAGTTGTTGGTTATGTACTATCATCTTGGTTTTTGGCTCTAAAGCAGTCACACAACAGTAGGACATCAGGACCAGGGGATTTTATCAGCTTCTAGTGCCAGTAACGTATTCTTTTGGTGTTAGAATACAATTACAGTCCATAAAATGCACAGAGCTAAGCATAACCTAGAACCTTGCTGACATCAGCTCTTCAGTATATTCAGTTAATATTGGTTTGACTGTTTGAATAAATAGTGTGACTATTATTCCACAAGTAATGATTTGCTTTCAATGAAATATAAAATGGTATGTCACAGAACACAGTGAAAATGTTACATTTTTCTCTTTTGCCACAGTGCCTGTTTTGATACGGAGTGAATATACATAAATCAGCTTAGCAGAGATGGATTACCTATGCGAGTAGATATCTCAGGCACTTGCTCATCAGCATCATAGAGCATTTCAGCTGCCAACTGTGTTTAAAACTTTAAACCATTCAAGTCAATGCCCTTTAAAAAGTAGATATTTTAAATCCTTCTATCTTTGTGTTAGATACAGTGAATGCACATTTAATACAGTAGCAAACTCTCCTCATCACAATATATTTGGGATTTAGGCATGATTTGAAGACATAATCTAAAGAGAATTTTCTATCAATTAGGGCGTCAAAAAGAAATGCATTACCTCAGAGAATGCTATAGAAAAGAAAATGGAAGTGTTCTGCTACTATAACCTAATCTTTAGAATTATGTATTGCTTTAGTGAAGTCAAGGAAACTCTTTCAAGTGCTAATCAAATTGCATTTTCCACTCTTGCTCACTTTGGTAAGGGTTTGCCTGTCATTCACTTCACGTGGTGATCCACCCCTACTGCTACTGGGTGGAACAACAGTCTTGGCACGCTGAGATCCTTGACTGGGTATTAATTGCCTACTGAAGGGCCTGAACTGGTGGAAGGGTGGAAAAATCCCTGAATAAATGATCCCCATCAGTTAACTTGCCACAGGAGAAGGCATTGAATTTTGCCCAATGGGATGAATTGTTATCTCCTGTACGATACGATTCTTATGTTCATCTGGCAATCATGACACCAGAATTAATAAACTGATAATTTGTTGTGAATTTGAGCTATTGCTTAGATTACAGCAGTGTGCCAGGAGCCAAATTATTTTTTGTCTGCAAATTTCTGAATCATTTTATTCTGTTGATCTGTGACCCTGGAATGACGTGCCAGGCAAGCAGCAGCAGCAGGTTATTTGCATCTTATTTGCCCTATTGGCTGAAGTCCAGCCTCTGCTGTGGCATTTCATAAGCAACTTCATAATAAGCCATTAACTGGACAGACAAGCTATTAAACTCGAGGGTCATAAACATTTCAAGAGTTATAAAACTTTCATTAAGTTCTCACGATAACACGCCAGATGCTGACCTTTCCTGTGTTGTGAGTGCAAAAATAGAAGTGGAGCCTATTTGAAACATGAACAAATGGGTCCTTTGTGCCTCAAGATCTTTACAAAATTATCACAGCCTCTTGACTTGGCCAGAGACAACGATCTCAACAGTGGAAAGTGACATACAAAGGCCCACTTTAATAATTTGATTAAAACAAATTGGAGGGTTTGGAGGTGATAGTATTGTGTGCAGACCCTTTAACACTGACCTCTTCAATGCTCTCAGAGATTCCATTAAGTGGAGGGCCCCTTAAATTTATAGACCAAATATTTCACATTGTCAATTTATCACAGCCATTTAACCTTGATCTAAATACTGAAACATAGCATCCTACCACAGAATATCGATATATCACAAAAAAAACCTACAGCACAGCTCTCCTTTAGCACTGAGGAGAAAAAGATGCTTCCACATAAAAATTAAATCTCCAGAAGATTACTTAGAGGTGAAGAGATTCCTTTCACATGGCATTTGCTGAACTACTTACAATTGAGATTCCAACCAGAAAAAGCTGGAAGCAAGAACAGAAAGATGGAGTAGATATTTTAAAACACCACGATTAAAACCTGTTACACACATAGAAGCTGGTGTCATTTGTACATCGCTCTGAGATATAATACACAACATTTTTGTCTCCAGAACTGGTTCACCTCATATCAAGCTCTATACAACAATAACACGGCATTTAACCACCAATGTAAAATAAATGCCCAGGTATGTCCTGTCCACAAAATCAGGTCAAATCCAATCTGACCAATTTTCACCCAAAGTGATATCACACTCCCTCAGCCCCCCAAACACTCTTATGTCCAATCCATTTGTATCTATGCCTTTATATGCCCTGCCCCCATCCCCATAACACTGCATAGCCTCCAAGCTAATCTATTCCCCATTGCCTACCCCAATGACTCTTTATAGCCCCTAAACCAACTTAATGCTAATTCATGTCAACCTCCTTTTTTTATATATGGAATCCCTACAGTGTGGAAACAGGCATTAGGCCCAAAAAGTCCACACCGACTCTCCGAAGAGCATCCCACCCAGACTCACCTCCTTACCCTATCCCTGTACCCTACATTTCCCATGCTAATCCACCCAGCCTACTCATCCCTGGACACCACGGGCAATTTAGCATGACCAATCTTTGGACTGTGGGAGGAAGCCGGAGCACCCAGAGGAAACCCACGCAGACACGGGGAGAATGTACAAATTCCATACAGACAGTTGCCCGAGCCTCGAATTGAACCAGGGTCCCTGGCACTGTGAGGCAGCAGTGCTAGTCACTGTGCCATGCCATCTATGCCCATCTATTATCCTTTGCCCTTGTGCCTACCATGGCATTTCACTGTAGCAGATTTCAGGATCCAGACAGAAATTAGATAAAATAAAATTTTAGTAAATTAACTTCCATATCTTTACGGCAGACTTCCACATATTGATAAAAACTGGCATTAATACAAACTCAGTATCCACATGTGCATTCTTCCAAAAACTTAATAGCTGATTTTCTAGTAAAACTCAGCCTAAGTGTCAATTTCAGGGACTTTATCCAAGGAAATACACAATGTTTAGATTGTCACTTATTGGGTCTACACTGCACACTTCGGCTTTCACTCTCGTGGATCCCCAAAATAATGCACAAACTGGAAGCATTTGATGGCTGAAATGGTCAATTTCATCCATGAACCCCACCTGAGGAAATTCCAACCTTATCTTATTCCTACTCCTGCAAAAATTGGGAGTGCCATAATGAGGCAGGCCTTGTGATTAGCTCATCCGTCATTTTCGCTGTGATGAAGAACCTCTCAATCTCAGCAAAAATCCAGGCCAACATCTTATATGGATAGGGATCAAATTTTGTCTGATAACAGATCTGTGAAACACTTTGGGGCAATTTGCTACATTAATGATGCTCTATTAATGCATTAAAGTCTCCTTGAATTCGCAAAGGCCTGATCTTAAGATAAATATTTATCACCTGTGGGACCTACAAGAGTTAGGATACTTCAGTCAGAATTAAAAAAAACACAAGTTAGTACATGGAAAAGTACAAGCTTGCATTTTTAAAGTATGTTCCTTGTGACAATTAAAGTGACTCAGAACACAGTGAATGTACAGAATTATTACTCTCTCTAACTCAGCAAATGATAATTACCAATTTAGATTATGTTAAAATTTAAATAACATGTAATTGATGAAAAAGCGATGCACGCACAGAAAATTGCTGGAGCTGCCTGTGGCTACAACCAAGGTTCATTTGTTTTTAATCTGATGTCAAAAAAAATAAAATCAGTTTCTGTAAAGTCATTAGAATTATATTAGTCTCAATGAAGGCTGAGAGTGAAAGGCATTGACTGGTATGGCGTCAAACCGCAGAGATCAGGAGGTCCCAAATTTGCTCTCTACTCAGTTCAGAAAGGTGAATTCAGTGAAGGAAGCAGTTGAGTTAGTGCAATTGGCTTTGGTTTCTCTAAGTCATGCAGGTGAGGGAATGGCAATTCTGACAGTCCTGCCTCACGCCAGGGGATAATGTGCTGGAAATTGGGTGAGTATGTTTGCAGACATTGGGGTAAAAATTTGATTGAGCTTTTCTGTTATAAATCTCATTTCTTGCACTGCTGAGTAGGCTGCCAATGAAACTGTGCAACACTGGGCAAGGAATTGGTCTTCAGAAGTAATGCAAAACGCTGAACATTAAACCAATTTGCAGCTACTTGACCCCATTCTCCATGAGTGGAAAATTAGGTGGAGTCTAAAAAATTCTAAAGTTCTGAAGAAGAGTCATTGAACTTGAAATCTCAACATTGTTTCTATCTTCATAGTTGCCGTCAGACCTGCTGAGTTTCTGTAACAATTTCTGTTTTTATTTGAGATTTCTAGAATCCACAGTATTAAGCCTCTATTAGACTTTCAAACAGACTACCAATTTCTTTTTTCTTGTTTTGTAATAGAACCAAGATTTATTCCTAAACTATCACGACCACTCAGAGGGGGCGCAGATTACGGAAAATGACCAGCTTGTGCAGGCTCAACACATTTTAAACTTGTAACAAACTAAATTTGGAAAACATGGATTGTAGGTATCAACATGTAAGCCATGATAGATGTGATGGCAAGTGACCGGACCACTCAATTACAGCCCATATGAGACTTTTTAATGTGGAAATATGTGGAAGAATTGGACTGAAGAACTGAGGCTGGTAGTGAAAAGGTCCTGCAGTATCATGTAGATTTTCATGGTATAGACTTGCCACTGTAAGAGGGAGAGTTCATCCAATGTTTATAATTGTCATGCTAAGCACAGCGCATTCCTGATAGATACGGCTGAGATTGCACTGAAGGAGCTAGGGAAGAGCGTGACCATCGAAGAACTTGTTTCTGTCGCAGTAAAAGTCCAAACTTTCTTAGAATAGTGTAGGACATTGCCAGCTTTTTGAAATGTGACTGACTTTCCAGTATCCTCAAGTGAACACATCAAACATCGCAGAACAATAGAATGTAGTTCTGGTCTGCAACTATTATTAAAATCTGAACTGTACTTAGAAGAGTCATGTTATCAAACCAGTTTGAGATGATTTAACACCAATGAGGTGTGAATTTGTCTTAATATTAGCTATTATGCCATTTTAATTCCACACTTCTGACCATACTATTACAATCTCTACTGGGTCCTTTTCTAATTAAAACCTAATTGGTCTCACTTTTGAGACAAGTTCCCTTGATGCTATGTCAGTCCCTTTTTGCACTCAGAGTGTCAATCATATCTCGTTCATTATTGCATGTGATAATTTAAATAGAATGCAAAGTTACATTCTATCTGTCGCACTTCCAAGGTACTCTGTCCTGGTGAAATTATCCCCAGGGCAGATGCAATGCAATAAAGTCCCACATTTGAATTTCTCTGAAAATCCAAAATGCTGGTCCCATTGCTGTTCAATGAAAGTGAGTGATTCTTATTTTAACATTGGCTGTTGCTGGTTTCTTTCTGAATCCATAAAAGCTCAGATGTTCAAGGTGCAATTCCACAGTCCAAAATTCACCATGAGCATGTCAGTGCCAGTGGTAAATAAATCACAGACACACTGAGATGCTGTACATTATGGGTCCTTCAGACCACCACTGGAGCCATTGCGTATATCGGCTAATCAGCCCTGCATAAATGTGCAAAACAATGCTTTGCTTGTTCACCCCACTGAGCTCATTACCATAGATAGCTGAAAGAGGTTTTCATTATGGACTTTTGATACTTGTCTTGAAGGATTTGAAAGCCTTAATTTATTAATAAATGAACACATAGCTGATAGTTTGTCTAAATTCAGAGTGCTTATTGTCTAAGATTTTTCAGACTGACACATTTACACATCTATGGCTAGCTTTTCTCGTTCTAGATTTCATTATGTGCTATGGTGGGATTCAAACCCATGTCCCCATAATATTAGGTTGGGTTTTCATTGATTACTAGTTGTATGACATTATCACTATGCCACTGCCTCCCTCTAATTGTTTGCAACGAGAGATACAAAATCTTTAGAGGGCTTGCATTTTTGGCACTGGTCCTGCAAGGCTGTCTCTGCTGTCTCAGGAGAAGGCCTCATTTGCATTAGACTGAGATGAGGAGAAATATCTTCCTTTAGAAAGTTGTGAATCTTTGGAATTCTGCAGTGCGGAGAACTTGGGATAGTCAGTCATTGAGTAAATTCAAGACAGAATGTTTGGACACCAAGGCTCCAATTTTTGCTTTCAGGCCAGGAGCACAATGATGGGTTGTTTTCCAGCTCTGCAACGACTTAGGAAAGTCAGGTTTTCATTCTGGAGAGCGACTGCAGATGTGGGCAGGTCTTTTCACTGCATTGTATTGCATTTTAATAAAACAAAGCCAAAAACATCCTTCCAGCCTCATGTATCTCTCTCTCTCTCATACACACACACACACACACACACACACACAGAATCTCCATGTTCAATCCAGCCACCTTGTGCACCATATGCCCTTGCTCATCCTGGTGGCCTTCATACCCTTTACGAACCTATCAAACATTATGGTCCCTCATACTCTCTGTGTCACCACATGTCCCTCTATCCAACTTCCTGGCCCCTCATACTTCCTATCCCAATTTGTATTCCTATTACCATGACTCTATGCTTTTATAACTCATGTACCAGATTAGTGCAAATTCATTCAAACCCAGGAACCAACCTTCTATCCTCTGCTCTCTCCCTTCATGCCAGGTCACCTAACATCGAGCATGGGCAGTCAACAGGGGCCACACTGACATAGTCACGTGTGTATTGCTAATGTAACAAATCAAAAAATACTCTCAGGGATTAAAAGAATCAATACATTGAAATTCCTTCAACTAATGAATCCTTCCCTCATGAAAACAAGCATTTGTATTCTAAGTTATTTGACAGTTTTGATAGCCTCTCTGTCATGGCAAAGATCTAGGTCCAAGTAAATCAAATGAAATATCAATATTGCATGCAAGTGGCCTTAATATAAAAGATTAGGCACGCCCTTATTGAATGGATTATCTTTTATTTTTTAGATTCCTTTATTTCAGCAACAAATGTGAAATTTCCTGTTTTGAGGTGTATTCTTCAGCACAGGGCATGTGTCAGGCCTATTTAAATAGTAGACTGCCCCATTGACCCATCCCGCTTGACAGATAAATTCCAAGCTGTAATCTAAAGAATTTCATTATGTTCTAAAAAAAACCATGGGATGTAGGCATTTCCAGTTGAGTCAGCCCATTGATCTGAGTGGCCTCCTGGGACCATTTTGGAGGTAAGCTAAGAATGAACAACTTTGCTGTGGGTCTGGAGTCACTCTTTCATTCAAGGGCATTTTTTAAAACAGCAGAATACATGGTCACCTTTAGGCTAGCTTTTACTTCCTTTTTTTTGTTTTGAATTCAGATTAATGGGTGGGATCCAGAAAGCTCTGGACCGCATCTAATTTTCCCCTTAAATCGATTCAAAGTTGTTTATCAGTGGCCTCCCAAATCCCCTGATTTGGTTATTCTATGATTGAAAAAAAGACTTCTGTTTGACTTGCCTATCCACTGCTACTTCATTGTTTGTAAGCGCGGCTCCTGGCATTTTCACTATTGAGTGAATGATTTTAGTTCCATTGATTTCCATCAAAACTATGCAAGTTTCTAATAAGATTACATTACCGCGTCGCTAATAAGAACATTGGATCTGAAGATGTCTCCTTGCCGTTGTCTTATAAGGATCAAAAATTGAAACAATCCTAAGATTCATTAAACTTGCAAGCAATTTGAGCAGTAACCATGAAATAACTTGCAATTATATAACACCTTCGTCAATTGCAGAATTTCCAAAAGCACTTTTAAAGTGTAGTCACGTTTGCACTGCAAGAAACACAGTAGCCAGTTGCATGCAAACAGTAACATGGCAATGTCAGAATGACCTGTTCTACAGTGTGATCGTGACTGAAGGGTAAGTAGCTGTACCTGAGACAGCAGATGGACCCTGAATTTAATGCATCAACCAAAACACGTACCTCTGACAGTGCTGCACACCCTCGGCATTACAATGGAGTCAATTTAGATTTTTGTACTTCAGTCACTGGAGTAAAACTTAAAGCAAAAACTTTTGACTCAATCCCAACAGTGCTACCAACTAAGAAGCAGCTAACACAATGTTGAATCGAGAGCTGCAGAGTGAACAGGACAGCTTGTGATTAGCCTTTAAGCAGAAGACTATCGTCCTGGTCTCTCTAGCAGCATCAATAGAAATGAGAGATTGTGCACAAGACGTTGAAATGAGTTTACTTGCAGGAAAGCAGTGGGAGTCAAATCCTCTTTCGCATCCCAAAATCTGGCGGGTGTAGGCGGAACCCTTTCAGACAAAATGCGCCTTGTACCTGTATATCAGGATAATACCCATTTTGCTGCAAATTTTGCTGTTACAGAGCCAACTAGCCAGCTTAAGTGGCACTGCACGATTATAAATACTTCCTTGAATGAAAACGCTGAGAAAATTCAGTTGTTCCACCAACGCCAATGTTTGTGATACTGAAGTCCTATAACACCATCAGTGACAAGGACAACAATGGCAGGAAATCTTTGCAAATGACTGATCAAAGCAAAGTAAATCAACCAGGTAAAAGGCTTACTTTCCAAATTAATAGCCCTGATCTCCCACTCTTGTGTTACAGCAGTGAACAATGAATAAAGTTGGGTTGTGCAGTAAATAAATGCCTCGACATCAATTTTGTAACAGGCTCAAGAGTCATTTATGACTTGGCCATCGTATGAAGACAGAATCATTTCCTGAACTGTTCTATCATATTTCACCCTTAAACCAGTATCATGGTGAAATATTTTAATGCTCTAATCCATCTGTTCAGCCAATTATTAGCAGATGACCACCATGCACCCTCCCAGATAAAAGCACAGCAGCATTTAGGACCCAACAGTGATTTAGAAGGACCCAGGATTCTAGTTGAATATTCTGCTGGCTCTCTAACTATGTGTCAGAAAAGAAAGTTTGAAAATAAAATCTGAAAAATAGAGCAGAAATAAAACAAATTGACCTGACAATTGATTGATTTATTGTGGCTGTCACATGTGCTGAGACACAGTGAAAAGTGTTCTTTTGCGTGCTATACAGGCAGATTCTACTATACAAATTCCGTCAGGGTACTAGAACAGAGTGCAGAACACAGTGTTAACAGCCACAGAGAGAGACATCAACATTAACATTTGAGAGGTCCATTCAAAAACCTGATAATGGCGTGGAAGAAGCTGTTCTTGAATCTATCCGTACGTCTATTCAATCTTTTATATCTTCTGCTCAATGGAAGAGGGTGGAAGAGAGAATAACCAGATGGGAGGCGTCCTTGATTATGTTGGTTGCTTTCCTGAGGCTGAGGAAGTATAGATGAAGTCAATGGATGGAAAGCTGGTTTGCGGGATGGACTGGGCTGTGTTCACAACTCTGTAGTTTCTTGCGGTCTTGGGAAGAGCAGTTGCTGCACCAAGCTGTGTTGCATCCAGATAGGATGCTTTCTATGATGCATCTATAAAAATTGGTAAGAGTCCTTGTGAGCATGCTGAATTTCCTTAGCCTCCTGGGGAATTAAAGAATTATGGGGTAGATTAGTTTCCTGTTAACAGATGTATGTTGCACATGAACATTACCAATGTTGAACGTTACAGAGCCCTGTCATGAGAAACCAGTTTGTCTCCCTTAATTCCATTCTACACAGTAAGAACTGAAAAACATGAAACATATATATGCAACAGGCCAAGCAGTACCTGTGAAGAGCAAACCATGATCTTTCATTCCTACCTATTAAAATGTCCTTCTCATGTAAAATTATAACTTGCTCAGATTTATTGACAGCTATGCATTCCAACTTAGATAGATGTTCCCATATTCCTGGCGTGAAAGAAGAGACTGGAAATATTTATTGAAATTTGTTTTGGGGATTATTTTGTATCACTGAATTGGCCAGAATCCCTTACAGCAGAGTTGGACTGTTGTTCTATTGACAAGCAAGTCTAGTATGTCCATCTCTGTTTGGAAAATGCAATTATACATAACACACTACATGGCTTGTCATAGTCAAGTTCCCAACCTCTGCTGTAACCTACTTTCACTTTAGATTGTGGCAGTTGTTAAACACATTACTTAAAACGTCATGTCAGAAGTGGACAGCTGGTATTTTGTGGATATTCAGAGCTGTAGAAGAACTAGCTACTGTAAGAGAACAGCAAGAAAAAAGTAAAATGGCAATCTGCAATCTTGAAATGGTGGGTGAGTCTAAACAGCTGCGAATATTCCATTCCATGCTGCTGTGGAAATGAAAGGAGACGTGAGATAAAATTAGATTTGTTTTCTGCTTTCTAAAGCAATGCTATGAAATAACTGTAAAATTGAGGAAAAATACAGTGCAAATAATGGTAGTAACCCTGTTATCAGTTGGGGAAAGAGTTATGCAAGTCACATTGTAACCAAAATTGCACAGAGGAGCAGAGAATGCAGTCTTTGAAGGTCTTGAAGACATACTTTGAACATTTCTTAATAATATTCCTTATGAATGGGATGTGTTCAATGTAAAAACTCAGGGGAAGAGGAGACTGTTGATCTTTCTGTGATGAAATTGATACTCTAACTGATCCAGAAATTTTGGGAAACTGAAAAATAATCTCATCAGAGATTAGAGATAATAGGTACTGCAGATGCTGGAGAATCCGAGATAACAAGGTGTTGAGCTGGATGAACACAGCAGGCCAAGCAGCATCACAGGAGCAGGAAAGCTTGACGTTTCCAGCCCAGACCCTTCTGATGAAGGGTCTGGGCCCGAAACGTCAAGCTTTCATGCTCATGTGATGCTGCTTGGCCTGCTGTGTTCATCCAGCTCCACATATTGTAATCTCATCAGAGATTAGGACTGTCTAGGACATAAGAATCCCGATATGAGAGCACATCCACAGATAATGGAGATATGTGCTTTCAGGAAAGATATTGACATGTGCAGAGGCTCTAATATTGTCCATCTTCAGCTAAAGCATATTAATGGGACTATGGATGAAGCTTTGAATTCTATGGAGACATTCAATGCCAAACAAGAATAAAATATTGAAAAGAAGAAAGAAATATTTGCCCAAGGGCCATCAGAAAGATCAGGGTTAGAGATATAAATATTGTGGAGGACATCACAAAAATGGGGAAAAAAAATCCTGTGTGTAAAAAGCAATCCTGTAATTGCAAAAAGCTGAATCACTTTATATATAACTAGAAAGAAGAAAAGCAAGCCGACAAGGATGGCTGCTGGAGATACATTAGCGAATAATTCTTCCAAATATATGGGATTAGAATCATCTGGTCTGATGGTGGTAATTGACTCAAACAAATGTTAGAATGATGTCTACAGGAGGGGATCATCACATGAATGTGAAGTGTAAGATAAATACCAGTTATTTGTACAACATTATGATGTTTGCAAACCTGGACAAAGTGGCTTAAGATGTTGAATTGAAAACAAAGCCCTTAAAATTAGTTTGAGGCTGTATGTGGGACTGATACTCATCCCAAGAGGACAAATGAAGATGAGAGCTCAATGCCATGGAAAGTACATATATCTGCAGTTTCAGGTAGTAGATAAAGTCGTAGAGCCATAGAGATGTACAGCGCAGAAACGGACCCTTTGGTCCAATGTGCCCATGCTGACCAGATATCTTAAATTAATCTAGTCCCATTTGCCAGCATTTGGCACATATCCCCCTGAACCCTTCCTGCTCATATACCCAAGCAGATGTTTTTTAAATGTTTTAATTGTACTAGTCTCCACCACATTCTCTGACAGCTCATTCCATACACACACAACCCTCTGCATGAAAAAGCTGCCCCTCAGGTCCCTTTTAAATCTTTCCACTCTCACCTTAAACCTATGCCCTCTAGTTTTGGACACCCCTAACTTGGGGAAAAGACCTTGTCTATTCACCCTATCCATGCCCTTCATGATTTTATAAACCTCTATAAAGTCACCCCTCAGCCCCCGATGCTCCAGGGAAAACAGCTCCAGCCTATTCAGCTTCGCCCTGCAGGTCAAATGCTCCAACACTGGCAACATCCTTGTAAATGATTTCTGAAACCTTTCTAGTTTCACAACATCTTTCCTATAGCAAGGAGTTCAGAATTGAATACTGTATTCCAAAAGTGGCCTAACCAATGTTCTGTACAGCCACACCATAACATCCAACTCCTATATTCATGCACTGACTAATGAAGGAAAGCATACCAAATGTCTTCCTCATCACCCTCTCCATCTGCAACTCCACGCTCAAGCAACTTTGAACTTGCACCCCAAGGTCTCTTTGTTTGCCAACATTCCACAGGACATAACCATTAAATGTATAAGATTTGTCCTAATTTGCCTTACCAAAATGCAACACCTCACATTTATCTAAATTAAATTCTATCTGCCACTCATTGACTCATTGGCCCATCTGGTCAAGGTTCTCAAAAAGTCAGCAAAATTCATTCATCTCAGCTGAAGCAATCCAAGGGCTTTGACTGGTAACCCTACACATGCCAGAAGAGATTTGCAGCATTTTTAACCCCCAACCCTGTTGCAGGGTATTCAACCAGTGACCACTGAACAGTTTGTAGAAGATGTTAAATATATTTTCCTGGTGACCTTCATCCCAGAGTAAATGTCAGTGTGAGAACACCTCAGCATCTGCCAAGGAGAGTTCTCATTGCCCACAAACATAGCCTGAAAAACAAGACAGAAGAACCTGTCGCTCCACAGATCTGGACAGTCCTAACAACAGAAATAAATGTAAGTCCAAGAAATTATTCTTTGAGGAGCTGTCAACTGATGACAAGCAAGTGAAAACAGAAGAGGCGGGCATCACAGAACAGCAGAACAAAACTTTGATCAGAACAAATAGAAGAAGAAGATGCAATTGAAAATGCCTGATTTCATGTGCATAGATCATGTATTGGAAGTATAAAGACTTGCCTGGATCCTGACAAGGTGAGAGCTGCAGCAGAGATGCAGTGACCGACAAATGTGAAAGCAGTGCAATGATTGACTGATTTGTGAATTATCTAGCAAAATTTTTGCCTAATTTTTTATCAGGGAATGATGAAAGAGTATGTATGCGTGCTTGCTTCTAGGAATGGGCAGCGCTACTGTGGCACAGAACAAGAATCAACATTCACTCAAATCCTAAAACTAGTAACAACAGCTTGACCTGCTTTGGAAATCATCAACTCAGCAGAGTCATTGAATCTGAAAGATAAATGCCTTGCTTTGATTAAGAACTCAGGAGCACCACACCTCAGGGAAGGAACATCACCTAGAAGTGAACGTATACCAGGGCATTTGACAACAGCAACTAACATACTTGCCATTAACGGACCTGGACATTTTAGAGATAATGGTTGGAATGCATGTGCGAAACTGATGAAAGTAGGGCAGACTTAACTTATCACACTTCTGTTCATGAATGATCATTTTTCTTTTTTCACTGTGGATTTTGGGTAACTCAGTGCTGCAAATGGGAATGCATGCAATTTTTTTTTGCTTTGGAATGGGGATGTTAGAGAAATGCATTTATATATAGAACACTAGTTGACTAATGATAGTCAGATTTCCTCTATCTCTGCTGTTGGTCGCTTTCACTTTAGTTTATGGCAGCCTTCAAACATATCACTTGAAACGGTCTCCTTATCATTGTCAATTGAACTAAGAGTTTGTGCACCACACAACTGGTTTGTTTGTTGGACAGCAGTGGAAGTCAGAGAGAGATTTAAAAAAAATACATGAGGGGTAAATTTTTTACACAGATGGTGGTTTGCGTGTGGAATGAACTGCGGTGGATTTGGGTACAGTAACAATGTTTGAAAGACATTTGGCTAAGTACATGAATTGGAAAGGTTTAGAGGGATACAGACCAGGAGCAGAGTGGAACAAGTTTAATTTGGGATTATGCTTGGCCTGGATTGGTAGGACCGAGAGGTCTGTTACCGTATTGTATGACTCTATGACTCTTTCATGTCACAAAATCTGATGGATAAAAGTGGATCCCCTTTCAGGCAAAATGCTCTCTATATCCGGATACCAGAAATTTTGCTGTCTATTTCATTGTATTACAGAACCAAATGGCCAGATTAAATGACAATATATTCTTATAAATGCTCCTTTGAATTTACTTAAGATACTTCAGCTGCATTCCTGATGACTATCTATGCAGCACTGAAGTCTCATAACATTAATCCCTGGCTGATACTGTGAAGAGGCCTCATCGTAAAGAAGACATTAAGAACCCAGCAATTCTCATTGTATGTTCTGTATAATGGAGTATTTCAAAAGCACAGACCTTAGTGGAAAAAAGTTGATAGCACAGCCATTGATCAGAGTGGTAGGATTTATGGGAAGAATTAATAAAATACATCATGGCCAAGGCAGTCAATAAAGAGAGAGGGAGAAAGCACAAAAAGAGTAGATAATGAAGATGACTTAGAGCAAGAAAACAGAAAGTGAAGAGAATGGAGATATATAAATTAATATCATGAAAAAAATCAACAAATTATGGACTGAAACTCACTGGAATAAAAGGTCATTTTGAACAGAGAAAAATATCCATGCTATGCATCTGATGTTGAACTCATATGCACACAGGACTTCTAAACAAATCTTAGTGCATTCAGAAATACATAGCGACAGGTGAGTGATAACTGTGCGCAGTTATATTGTAATACATTTTGAAAGGTTTGAGATGACACCTTGGCAAGAGGCTTGCAACTCAACAGGGAAGAAAATTTAAATATTCATTTGTTATATCAAAGGGCTTTTTGAAAGCTGTAACATTCTGTTATTTGGAAGTTCAGCAAGATTGTCTCAGAGAGGATTGTTCTATTCTGAAGGCTAAAAAACTTTACACCTCTTTCTTTTGTCTCTGCTTAGAGCCTCCACCATAGCTTGTAAAAACCTTGGGGCTTCGACCATTTCAAACCCACCAAACCTTCCACCATTGGACTTGTAACTTAAGCTGTGCTGCAATTTTGTTCTTCTTTCCTTCTATCTTTCTCTCTGTCAGTCATGACCCGAACTATCTTGTGCACCTGTCACAGCACTTTAGATAGGAATGAGGAAGCAATTCATCTGTCAGTTTGAGAAATGTGAGGGAAAGACACAAGGCTCTAGAACAGCAGGAAAAAAGGATAAAATAATACATAGTGGCACATAAATTCTCAATGAGTTACTGTTTAAGAGATTGGATGGATGCATGATCAGTTTTGGAACTGATAGAAATGTACTGAAGCAAATCTAAAATGGTCATGACAATGCAAACTGGTTAGCAATAAATTAATTGAATTAGCTTGTGTAACAGGCAAGTCACTAGTGTTCTTAGGCTCTTTTACTGCACCAGGAGTCTGCTTTACACAGTAGTTATAAATAACATAGATGAGAGCAACAGAATGAGACTTTCCAGCTAATCTGTTCAGCATATTTCTTAAGCTTCTTTAGGTAATGGACGGGATCTATAATGGTGTGCATTCATTAAAGCCGTAACTCTCCATTTATAAAGATTGTGAATGCTAAAATGATACAATTGACTTGATTTCTAAATGCTAAGCATTGTAAAGAAGGAATCTAAATCCCTTTAATGGAAGATCTTTCTGATTTTACCTAAGAAATCACTGAACCATGTGGATAATGGCAGGTTCATGTGGAATCCACGTCTGTCATGAGTTAGCTGTCTTCAATGAAACAATCTTGGAATTATCCACTTTTCCCCAAAAATAAACAGCCCACTCAGTTTGACTTCATCATAACATTTTCATTAGTGTCACAGTAATACATTGATTGTATTACTGGACCAGTAGTTTGGATGCCTGCACCAATGGTCTAGAGACATGTGTTTAAATCCTACCACGGCAGCCGCTGAGGAGTTTAAATACAATTGAATACATGTCTGCGATCAACAGTTAGTATCAGTGATTGTGAATGTGAAACAATGGGTTGCCATCAAAGCCCAACTGGTTCACTAATATATTTTAGAGAGTGAACTCTGCCATCCTGTTTCAATCTGAGCTATTATATGAGCTAAAGCTACAGCAATGCTGTTGACGCTGAAACAGTGGAGCAAGCTGCTCAGTTGCGTACAAGGGGGGGGGCTTGCAACCATCCCCTCAAGCATTACCAGGATTGAGTAACACATCCTAACCTGTTCAGTGATCCTAGAAATGAATAAAGAAAAGTAAAATTGACAAAGACAAAACGGATTGATGCACCCTTATATTCAAGTGTGTTCTGAAACTCAGCTCATAACTCAATCAACTTCCCAACATCCTTCTTCCGGGTCAAGTAGAGTGACAATTATTGAACCTTCTATTTGAGATAAGTCAGGAGTGTGATGGAATACTCCCCACTTGCCTGGGTGAGTACAGCCCCAACAATACTTAAGAAGCTTGACACCATCCAGGACAAAGCAGACCAGTTGATTGGCACCATATCCAGAAGCCTCCGCACCCTCCACCAAGCAGCAGTGTGTACTATCTTCAAGATGCACTGCAGAAATTCACAAAGACCCTTAGACAGCACCTTCCAATCCAACTACGTCTTTCATCAGAAAGACAAGGTTACAGATACATGGGAAAACTACCAATTGAAAGTTCACCTCCAAGCCACTCACCATTTTGACTTTGAAATATATTGTTGTTCCTTCACTGTCGCTTGGTCCAAATCCTGAAAACCCCTCTCTATGGGCACTTTGGGCCAACATACAGCACATAGATTGGAGCAGTTCAAGAAAACAGCTCACCACCACCTTCTCAAAGGCAACTAGGTATGGACAATAAACGGTGACCAATCATAGAGTCGGAGAGTCATGGAGTTATACAGCACAGAATCAGACCCTTTGGTCCAACTTGTCCATTCTGACCAGATATCCTAAACTCATCTTTTTCAATTTGCCAGCATTTGTTCCATATCCCTGTAAACCCTTTCTATTCATGTAAGCATCCAGATGCCTTTTAAATGTTGCAATTGTACATGTCTCCACTTCCTCTTCTGGCAGCTCGTTGCATATACACACCACACCCTGCATGAAAAAGGTCTCTTTTAAATCTTACTCCTCTCACCTTAAACCTATGCCCTCTAGTTCTGGATTCCCCTACCCTGGGAAAAAGATCTTGAGTATTCACCCTATTAAATGCCCCTCATGATATTATAAACCTCTGTAAGGTCACCCGTCAGCCTCTGATGTTCCAGGGATAAAAGCCGCAGCTTATTCAGCCTCCCCCTATAACTCAAACCCTCCAATCCCAGCAACATCCTTGTAAATCTTTTCTGAACCCTTTGAAGTTTAACAATATCTTTCCTATAGTAGGGAGAGCAGAATTAAATGCATTATTCTACAAGTGGCCTCATCAATGTCCTGTCCAGCCGTAACATGACATCCAAACTCCTATACTCAGTGGACTGACCAATGAAGGCAAGCTGCCAAAATCCTCTTCTCCACCCTGTCTACCTCTGACTCCACTTTCAAGGAACAATGCACCTGCACCCCAAGTCTCTCTGTTTGGCAAAACTTGCTGGGGCCCTACCATTAACTGTATAAGTCCTACCCTGGTTTCCCTTAGCAAAATGCAACCAACTATATTGATTTAAATTCAACTCCATCTGCCACTCCTCTGCCCATTTGCCCATCTAATCAAGGTCCCGTTGGACTCTGAGATAACCTTCTTCACTGTCCACAACACCTCCAATTTTGGTGTCATCTGCAAACTTACTAGCCATACCTTCTGCATTCACATCCAAATCATTTATATAAATGATGAAAAGCAATGGAGCCAGCGTCAATCCTTGAGACATACTGCTGGTCGCAGGCTCCAGTCTGAAAAATAATTCTCTATCACCACCCTCTGTCTCCTATCTTCAAGCCAATTTTGTAACCAATTAGCTAGCTCCCCCTGGATTCCATTTGATGTAACCTTGCTTAACAATGCCCATGTCCCATGAGTAAATAAAAAAATGATTCGGTTTCACACAGTATCTGCTGATATAGGTTGTGTTGCAAGTGGTGCAATCTGCTCAGACAAAAACAAAGTGAGGAAAGAGTTGTTCACATGGACCCACTTCTAGTTGTGTAGACATTAATTCCCTGGAAGTAGAGAGGACTGCAGACTTTCTTCAATAAAGGCACTGAGAAATGCTGCACGAGTAGCAGTCCATGGTGCTTTCTGTCCCTGGGGATATAATGTAAGTCTGTTGCTGGAAGTGGTGCTACACGAATGAATATTTCCCCCAAGATGGTGGTCCAGGATTGATGGCTTGGGTACAGTTCTGCTCATCATTAATTTAATTCAAATACAACGCACTGTGAGCTGGAAACAACCATTGCTACTAAATGTAACACCTGAATTCTTGGAAGAATTAAGAACAGTAATACCAGAAGTGCAATGTAGCACACAGCCCCCAGTCATCTGTCACAGACTGCAAACCTGGCACTCAGATGACATTTCTGATGCGCTCTATAAAATTGAAGGCATGCAGGAGAGCAGTTAAGCTTCTTATAACCACCGTAAAATGCACTTGGAGTTAAAATAACAAACTCCTAAGTCATATATCAAATGTGTGCTGTATTCCCAGCCATGGAACAAAACTGGACTTCCTCTTCAACCAAAGCACACCATTTGGGATATATGCGCAGGCACACTTTTGCTTGACAGAGATGATGAGAGTGACACTGATGGTTACAAACATGAATAAAATAAAAATGAAGTAGGATATTTGGCATTTGATCCTGGCACACAATTCAATAATATCACGGCTGATCTTCTACATCAACATCACTTCCTGCACTATCCCCAAATACCTGAATTTCCAGTCTACGCAAAAATATATTGACCTCTGTCTTGTATGTACTCAATGAATGACTATCCAACAACTCCATGGGCATAGAGAATTCCAAAGATACACAACCCTATGAGTGATGACTTGACTTCCTAACTTAGTTCTAAATTGCCAAACCCTTATTCCAACACTGTGACCCTGTGTTTTAAATTCCCTACCCAGGGAAACATTTTCTCAGCATACTTCAATTAGATCACCTCCCGTTCTTCTAAACACCAGAGAACAACGGCCTGGTCTACCTGATCCCTCCTCATCATGTAACACTGCCATCCATGAACCAGTGTGGTGAATCTTTGTTGCACTCCCTCTGAGATAAGTATGTCTTTTGTTCGATAAGAAGACCAACACACATACAAAACTCCAGGAGTTGTCTAACTTTGTATAAATGTAGCTTAACTTTATGCTGTAATTCCTTTTAAAAGAAAGACAACATGCTATTTACCTTTCAAATTGCTTGCTTTGCCTCCACTGGTGATTTATATGCTACAATAACTCAATCCTTCAGATTTCCTAGTTTATCACTGCTCAAAGAAATAGAAAACTTATATTTCACCATAAACAATTTCATCTACCGTGTTCTTGCCCACTCACCCATTCAATCTCTCTGCAGCATTAGTATCCACCTCATAGCTTACTTCACCATCGAACTTTGTGTCATCAGCATCTTTGGGTCTGTTGCACTCAGCCCCCTCATCTAAGTCAGTAATACAGATTGAAATTAGCTAAGGGCCAAGTACTGAACCTTACAGTACCTTGTTGATTATTGTCTGTCAACACAAAATATACCTTTAATTCCTGATAATTTCTTTCTGTCCATTTTGTTAACCTGCAATTCATACTGATCGTTTATCCCTATCCCATATGTTGGAATCTTGTGTAATAACCTGTTATCTAATGATTAGGGGTGTTTTCAAAGCCAGCAAATGGTTGTGGAAAGTTTGATAATAGAGAAGAAAATAGCATAGGAATATAAGAATAGATTGGAAAACCCTTTACATGTATAAAACAATGGAGGAGAGTTACTAAAGTAAAAAATGGTTCCTTAGAGACAGAATCAGGAGAAATTAGCATGGAAGCAGGGAGATGCCAGAGACATTGAACCCATAGTTTGTTCTGTATTCACAATATAAGAGTTAAGTTAAATGCCTGAATTAGAGAGTAACCCTGAAAAACATGAGGAAATTAAGGTAATTGATGTCCACAGAGAAAACATGTTGGAGAAAATTAATGGCCTAAAATTTGGAAACTTTCCCAGGACCTGATGGTCTACATTCTGAAAGAGATAGCTGCAGAGATAATGGATACATTGTTTATAATTTTCCAAAATTCATTTGATTTGAGAACTGCTTGCGTAGACAAGGCATTAACAATACAGCTATTCAAGAAAGAAGGAAGAAACAAAATAGGGAAATACAAAATAGTTCATTGGAGATCAGTTGTCAGGGAAGTGCTGGTATCTATTCTTACTGAATACCACAGGATGGGATAGATATTTTCTAATCAACCTGTTATTATACATCTCTGGAGCAGGTGGGACTTGAACCTGCATCAAGTAGGGCATTGAGGGGAGGGCATTGCTGCTGCTCAATAACAATGTCAATGACACCTTTCATCGCTTTGCTGAAGGTTGTGAGTAAACTGATTGGGCAGAAACTGGCCAACTTTGATTTGCTCGAATTTACGCAGATAATGCTTCAGATTATGACATGAAATATTTGATTTGATTGCTTTGCTCTTTGCAATGCTAAATTTTCAATTAACTAAAATATCCTGACTGATATATGCTGCATTGACTGGCGGTCTGAACCAATCATTCTCATCAGCTTCATGTGTAGGTGGCAACTTCAGTCAATTGATTCTGCCTCGTTTGCCCTACACATTTTAAGGTTTGACAGCTGAGGCAATGTGTGATTCATTGACAGTACAAGCCGGAAACTTGGGCATGCACTGGCCATGAATTTATGACCATTCCAGCTCATCCTCCTGGTGGCTGGATTCTTTGCCATTTAGGCCCATGAACCCAGCCTTACTGATGTCTACAAGCTCGCTACTAAGTTAGATGGCAAGCAGATTTAATGCAGAAACAGTGAGAGCCACTTCACTCTTCTTGTGTACCTGAAGCCTGAAATAGGAAGAACTGAATTTTAAAAACTACCAGGCTTCCAAAACCCTGGCACAGTCTTATACAAAGAGGCAAAGTGTATCACTTCTCAAGTCAACATTTGACCACTGAAAATTGTTTCTCTGGCCTTGGGAATGGATTTGGAGGAATTTCATTTCGGTGATTGCATTCAAATGACGGGACTGAATGCATGGCTTTCTCAATTGAGATGCTTCCCCTGCTCTTCCCTTCCCCTGTGCCCCAGCCCAGCTGCAACAGCAGTCTGCTTTTACTCATTGCAATCGGAACATATGCCCACTTACAACCTCCAGAGGATCCTGAACAAAGGGGAAGAGAATATCGTATCAAAAGCTGAATCCTGCGCGGGAGTGGTTTAAGCACTCTATTGTATTAAATATGAATGAGTATTTATTGTTGAGCTCAGTATGAGAGGGTACATGATGTTGTCGATTAGCCACATGATTAAACAGATGACACGGTATGGCTGCTAAGGTAAATAAAGCAAGCCTTCTGTCACTCTCTCCCTAGGGGCCTGCGAAACATTTTGCTTGGTAACTTTGCCTGTAGAAGCAAATTGACTGAAAAAGAAGTGATGAACATGAGGAGAACTCAGGGGATTCTAGAGTAGGTGCGTGTGAACGATGTTCTTTTCCCACTTGAAACTCCAGTTCTTTGCCTGGCATATGCCAGGTCTAAAATTAGTCAAGGAATTTTGTTCATGAATTAGCTGATTGGCTGCACGCTTCTAGTCATTTTGAGTTTTGATAGAGAAATAAGTCTGTTTGTCAGCTTTGATAAAGAGGCTTGTATACATGAAGTCTTGTTACCACCTGTAACCAGCAAGCACCTGTTTCCACCCACTTCCTAGTTTAAACCATAATTAAAATGTGCGTCTCTTTGTGAACTGTTGTTCATCAGTAATGAGTCAAGATTTCTTGAGTGCTTCCAGTTGAAATATCTGTGTGAAATCTCTTGCTTTCACCTCACCGACCTGCACAGCCTCCAATTAGAAAAGCATAGCCATGGGAAACGATTTGTTAATTAGGAGATAGTCTACAGATAGGTCGTGGTGACATTAGTTATAATGAGCCAGATTTTTGCCCGATCTAGTTTATTGATAGAATTCCAAATCTTATTAAAGGATGCTTTTGCTTTTTCTAATTTCTCTCCCTACCAAAAGAATTTTCCCGTATTCTTATCCTGCCAAATTGATAAGCACACAATGTATAAGACAGTGTAGACCTAAGCTTGAGTGTGAGGTTGTCAAAAAATGACACAATTAACATTAAAACATAGAAGCTAGGAACAAGCGTAGGCCATTCAGCCCTTCTAACATGCTCCTCCAATTATATAATCATGGCTGATCCTCTATCTCAATGCCATAGTCCTACTTCCTTCCCATACCCCAGGTGCCCTTTAAATATCCAGAATCTATTTCTTCCTTGAATATATTCAGTGACTAGGCCTCCACAACCTTCTATGGTAGGAAATTCCACAGTTTGCTACCTTTTAAGTGAAGAAATATTTGCTCGGTCTTAAATGGTCTACCCAGTATCCTGAGTCTGTGACCTTTGATTCTAGACTGCCCAGCGAGCAAAAAACATCATTGCTGCATCTATTCTATCCAGCCTTGTTAGAATCTTACATGTTTCAATCAGATCACCTCTCAATCTTCTGAATTCTACTGATGTCCAGTCAAATTCCTTTGATATAAGACAAGCCTGCCTCCCCCACTATCAGCCTAGTGAACCTTTGCAGCACTCTCTCTGTGGGAAGAATATCCTTTTTTAGGTAGCAAGACCACAATTGCATGGAATACTCCATGTGTGGTCTCATCAAGGCCCAGTATAACAGCAATAAGATATCAAGGTAACAAGGTGTAGAGCTGGATGAACACAGCAGGCCAAGCAGCATCACAGGAGCAGGAAAGCTTGACATTTTGGGCCTAGACCATTCATCAGAAAATCGGAGCAGGAAAGCTTGATGTTTCGGGCCTAGACCCCCTGCAATAAGATATCCCTGCTTCTGAACTCAAATCCTCTTGCAATGAAGGTCAATATACCTTATGCCTTCCTAATAGCTTGTTTGACTGGTGTACAAAGACACCTAGATCCTTTTGTATCTCCACACTTTCTAATGTATCACTATTTAGATAATATTCTTCCTTTCTGCTTTTCAAACCACATTTAGCAACATTATACTGCTTCTGCCATATGTTTGCCCACTCACACAACTGGTCTAAATCGTTTTGATGTCTCCTTCTATCCTCCTCACCACTCACAATGCCATGCAGGTTTGTGTCATCAGAAGCCTGGAATATTCCATTTGGTTCCCTCATCCATGCCATGAATAGGTGAGGCACTGATCCTTCTAATACCCCACCAGTTGCTGCCTGCACTCAGAAAAAGACTCATTTATTCCCACACTCTGTTTATTGTCTGTCAACCAGTTCTTGATGCACTCAAATATGTTACTCCTTATATGATGTAGTTTAATTTTGCCCACTAACTTCTTATGAAGAAGATCATCGAATACCTTCTGGAAATCCAAATACACCAAACCCACTGGCTCTTCCTTATCTATCCTACCAGTTGTAACCTTGAAAAACTGCACCGGACTTATTAAGCATGATTTGACTTTCACAAATCAATGCTGGCTTTGTCTAGTCCTTTCCCAATTAACAAAGAGCATTTTGGAGAAACTCAGCAGGTTTGGTAGTTTCGGTAAAGACAGAAACAGTGTTAATGTTTCGAGTCATTATGACTCTTTTTTGGAAGAGCCATGCCAGACTCAAAATGTTAACTCTGTTTCTCTCTCCACATAGGCTACCAGATCTCCTGCATTTCTTTAGCATTTTCTGTGTTTGTTTTGGGTTTCCAGCATCTGCAGTGTTTTGCTTTTATTTGAATGCATTTCAAATGTTCTTTTATCATTGCCTTTTATAATAGACTGCAGCATTTTCTTCATGACTGAGGTTAGGCTGGGGGAAGGCATTATCCAGATTCTGAGAGATTCTGTCCCTTTTTTACGAGATTGCCACCATTCACTTCTGGAAGACAGATACACGGCACCCTTCTAACCTCTTGGGATGGCCTGAAACTTGCTGACTCCTCAAGCAGTGACACCATAGGACAGGTAGTCTTTCTTGCATGTGAGCACACAGTCTGCCCTCATTTTAAATGGCGTCAATGGTTAGAAAAAGCCAAAGAGTGGACCAGCAGGAAATAACTATTACCATATTATTAGCAGGATGCCTGGACTGGTTTGGGCAAGAAAATTCATAAAGCCGAAGTACAAAGGGATCTGGGAGTGCTAGTATAGGATTCTCTAAAGGTTAACTTGCAGGTTGAGTCTGTGATTAAGAAAGCGAATGGAATGTTGTCATTTATCTCAAGAGGGTTGGAATATAAAAGCAGCGATGTGCTTCTGAGACTTTATAAAGCTCTAGTTAGGCCCCATTTAGAACACTGTGTCCAATTTTGTGCCCCACACCTCAGGAAGGACATACTGGCACTGGAGCGTGTCCAGCGGAGATTCACACGGATGATCCCTGGAATGGTAGGCCTAACATATGATGAACGGCTGAGGATCCTGGGATTGTATTCATTAGAGTTTAGAAGGTTGAGGGGAGATCTAATAGAAACTTACAAGATAATGCATGGCTTAGAAAGGGTGGACGCTGGGAAGTTGTTTCCATTAGGTGGGGATACTAGGACCCATGGGCACAGCCTTAGAATTAGAGGGGGTCGATTTAGAATGGAAATGAGGAGACATTTCTTCAGCCAGAGAGTGGTGGGCGTGTGGAAGTCATTGCCACGGAGCGCAATGGAGGCCGGGACGTTGAATGTCTTCAAGGCAGAGATTGATAAATTCTTGATCTCGCAAGGAATCAAGGGCTACGGGGAGAGTGCGGGTAAGTGGAGTTGAAATGCCCATCAGCCATGATTAAATGGCGAAGTGGACTCGATGGGCCGAATGGCCTTACTTCCACTCCTATGTCTTATGGTCTTATGGTCTAAAGTTTCTGTGTGGAGCTTGGCTCATATCTGTGTGCGGTTGCAGCAACTTCGTGTCATTTAAGGAGTTAATGCAGAATTAATGATAATCACCATTAGCTCTACTGTACGTTTGCCAGCAAACTTTGGCCTCTGGGTAGCAGACTTAGTCAGAGTAATGTTGGTTAATTTGCCAGCAATGCAGTCCTGGTGAGGACAGGTCTCGATGTTAACACTGCTAGGTCAGTAGATGGGTGGTCTGTAAATGTATTGCAAGGCCTACTAAAATTTCTGGTGTACCTTTCACCTGTATCTTTCTTACTTTCATAGTTAAATGAGTGGTTTCCCAAAGATGCTACAAAAATCAATAATTACGACTTCTGAAACATGAATGGAGATGAAAAGCACCACATGAACAGATACTGTAAATATTCTGAAAACTACTCACAAAGACGACATACAAAATGGATGTAGGGAGGAAATACGTAAATGAGCCAAGCAGAAACACAGCATAATTATGGGAGGTGTTGATATTTCGCATCAAATTTGAGGTCTTAACTTAGTGCAGGACATGAAATGTGCCATGGGTTTGAAAGAAATTGATATCATATCTGTTTTATCAATTCAGCATTTCTCTGGCTGGTTTTACTGAATCAACCTTCTGAATCTGACCCTCAAGTACCTTAGAATGCCTCCTGTACATTGGGTAGTTGAAACACAAACTGGGGCACCATTTTGTGGAACACCTATGTTCTGTCTATAAAAATGATCCTGAGCTTCCAGTTGCCTGCTACTACAACACACTGCAGTGTTTCCTGGCCAACATCTGTCCCGGGCTTACTACAGTGCTCCAGTGAGGTCGGTGCAAGCTGGAAGAACAGCATCCCATCTTCCACTTGGGGACCCTATAGTCTTCAGGACTTGATATTGAATTTAATCATTTCAGAGCCTGAACACTTCTTCCACATCCTGTACCTACTCCTAAACACTCCAGGCCTGTTCATCACATAGGCTGCTTTCAGCACAGCCAACCCATTTTCAAATACCTGTGGTCTATGTTATCAGCTTTTCTTCCTCCGTGACCTTATAGATCACAAGAAATTATAGAGAGTTATGAATGTAGACCAGTCTATCACGAAAGCCAGGCTTCCTTTCATTTACCCTGCATTTACCCCATATACACTTCCCGCTGCCTCAGGAAAGCATCTACCAGAATCAAGAACCCCCTCCTACCCTGATTATATTCTCTTCGAACCTCTTCCATTGGGCAGAAGATACAAAAGTTTGAAAACACGTAGCAACAGATTCAAGAACAGCTTCTTCCCCGCTGTTATCAGACTTATGAACTGATCTCTCATGTATTAGAGTTGATCTTTCTCTGTGCCTTCTCTGTAGCTGTAACACTATATTCTGCATTTTGTCCCATTACCCTGATGTACTTATGAAGGTATGATTTGTCTGATTAGCACACAAAACAATAAATCAAATCAAAATCAAAATATAATTATCCATGCCTTTGTCTGCCTAACTGTTGTTCTCTCTTACTGAGATCCATCTCTGCCTCTCTATTCACTCCTTCACCCCAACCTTCCCCCTAACCTGTGTCATCAAAATCTAAACCATCTTTTTCTAACTCCTATCTGTTTTGAAGAAGGGTCACTGGACTCAAAACGTTAATTCTGCTTTCTCTCCACAGGTGCTGCCAGACCCGCTCAGTTTCTCCAGCAATTTCTGATTCTGATTTAGAATGTCTTAGCCTGTCCATGTGCAGAATCATTTACAGAAAGGCACACAATGGCAGACAGGATATAGGCTCTCTGGTCCATGGAGTCAGTCCCATGTGATTAGTGCTGCCTTATGTGTCACAACTTAGAGTCCCTGCCCATTACCCAGTACCACTCATAAATGATCTCTTGGGGAGAGTTAGAAGAAGCAGTTTTCAACTCTAGTCCAATTCTAAGCTGAGGGGCTGGTTGGGAAAATTCTTCTCTGGACCCGTTAAGACAGTTAATCACTTTTGAAATGAACTTTAAGCTATGAGATGAGCAAAAAAAAACACCGACCCCTTTATAATCTACTCCGTCACTGATCTAATCCCAATTCTACAAAGGGCTGTAGATGAGGTTGCGCCCCCACCGCCACCCCACCCCCCCCCCCCGCCCCCCGATGCTGGTTATAAACTGTCTTCCGATTTGCGGGACAGCAGAGAAACTTAGTGTTCAAAACTAAATAGGAAGACACTTGTCAGGTGGTGAGCAGACTAGTTCACCCTCAGACGGTAGTCAGCAACAGGGATAGAGTTGATGGCGAAGGAATGATGTTTGCATTGGAGCCCAAAGATAACGGTGTTAGTCCTCCCAGTGTTTGGTTGGAGAAAATTTCAACCATGGGTGGAGGATCTATTTGGAAGCCTGAATAGCATTGTTTATTGCTGAAGGTTTTCTCAATTATCTGCAATACTTCATTATTTAACTGCTGCTTTAGAAACACGCACACTTTTGATTTCTAGACATATGGTGCTAATTTTTTGCAATCTTAACAACATGGATGCCACAAACAGGATTCTGCACTGCCATCTGGTGGATGTATGAGCTCGCTCCAGTTGTTCTCCCCTTCCTGTTGTAAAAGTGACAAGTGACAAGCAGAATCAAATGCTATGGGCAAAATATAGGAAAATTATATGAGGAATGTCAGATCAGCTATGATCCTATTGAAAGGCACAGCAGGCTTGAGGGGCCAAATGGCCCAGTTTTGTTCCCATTTCTTATGGTCTTATTAAAGTGTTGTCCCTTATAGACAACACTATGACAACGGAAGACTGAGCTGGCCTGGAAGAGACATCATAATTGAAATATTCAATGTTGGGGTGACTCTAAGGAAATGGAATGGTCGCCCTTTGGCCAGATTTGATATGAATGTCATGCTTAAGTGGGGAACATGATTTGGTGACCAATTATCAATCACAGTCCTAACAGATAAGTCTCTTCCAAATAGCCACAATTGCCATGCCTGGGTCTTATGACATAATTTCTGGGTCTTTCTGTGTCTGGGCTCCACGTTTCTAGATTCTCCAGTAAATGTGGGTCTCTTCTACTGCGTCCAAACTGAACACAGCTACTGGGCATCCCAGTAGAGTGCTGCAGCCAAGAACTAGTGGCCGCAATAATGCAATTATGGGAATGCCATTCTAGCTTCAAGCATGCGATTATTGGAGGCTTGCAGCTTCACGAAGAAGATTAAACAACAGAAAATAGGAATACCACTCATTCTGTACAAACTAGTTCACTGAGTCATGTAAGATCATATGATAATGAGCAATAAGAACAAAAATAAGCCATTCAGCCCATTGAGTTTGCTTCATCACTCAACAAAATCATGGCTCATCTGATTGTGTTCTCATAATTTTGTTGTGCCACCTTACTCTTGACTCCTTTGTCAATCAAAATTTTGTGCAATGGAACAGCTGTCTGAGGAAGAGTGTTCCAAACTCTAATGATACTCTTAAGAGAAAACAAATATATCTTCATTTCCACCTTAAATGAGTCCTTTAAATTCTATGTCTTCTAGTTTTAGACTCCCACACAAGGAGAAACCTCCTCCTGGCATTCACCCTGTCAAGTCCCATCAGAATATCTTATATCTCAATAGGATCATTCTTCGAAATGCTAAAGAGTATGAACCCAACCTGCTCAACTTCTCCTCTTAAGCTAATCCATTCTTCCCAAGAATCAGCCAAGTGAGTCATCTCTGAACTGCTTCCGATGTCATTATCCAGACTAAACCGCATTCAGCCCTCCAGATCGGATCCTAAAGTCATAAAGACCTTGTCCAACTATAGCAACACTCTGTACTTTTTATATTCTATTCCCCTTGCAATAAAGGCCAACATTCCGTTTGTCTTCCTAACTAATACCTAAAAGGGAAGTTCAGAACAAATGCCTGACAAATTACCTGTTTCAAACTTAAGTTACGCAGCAAGCAGGCTGTTAGCATCAATGTTGCACAGACACTCAACAAATCAAGTGCAAAGTTACACTGGAAGCTCTGACATTGGGCCACTTTGCGTCAATTAACTGCATTATCTGAAATCTTGAAAAAATCTTTGCTCCCTCAGAATCCGTGACAATGGAATTGAGACTTGCCCTCTCAATTCTACAAGAGTCGTATGCATTCTGGCGAGGACTTTCTGTCAGGTAGACTGAATGCATATGGTCTGCTCAAGTGTACTTTTTTTTAACAGGAAGACATTAACTTTTCTCTTCATTCCCTGATTAGCTACATACAGGAATATCGGTGGGAAGTGTCGTGCGCAATCTTTTGAGTGCAGAATTTGGAGATCACGAGCTCATTTGTAGAGAATGGAGCCAAGGCCTGAACAGCATCTCTGATTGTCTTGCAATCACTACAAGAGTGATACATTCCTCATTCTTGACACTGCAAAGATTAATTAAGAAGAA
Source organism: Ginglymostoma cirratum (assembly GCA_024137785.1). Classification (NCBI taxonomy): domain Eukaryota; kingdom Metazoa; phylum Chordata; class Chondrichthyes; order Orectolobiformes; family Ginglymostomatidae; genus Ginglymostoma; species Ginglymostoma cirratum. The sequence continues at coordinate 16,314,876 of JAHRHZ010000051.1, read as the reverse complement.
ATTGCCTTCAGTGCAACAGGGAAGTTAATGGCAATGAAGGTGAGTCAAAGTAGGAATTACACTAAGCTTTGATCATCACTTCTCTGAGCAACTAATCTACTCCACCCAGGTTAACATTTGCTGCGCAGGACATAGTTGTAAATTCCCCATTCACTGTGTGTAGCTGCTTATGATTATAGTCTTTGTAATTTAGCCAGTCCCTCTATCCGCAAGGTCTCGGGACATTCAGGTAACCAATCTGCCTTTGAATATGTCTCTAAGGAAACTAGCCTAATTAGTATTTGAATTTACTGCCTTCAGTTTTATTGACTTGTTCCACTTCTTCGATAATTAACTAATGAGTAAAGTAATGAGCTATGTCAGTCAGTCACGCTGTTCAATTAAAGTTGGGAATCAATTATTGAAAATAGTTGCTGATAGTTCCTATGTCAGGAGGTGTATGTGCATATTTAATATGGAAGCAATTATGCCCCAGTGTTCCATAAAGGCAAGTACTGGGGAGCGAAAGAGGACAAATCGAGAACTATGAAGTGAATCAGCAGCAGTGCATTTAATGCTGTGCATTTATGAGCTGCCAAGCAGTATTGTTAAACCAAATAATTGCAATTAATGTTAATTGACAAAAGGAAATTGCGTGGCTTCTGAACATCTTCATTTATCAAAATTCTAAATTTATTTTGTTTATGCTTTATCTTTACATTTGATATTTAGTAATGCCTTTCTAACTAATTCTCAGTTGAACTCTTTAAAAGCTCTTTGAAATGTCTGAGTCATTCTGAACTGCTAGCTGGAGTTGTCAATGTAAAACAACTACAAGATTTCCATTCTGCATTTTAAGTTTTGATACATTTCTTAATAAATGCTCGCACCTTTTTTCCAGGTTGCAATATTCAAATTAAATTTCTCTGTTTGCTATTTTTCAGGAATCATTAGCCTGCTTATTTTGAACAGATTGAAAAACCACTGTTGATACAACAGAAAAAGGAATTTCATATAGGGGTCTTGAGCATCTGTACGTTAATTTCACACAGGCTTGAGTGATTTAAATCTATTTGAGAATTCTGTTTGGAATAGGTTACAGGAACTTCATTTTCTCTTGAGTTTTAAAACTAAAACATTCCACTTCATGGGCCTAACCAGCCCAATGGCATTGAAATCAAGTTCTTCAGTTCTTGCTGTTTCTGTGGCTGAGTATGTCTTCCTACAGATAGTACATTCACATTAATTAGAAGTCATTATTATCTGTTACTTGTCTTCAAATGACTGATGGAAGATTAATGACAAACAGCAAATTCTCCCCCTGCAAAGCCTAATGTTCTCTCTGACTCAAATGCCCTTTAAAAAACAGATTACTAAACGCCATGCAACGTGTGGATGTGTCATCTCTGCTTCTTTATGTGACATGCACTTTATTGGCCCATAAGAAAATGTAAAAGACCTGAACTCTAATGGCCATAAAACTGATAAATAATTACTGCATTAAACATGCCTATATTTAAGTTAATTATTAATTAATTTAAAGAGAGCGAGAGGTTATAAAACTACTAATTAAACTATTCTGTAAAACTGAAGTGGATGATTGAGAACGTCTGAGGATTTACCAAATGATAAATCCCCAAATGGTTTTGTTGCTATCATCATTCTATTAATACACAGTATGCCAGCGGTCCTGGATACAGTGCCACTCACAGTAAAGAGGATGTGACAAGCATGTAAAATACCAAGAATGAAGAACATAAAATTCAAAATGACAACAGCCTTGGAGATGATGTAAGTGTAGTCTGCCCATATGACAGATATCTACTTTAGCTCTGTGTTATTTCCAGAAGCCCTTAATGCTCTTGGATATTATTGTCTTATTCATATTGTCAGCTATTGCAGCTTACCTCCGTATTTTTTTAATTATCACAGCCAATGAAGCAAGGAGCAGAGCCTAAAATTGCATCATCTACATGCATTAGTACAATTTCTTGTGCAAATAGGACTTTCACAGCTACTTATCCCAGACTAGAGTAATCAAGATTAATCTCCATAGTTATGACACGCACTGTTCTCCAAAGAACACACAGAACAATTGCTCAGGGCAAGCTTCATTAGTAAATCTGATAAAATTTGTAAAACTGATTATATTTCAAAACTTAGCAGCAGCATTAAATGTAATTTGGGAGCTTTCATTAAGGCAATTTGACTTGTAGCAAAAAATCAGTGCTGTAATCTTGTGAAAGATGAATACCCTAAACAGAGAGATTTTGTCAGATCAATTACTGCGTAGGCTTTCCACAAAAAATATTTTAAGGGCTGCAAAAAAATTGAAATTTAGGTTTGTAGTTCGGTCATGATCTTTGTTGCCACCTGAAAAGAAACACTTGATCCTACTTCAAACGCAAATGGGTGTTGTGAAGAAATATGCACAGACATCACTAAGAAAAAGAGATCCTTTGAATCCAATTTGTCCGATCAACTTCCTTGATGACCATGCCTTTGGAGTTCTAACTAAGGGGTTGTTAAGAGACATCTGTTTGTTGACTCAAGTGTTGGTGTATGATTGAGCAAATGAGAATGGAAACAGTGAAACTTGACATATTTTGAGAAAGTAACACCAGAAGCTCCTTTGAAAGGGATTTTTGTACAGAAAACAATGACTGTTAGCATAAACCAGGCAGTATCTGAGAATAGATGGGAGAATATTCTTTGGATCAGATTGTAAATATTAAGGTATTTGTTGGTAGAAGGATGATCCCATCATTTCCTCTTTCCCCTTTCCTAACCAAAGGTCCTATTTGGTTAACATTGATAGAGGAACAACTCAAAGAAGCGCTTTTCTTAACGAGAAATAGTTTATCGCATGATAGCAATTAAATACAAGTTAAACTCGTTCTTTGCAAACTCTTGTGGCACAGTGGTGATATCCCTATCTCTGAGCCAAGAGGCCTGGTTTGAAGTCTCACTTGCTCCAGAGGGATTTAGTAACATTGCTGAACAGATTGCTTTGAAAATACCTACACTAGTTCATTACATGTTGTTATGAAGACTATTGGGAGACAGAGAAAACATGTCTATTCTCTTCAAGATTCAGATCTGTTGTCTCAATTTCCTACTCACAACTATGACATCAACAGATTGGGTGGAGCTTAATGCAGTCTCCAGCAGGAGCCCTTTCAGAGTCATTATCTTAAAGGAAAATTCTATGTATTTTCTTTTTCTACCAAGATAATCAACTAACATCTGCATTATCTTTGATAAAGGTTAGAATTAGCAAAGCACATAAGGCAATGGACAGAAAGAAAAGCAGTGGGATTGCTCTCAAAAAAATTGAAACCTCTTGCTATGATGTAATCTTCTGTGATTCCATTCAAGCCTGGTCCGCAGTCGTCTGCAGACAATAACCCCCTTCTGCAATTGAGCAGCACAAGGATCAGTGCAACCCCTGGTTAGATTTTGAGGAAGTAAAGCTCATCAGAGGAAAGGAAGACCAAAGAAGAAGAGGTTCACCTGGGAACCAACCAGTTAGGATAAAAAAAAGTTTGATGAACTGTGGTTTTGACATAATAGCCAAGCAGGGAGAGAGGACAGTGTGCACACCATAATATCTATTTAGTGGGAACAAGATAGTTAAGTGCGGAGAAACATTGGCAATAAAAGTATTTGAATACTAGGTCAAAAGAAAGTTTCCAAACAGAAACTAATTGGGCTATTCCTTCCACAAAAGCATGTTTTCTCTCTTTTTTTTAAGTAGCACTGCTATTATAGCAAGCAACATGCAGTCAGGAAAATAAACAGTCAACAACAGCAATATGTCTAATGGTAAGCATTGCCTGCTGGTAACCAATTAAATGATGTAGAATGGTTTTCATTAGACAATCAAAGCCAGGCAGCAGTGAGATGACTACCATGGGTGTGCAAGGGAAATATTTGTTTGGATTGTTATTCTTATCCAACATCCATGTATCCTTGCTGTAGGTGTAACAAGTATGAAAAGAAATAGCCTCAATAATTACACACGAGAAGATCAAGCAGCCTGTTGACGCACTTCACTTTCACTCACAAATGATGACTAGCCGCTCAAGCAAGGAACTAAACCTCAAACTAAACATGAATCAATGCAAAGGGAGAAAAATAGATAAGTACTTAGAAATGGTGGTCAAAGTTGTGTAGATAAACATCGATTATCAAATTCTCTACAGACCCAGTAATTCCTATTTCTAAACTTCTGACAGCAGCACATGCTCATCTTGCTGGGTTTACAGCAATGATTCTATATAGTATAGAACAAGCTGTGACTTAAACCACAAACACAGAGAATCCTGGAGAAACTCAGCAGGTCTGGCAGCATTGGTGAAAGAGAAACAGAGTGAATGTTTTGAATCCGGTATGACTTGATGTGGTGTGCCAGTAGGATTGGTGGTGGGTCCAATGCTTTTTATCACTTGCATATATATTTTGGATGCGAATATAGGAGGCATGGTTAGTAAGTTTGCAGATGACACCAAAATAGGTGGTGTAGTGGACAGTGAAGAAAATTAAATCAGTGTACAACGGGACCTTGATCAGATGGGCCAATGGGCCGAGGAATGGCAGATGGCATTTGATTGAGATAAATGTGAAGTGTTGCATTTTGGCAAGGGAAATCAGGGCAGGACTTATATAGTTAATGGTAGGACCCTGGGGAGTGTTGTTGAACAAAGAGACCTAGGGATGTATGTGCATTATTCCTTGAAAGTGGAGTCACAAGTAGAAGGGGTGGTGAAGAAGGCATTAGGCAGGCTTGCCTTCATTGGTCAGTGCATTGAGTATAGGAGTTGCAGGACATTGGAGAGGTGACTTTTACAATACCGTCTACAATTCTGGTCACCCTTCTATGGGAAGGATGTTGGTAAACTTGACGGTGCAGAAAAGATCTACAAGGATGTTGCCGGGACTGCGAGGTTTGAGTTATAGGGAGAGACTGAATAGCTTGGGGCTTTTTACCCTGGAGCATTGGAGGCTGAAGGGTGACCTTATAAAGGTTTATAAAATCATGAGGGGCATAGAGAGTTGAATAATCAATGTCTTCTTCCGAGATCAGAGGTGTCCAAAACTGAAGGACGTAGGTTTAAAGTGAGAAGGGGAAGATTTAAAAAGAACCTGATGGATAACTTTTTCATACAGAGGGTGATGTGTATATGGAACAGGCTGCCAGGGGAAGTGGTGGAGGCTGGTACAATTACAACATTTATAAGGTATGTGGATGGATATATGAACAGGAAGGGTTCAGAGGTATATGGGCCAAATGCTGGCAAACGGGACGATGTCAGATTGCGATGTCTGGTCGGTGCAGATGAGTTGGACCATTGGGTCTGTTTCTGTGCTATATGACTCAATGATTCTTTAACTCTTCTTGAAGAATGTTGCAAGACCAGCTAAGTTACTCCAGCATTCTCTCTGCTGGTTTCAGTATTTCACTTTGAAGTGAGTTAAATAGTCTGAATTTTACATTCTGAAAGAGATCCTGGTGTTTGACTTGTGTACCATCAATGATCAAGATGTTTTCCATAATGTTCTATCCTTTAAGAAACTTTGTATAAATTCTCTCACTTTTCTCAAAAGAGTTAGCGTATTCAGCAGAGTTCAAGCTAGGGCAGGATTATTGGTTTGGAATCCTTTGCCTGTTTCTTACATTCTAACGTTTATGTTTCTATTTGAAAGACTCTATATAAGAAATTACAGAAATGATGGAACCAATTTGATTAACTTGTTCACAACTTGGGCTCATAGCCAATTAATGTCTTCCGTGTGTGTTGATATTCAATTATAAATGTATAAAAACAGAGCTTTAAATTATCCAATGAAACTCTTATTTTATATTGAAACATAGGAAAGTATAGGTCCAGGAAGGATTCTGCGGTCCTAGTGAGCAAACCTAACATTAATACCCCACGTTCACAACCTCCCTCCCAAAATGTCCATTCAGTTCTTTCTTAACTTTTTTCACATTACCTAGTTCCACATCACAGGATCTCCATACCAGATGTTCAGCACAAAATTTTGATCAGATTTAGGCATTTGTTTTCTCTCCAGAGCTTCTTTCTGCATTGGAACTCCTTTAAGCTCTGTTTTCCTCTTGTCTAATATGATTAGAATCAGCTTGAAAGGCAGTTAAAACCCCATGCATGTCAGATGCACATCAATAATATGACTGCAATTATGTGAGAAAAAAAGTAATTGAAAGACTGAAGCAAATTCTTGAGAATTTAATATCTACATTAAGCACTTGTACTTCTCATTTGCAGTTGATTATAGGAAAATGATGAAATTGTGTCAGACCCTTTATTCTTTCTGGAATATACAGTATGTGTGCCTCTGTTTATCCAGCAACCTCTACATAGCTGATGATATTTGTATTGGTATGAATGCTGCCCTTCATCGGTCTAGTGTATATCATTTGTACTGCGTATTTAGTCTTCCATAAATACATGAATGTCAACACCTCTGCATTGCAGTTTATTCTGCCTTGCCATATCATGTCCTGCAAATCACGGGAGATAATTACAATAAAAGGGCTCTTGTATGGCCCTAATGATGATATTTTCTCCATGATCCATTGCCAGGATTGAAAGCTCTCCTTTAGAGACCTGCTGGCAGAATGATTAGTGTGAACAAAACCCTGGCTTGATATGTAAGACTGTCCACGTTCTTCCAGATCTTGTCCAACTAGATACAGAAATAGTTGGCATGTTGAAGTCAACCTTTATTTTTCATCTCGATTCAAAGCTGCTGCCTCATAATTGCTGGCTCAGATATGTGATGATGCTATGAAGATGGACTAACATCAAAGACTCTATAAACTTAGATCTGCTTTGTTATTTTTTATTTCAAATCCATGTGCGCAGTAATACAGTGACAATCCATTCAGAATCAAAATGATCTTAAAAATAAAATGTCAGTTCACAGTAGAACTGAACTCAAGCATCAATGAATTAAATAGGATAACTGTACTCCAACACATATCCACATGTGATTCACTAGGCACATTATAATTTGTATCTGTAATTGGCCAAAAACATAATTCTCTTAGGGCTGTAACCATCTATGCAAAATCATCACTTTAAGAAAATCTATAATTCACAGTAATAATGGACAGTGGAGGTTTAACTTAAGTTGATAAAATGATCATTTACTCATACGTATTTTCAATTTATTTGACATGATCAGATATTCCGAACACGGTATAAGTTTGATCAGTGATATAGGAAAATGATAAATATCTGAAAATATGAACTAAGGCAAAATGGGAAGACTTCTGACTCTTCCAAGCTGACATGGGTGAAAGTTCCCGGGACTTTTGATATCTCGATGTAGACGGTATTAACAGCAGTTGGGGCTGCTGTTGGAAAGAGGCTGGACATAGCCAGAGCAGCTGCTGGATGCTAAGATGGCTGATTAAATGATCTTCACATTTTACACCAGGGATTTCACCCCTGCTGTCAAAAAGAAAACAAAAACAGCCTTCTATCCCTCATGATTCCTACATCCTCACCCTCACATATCTCCCATGCCCAATTCATGCCAAGACATGCCTCTTCATGTCTCCACATGGCCAATAATGCCCTCCATGCTAAACTATGCCTTTTTCCCATCCTTAAGAACCTTAAAAGCATCTATGCCAACTTACCGCCAACCCATACCCCCCCATACATCATGCTTTTCCCTTACAATTTCCCCATAACAACTCATGGATTATTCACCTTAAGTAGACTTCATGGGGGCCATTCTGTGATGAAATAAAGTTTCAAGTGTCAATTGCAGGTGCATTTTTAAAATAATCATTCGTTTTTTAAAAAGATTCAAAACATTTCAATTAATTCAAATACTTTATTATCTATCATAAATCATATTTGCATTCATAGTCCCACATCAAAGACCTGCAGTTGCCAATTAAACTGTGAACTTACAAGTCAACATTATGTGAATGGTAGGATGTGGAATCAGTCATGTGGCACTAATCCTATACTTAGCATGCTCAGTGAAATTGCACAGGGCCACTCCGCTTCAAAACTCCTTAAAACCTTGGTCCAAATATGCACAAAAAAGCTGAATTCCTGTTGAGAGGTATGAGGGACTGCCATTGGCTTCAAGGCAACATTTGCAAAGTATGGTATCAAGGTGCCCTAGGAAACCTGGAGTCATTAGGAATTGGAGAAAACTCTCCATTGATTGGAGTCTTAACTAGCACAAAGGAAGATGGTTTTCATTATTGAAGTTCAGTCATCTCAGCCCAAGGACATCTATTTAGGATTTCCTCAGAGCAGTGTCCTCAGTCCAACCATCTTAAGCAACGACGTTCCCTCCATCATAAAGTCAAAAATGGGATTGTTTACTAATTATTGCACAATGCTCAACACCAATCGTGACTGCTAAGATAATGAAGCAATCTTGTCTGTATAGTAAAACCTGGCCAATGTCCAGGCTAATGTCCAGATTTGGGTTGCCATGTGGTAAGTAACATTTACACTACACAAATACCAAGCAATGCCTATCTCCAAACAGAATTCCTCTGTCTCTGTTGCATATGTTCAGGTGAGTCCAATTTTGAAAAGTCAGCCTACAAAATACCCAACTTCTTCCTCAACCAAGGATTCCCCAGCACCCTTATCAATTGATGATATCACCGATGCTGCTTCCGTCTCTTGTCCGGAATTGGAAAAGTTCATCAATTTCGCCTCCAATTTCCACCGTGCCCTCACTGTCACGTGGTGTATCTCTGACTCCTCCCTTCCCTTCCTCGACATTTCTGTTTCCATTACTGGGGATAGACTGCCCACTAATATCCACCATAAACTCACTGACTCCCACAGATACCTGGACTATACATCCTCACACCTGCTTCCTATAAAGACTCCATCCCATTCTCTCAGTTCCTCTGTCTCCATCTCATATGTTCAGTGAGGCCAACTTCAACAAGAGAACCTCTGAAATGTTCACCTTCTTCCTTAACTGAGGATTCCCTAGCACCGTTATTGACAGGGCTCTCATCCTGGTCTGACCCATCTCCCGCACTTCCACCCTTACCCCTTCCCTTCCCTCCTGCAACAGCAATATGGTTCCCTTTGTCCTTACTTACCATCCCACCAGCACCCACATCCAGAAGATCATCAGACGCCATTTCTGCCACCTCCAGCGATATGCCACCACCGGACACATATTTCCCTCTCCTCCCTTGTCTGCAGTCTGCAGGGACTGTTCCCTCTGGGAGACTCTGGTCCACTCTTCCTTCACCCCCAACAACCCCCCTCCCCTGACCCCCACAGCCCCATGGCACCTTCCCCTGTAACCACTAAAGGTGCAATATCTGCCCATTTATTTCTTCCCTCCCCAGCATCCAAGGACCCAAACATACCTTCCAGATGAAGCAGCTCTTTACCTGCATTTCCCACAATCTAGTCTACTGCATGCGCTGCTCACAATGTGGTCTCCTCTACATTGGGGAATCGAAGTGTATACTGGCTGACCGCTTTGCAGAACATCTACATTCTGTTCACAAAAAAGACCCTGAGCTTCCAGTTGCCTGCCACTTTAACACACCATCCTGTTCCCTGGCCAACATCTCTGTCTCCGCCTTGCTGCAGTGTTCCAGTGAAGCTCAATGCAAGCTGGAAGAACAGCACCCTATTTTCCACTTGGGGACCCTGCAGTCCTCAGTAGTCAATATCGAATTCAATAATTTTGGACCTAAACTTTCCTTGTGCTAGCCCCCTACCCCACACACTAGGCCTTATTATCACATAGTCTGCCATTACACACTACCTATTGTTAGTCATTAACAGTCCCCATTAACAGCTATTCACCCTCCCAGGCAGACCATTATCCACTTCTTTGTCTCTCAAACTGTTCTTCTCTCTTTGGGCACCTTTTGCATATAAACCAATATTTTCCTAGTGACCGTCAGTTCTGAGGAAGTGTCACTGGACCTGAAATGTTAACTCTGATTTTTTTTCACAGATGCTGCCAGACCTGCTGAGCTTTTCCAACAACTTCTGTTTTTTGTTCCTGATTTACAATATCCGCATTTCTTTAGGTTTTCATCTAACAGTTCATAATTAATACCATTACCATCACTGATTACTCCTTTATCAACATCCTAGCAATTACCATTGACCAGAAACTGAACTGGACTAGCCATATAAATAGCATGGCTTGAAGAGCACATCAGAGTCTCGGACTCCTGCAGCCAGTAACTCATCTCCTGACTCCCTAAACCCTGTCCACCATCTACAAGGCCAAATCAGGGCTGTGATGGAATATGCTCCAGTTATCAGGATTGATGCAGCTTCAATAGCACTCAAGTAGCTCAACACCATCTGGGATAAAACAGCCCAATTGATTGGCACCCCACCAACCTCCATAAACTTTCATTCCCTTCATTGTCAGAACACAGAGGCAGATACGCGTGCTATCTACAAGATGTTTAGCAGTGTCTTACCCAAGCTCCTTTGAAAACATCTTTTACACCCATAGTCTCTATCATGTAGAAGGACTAGGGCTGCAGATGGATGGCCGCACCACCACCTGCAAGTTCAATTCCAAGTCACACGCAATCCTGGCTTGCAAATGTATGGCTGTTGTTTTCCTTTTGCTGGGTCATAATCCTGGAATTTCCTTCATCACAACACTGTGGATGTTTCTACAGACCAAGGACTGATGCACTTCAAAAAGATAGCTCATTATGACCTATCTAGGGGCAATCATGGTCAGCAAATGTTGGCTCCACATCTTGTGAATGGACAAAAACAAGTAGTCACAAAAAAAATCCCAGGGATTTAAATGGCTGACCACTGGACCATTCCAAACAGTTTATCAATTTCTTGTGTGCTTTCATGATGATTATTAACAAGCCCAAAGTGTACTTGATCTTTCCGAAAAGTCCTTTCCTGGAATAATCCAAAAATGTACTTACATCTTTGGATGGCGCTGGCACCTTTGGCTTGTTTAAATGTTGTAAGCCTATGAGACATGTTTTAGACCCTCTGCTCATTATAATTGGACCTGTTTGATGTGAACAAAGTACATATAAACTACAAACACACAACTCCTAGGCGACCTCTCTCTGTATCTCCAAATTGAAAGTTGTGGCTACTGGATTCTATTATTGGACCTTTGGTAACATTTTGGCAAACCCAGAAACCTCTTTGTCCCTGTGTAAATCCAGCCCTTTGTGCTTGTTTTTGTGAGCTTCCACTCTTTCATCAACTCTTCAGTTTTCTGAGAGGGTTTTTAAAAATTAAATGTTCATGAATATTAATATTAATACATACATTCTAGAATTATTAAAAACTTTGTGCAAGAAGTGACAGCTGTTTATTGTTATGAACCCTTTAGAGGTGGTTAGCATTTAAACAGAAATGTGAAGACCCAGTAATTAATTGGATGAACTATGCCACACAATTTCATAATTTTAAATCAAAACAAGCTTTACTGTATATGAAGAAAATTTAGATAAAGCTAGCACTACATACTTCACACTACAGTTTATAAAGACCAATTCTATAAGTTCAGTTCCATTTCTTACTTGCCCTAAAAGAGTTTCCTAAATGTAATGACAATCTTCAATGCCCATTCACTTGTGCTGTGACCATTCCAGAAGTTTGTCATAGATCTTCTGAATTTAATTTGATTTTTCCTCAGTATTTCTGCTACTTTCCAAAGTATAAGATTTATGGGGATGTCTCCATTAGTGTTTGGCTAATCTAAACTCCAACTAGTCGTTTTAGGCCTTAGAGCAACTCTTCAGCAACTTGTCCTAACTTTAGAGATAATGTGAACTATGTTATCCCAGTATGGGTCCATATCTTTTGCATGGTGCTTTAAAAGGTAACTATTTAAGCTCATTGCTCTCTGCCTTTTCATTATTAGGACTACAGCAGATTTCTTCTTCCAGCTTTAAGCTGAGCGAATGATTCAGCTTCTTTCTCCTCCACCGACTCAAAACTGAGCTTGAGTCTCTAACCCTATTCCATGCAGTGAACAATATAATTCCTATTTTTTCTCTTCTGATAATTTTGGCTTGTCTCACATTTATCTCTGTTTTCCCCTACCTCAATGAGTTACACTTAAAATGGAACTGCCTTTTGTGAGTAAAAAACACAGATAAATTAAATGAAAGAACCTTCTAACCCCCACAGGCAGTCTCCATATCATCATGACACAAATGGGATGTGCCAAAGAGAAGTGGAAATTCATTTTTTAACCGTCAATAAAACTCTTTGATTCTGTAAGCCGCATGAATAATTTATACCTCTAATAGCATTTTATAATCCTCTCTCCAGACTCCCTTGGTTTCACTACATATCTAAGAGAACATCATCTAATCCTAGCCTTTTGCTCTTACAGCCATACCTTTTGTATGGCTAGTCCAGTTCAGTTTCTGGTCAATGGTAATTGCTAGGATATTGATAAAGGGGGGATCAGTGATGGTAATGTACTTAAATGTTAATGGTTAGATGAACACTTTTTTGGAGATGGGCATTTCTTGGCATTTTTGTGGTGCAAATGTTACTTGCCAATTGGCAACCCAAACACGGATTTTAGCCTGGACATTAGCTGGGTTTTACTATATGGACAAGATTGCTTCCTTATCCAAGGATTAATGAATGGTGTTGAACATTGTGCAATAATTAACAAAAAATCCCTCTTATTAAATGATTGAGGGAACAGCATTGACGAAACAGCTTAAGATGGCTGGACTTAAGGTACCATCTTTAGGAACTCCTGAAGTTATATCCATGCACTGAGGTGATTGATCTCCAACAAATGCAATGATCTCCCTTTGTGCCAGACATGACTCCAACCAATGAAGAATTTTATCTGTTTCCCACTGACTCCGGTTTTCTGAGGCACATCGATGGCATATTTTGACAAATGATGTCTTGATGCCAATGGTATTCAATCATTCCTCATGTTTAATTTTAATTTTATTTATTTGTCACATGTACTAGGTACAGGCATACATAAGTGCAGCGAAAAGTACAACTGCCCCCTCACTGGCCCCACTCTCACTGCCCACTGCCCCCTTACCAGCACTGCTTTCACCGCCCACTGCCCCCTCACCGTCCCCGCTCTCACCGCCCACTGCCCCCTCACCACCCCTGGGCTCAACCCCAATGCCCCTCACCGGCCCTGCTCTCACGCCCACTGAAGCCCCCTCACCGGCCCCACTCTTACTGCCCACTGCCTCCTCACCGGCCCCGCTCTCACCGCCCACTGCACCCTCACCTGGTGTGCTCTCACCGCCCACTGCTGCCCCCTCACCGGCCCCGCTCTCACTGCCCACTGCCCCCGCACCGATCCCGCTCTCATCGCCCACGTCACCTCACAGGCCCCGCTCTCCCCGCCCACTGTCCCCTCACCGGTCCCACTCTCACTGCCCACTGCCCCCTCACCGGCCCCACTCTCACCGCCCACTGACCCCTCTCACCACCCACTGCCCCCTACCGGCCCCGCTCTCAGTGCCAATTGCCCCCTCACCAATCCCGCTCTCACCGCCCACTGCCCCCTCACTGGCCCCGCTCTCACCTCCCACTGCCCCCTCACCGATCCCTCTCTCACCTCCCACTGCCCCCTCACCAGCTCCAGTCTCCCTGCCCACTTACCCCCACTGGCCCTGCTCTCACCGCCCACTGATGTCCCCTCACCGGCCCCGCTCTCCCCACCCACTGACCCCTCTCACCTCCCACTGCCCCCTCACTGGCCTTGCTGTCACTGCCCACTGATGCCCCCTCACCGGACCCGCTCTCACCGCCAACTGCCCCCTCACCAGCCCTGATCTCGCTGCCCACTGATGTCCCCTCACCAGCTCCGCTCTCACCGCCCACTGCCCCCTCACTGTCCCCGCTTTCACCGCATACTGGTCCCTCACCGTCCCTGCTCTCACCGTCCACTGATGCTCCCTCACTGGCCCCACTCCCACCACCCGCCCACTGCCCCCTCACCGGCCTCACTCTCACCGCCCACTGTCCCCTCACCGGTCCTGCTCTCACTGCCCACTGCTCCCTCACTGGCCTCACTCTCACCTCCCACCGCCCCCTCACTGATCCCGCTCTCACCGCCCACTGCCCCCTCACCAACCCCACTCTCACCGCCCACTGCCTCCTCACCGGCCCTGCTCTCACCGCCCACTGCCCCCTCACCAACCCCACTCTCACCGCCCACAGCCTCCTCACCGGCCCCACTCTCACCGCCCACTGCTGCCCCCTTTCCAGCCCCGCTCTCACCGCCCACTGCCCCCTCACTGACCTCACTCTCACCGCCCACTGCCTACTCACCGGACTTGCTATCACCAGCCCACGCTTACCAGCCCACTCTCACCAGCCCGCTCTCACTGCCACTGCCTCACCAGCCCACTCTCACCAGCCTGCTGTTGATCTGCCACCATCGTTCCGTCCCATGCTTGATCCACCAATGCTGCAGGACACGGGCTGTGTGTTAATTTCCCATCACACAGTTCCCAGTCGCGACCCGACTGCTTCGGTAGGTAGTTAAAAGGCCGGGGTGCGGGGGATAGAATTACTGCAGGGAGGAGAGAGACAAAGAAGAGAAAAAGAAAGAAAAAGAAAAGGGAACTGGCGAGCAGAGTGGAGCTCCGAAAAAAGCCACTTACTGTACCTCCATTTTGCCTGGAAGGAAAGGAACATGAGGAATTTAGCTCTTTTGTGCTCATTTGGGCGAAGGCATTAATGGATGCCTTTATTTATTTACTGCCTTCATACTTCCACTTATGAATTTGAAAGATAAAGATTTGATTACTGAAAAGTAATACATGGCTTTTTCAATTTATATTCACAATTGGATTGTTTATTTATTTTGCAATCAGGTTTATCCTTTTATGTAACATCTCTGACAGGATTCTAAGGTTTGGGAGTAGATTTGTAGCTCAGGTTGTGGGTGTTAAGGTTGGATACTCACTCATCTCAATCCACATGGACAAGGAGAACCACCAATTCAACTTGAACAGCACCAAAATGCTGGGACAAGCTAAGCAGAGACAGTCATGGGAGTTCCTAGAAGCCTGGCACTCCACAAAGAAAGCCATCAATAAACACATAGAACTTGACCCCATATACACTCCACTATGAAGGAAAACCGGAAGTGAGGCAATCCACCTCAACAGACTCCAGAGTTTAAATAACAGGCAGGAGAACACACCGACGCTCCATCGGAGGCTGCATTGATGATGTTACCCAGCATGGTAATGAAACTTCTGCGGAACAACAAACCAGCTCAGCGAGCCAACCAACCTCAACATGTCACAGGATTGTGATTTGAGGGTCTAAAGAGATACCTAGAGTGTTTTATTTTCTTCAAAAGGGGTCATTAGAAAGACATTGGATCCATTTTTTAAACCAATCCTTGGAAGTTACATGGCTGGGGTTAGTTGCTCGACCTTGTGTTCTGGACGTTATAATGCTGGATCTATTACTTAGTTTTGGATATTGTTTGGAGTTTAGTTGGGATTTAGTCTGCTGAAAAACAGAAGCTATGCAGCTCATCTTCTGTATTTTTTTCTGAACAACCCCTTTTTGACTGTCTGGTATGAGAAATGAAAAAGTTGATGCAATTGATCTCCCAAAAAAAGCCTCTGAATTCTTGAAACCTCCCGAATGAAGGATATTTGAAGATCTTAATGACAAAGCTGCATGTGTTTAATGATGCCAATTATGTGAACAAGGATGCTAACCGAAAGCCACCTTCAATATTTTATACCATATTGTTTTTCCCACAAGGACTAACAGTTGTTGGCCAAAGAGTTTTATTTTCCTCAAAATCAATCCCTGCAGTGAAAGTCTTCATTGTTTTCTTTTATTTGGTGTGTGTGTGTGTGTGTGTGTGTCTGTGTGTGTGTGTCTGTGTGTGTCTGTGTGTGTGTGTGTGTGTGTGTGTGTGTGTTTTGGATACTTAGAAGGATAAATATTTACAACTAATTTTATCAGCTTTAAATCTTTGCAAAATAAGTCCTGTTTTTACAATAAATCAATACTTTCATGGTTTATAGAAAAAACTTGGCTTATGTACCGGTTTATTCAAATGTGGTGCAAATATATATGTGACCATCTTGGTAACTGTGTAAAATATTTAAATTGATGTTGTAACTAGTAGAGTCGTATGAGTAGACAGACAGTTGGTACATTCTCCTAATCTCGGTTGTAACACACCTTTAACATAAGCAAACATTCCAATGTAGAAGCGTTGTCAAAAAAAAACCAAAACACCTAGCTACATAACAAGGTATTAGGACAGGGAGTTTGGTCAAAGATGTGAGTCTTAAGAAACCTCCTAACGTAAGAGAGAGAGAGAGTTAAAAATAGGAACAGATTTAGGGAGGAAATTCCAGAATATAGGGTTTAGGGCTAAAACATCTGTAACCACGATCATCTGTGATACTGGGCACCTCAGTAGATGACTGTGATGGATCATTCACTTAGCATTTTTGGCTGAAAAAGGATGCAAGTACTTGGGCCTTATCTTTTGTACTGACGTGTTGAGCTCCCCTATTATTAAGAGCGAGGAGCGCCTCCTCCTGGTAATTGTTTAATCGTTCATTACCATTCACAACTGTATATGCCAGGACTGTGGAGCTTACGCCTGATCCATTGGGATTGCTTAGCCTTGATTTTTGCATGCTCACACTGTTTGGCATGTGAATAGCCCAGTGTTGTAGCTTCATCAGTTTTTCACCTCAATTCTCGATATGCCTGGTGCTACTCCATACCCTCCTGCAATTTACACTGAGCCAGGTTTGATCTTCTGGCTTGGTGGTACTGGTAGAGTGGGGAATGCCAGGTCGCGTTGTTATGGGTTACTTTACAACACAATTTTCCTACAGCTGATGAGAGCCTCGTGAGTTTTGAGGTGCTACTTCTGTTCGAAGTCTGCCCCATTTAATATGGTGGGCAGTGCTACACAACACAATATGAAGGTGGGACTTCCTCATCACAAGGACTGTGTGTTGGTCATTCCTACAATGACGGTCATGGGCAGACACATCAGATTCATGAGGACATGGCCAAGTAAATTTTGCACTCTTGTTGGTTCCGTCACCACCTGCCATGGACAGTCTCCCAACTATGCCCTTTAGAGGTCAACAAGTTGGTACAGTAGTCATGATGCTGAAACACTCTTGGGTGATGGATGTTGAAATCCTCCACCAAAAGTGTATTCTGTGCCCTTATTCCCAAAGTGTTTCCTCCAAGTTGTTTTCAGCATGACGGAATACTGATTCACCAGCTGAAGTAGTGTTATTTTGTAATCAACAAGATGTTTCCTTGTTCCCTTTTTACTTGATTCGAGCAGACATCATGAATTCTGCAGGAAATGGTGAGCACTCCTGAGGTAAAACCCTGCTGACTGAATACACCTGTTTCTCCACCTCTGGTGGATCTGTCCTGTAACCAAGCAGTGAGACTAGACATACACAGGAGTGATGATGGTGTTGACTGGGACCTTGTCTGTAAAGTCTGATTCTGTGAGAATGACTATGTCAGGCTGTTGCATGACTATTCTGTGGGACAGCTCCTACTTTTGGTACAAGCTTCCAGTTAAGGAAGACTTGGGGGCATAAACAGATTCGACGATTTTATTGTGTTGTTATCATTTCTGGTGCTGAGTGGTGCATCAAATTTCATTCCTTGATGTTGTAATGTTTCAGATACAACTGAGAGGCTTGCTGGGCTGTTTCAGTGGGCAATTAAGAGTCAACCACATTGCTGAGGGTCTGAAGTCACATGTAGACCATACCAGATAAAGACAGTAAATGTCTTTCCCTAAAGGACATTAATGAATTTTTACAATGATTGACAATCATTTTATGATTGTCTTTGGTCCAGCATTTTCGGTTTTTTGATTGAGTTCAACATTTCACTATCTGCTGTGGTAGGGTTTGAGGCCACTCTCATTAACTTAACTTAAAGCTCTGGATTACTTGTCCAGTGACAATGCCACTATATCACTCCCTCCCCGATTAAAGCTACTAATCAGTGATGTGCTATATATTTAGCATGTATTTATTTGTACTTAGCAGAACTCAATAACGAATATATCAATGTGCCAAAAAGTACAAGATAAGATGAATTGGTATATTGAACTCCTCCCTTCAGCAGGATATTGCCAAATACATCTTGCCGTTCCCTCCAGTGTCATCATTAAGAAAGGACCATTTCCTCCATGATACCCTGGTCCACTCCATCACTCCTAACACTTCCTGATGTCACCTTGGCACCCTGCCGTGCAATCATAGAATGCTACAAGAACTCTGTGCCCACAGCCTTCAATACTACATAGGGCATAGAAATTAGAACAGTAGAGGCCCTTTGGCCCGCGATGTTGTGCCGAACTTTTACCCTAAACCTAAGGTCTATATAACCTCCACCCCTACCTTATACTATCATCCATATGCCTATCTAATAGCTGCTTAAATGCCCCTAATGAGGCTGACTCCACTATCCTCTCCAGCAATACATTCCACACCCCTACCGTTCTCTGAGTAAAGAACCTACCTCTGAAGTCTCCCCTATATCTACCTCCAATCACTTTAAAACTATGCCCCCTCATAATAGCTACCTCTACCCTCAGAAAAAGTCTCTGGCTGTCCACTCTATCTATACCTCTGATCATTTTGTATACCTCTAACAAATCACCTCTCATCCTTCGTCGTTCTAAAGAAAAAAGCCCTAGTTCGCTCATCCTTTCCTCGTAAAACCTTCCCTCCATTCCAGACAACATCCTGGTAAATCTCCTCTGCACATGGATCCCTATTAGATCATTGAATACATAGGAAGTTAAAATCCACCATAACATAAACTTTTGCCATTTCTTTTGCATTATGCAATGTTCACTAGTGTATATGTTGGGTATATATGTCGAGCGTGGCCAAATGTAGTTTGTTTTATTGGCCAAGAGAACAGATTTTGTATAAGCTTCTAAATTTCATTTGAATGCACCATTCATGTTAATATTTCACACTTCTTAGAGAGGGTACTTTTAGTATAAAAAAATAGCCAGTTGATCTTTGCACAATTTAATTCATTAGCTATTCTGAGCATCTATTCCCCAGCACTGATTTTAGAATGTAATGTTGGCGATGAGGCTCTTGCCTGCCATCTGGAGAGCTGGCGGGAGACTCATATCACCTCCTTTAGGGAAGGCCTGTCTTCCAAGGTCTAGAAACAATCTGATGGCCTGAAGGAAGATCGACACTGGTCTCAGCATCCTCCTGGACTTGTGAGCCATCTCTTCAATGTGCCAAAGTAAGTAATTGCTCAGAAGTTGGCTTAAGAAAGGGCTCAAAAGACTACAGGAACTTTACTAAATGGGCCAGGTTGAGCCCTTTCAAGTGATGACTGGCAAATTTCATGTTATCCAGAATCCAATTGTTTGCAGGACCCAATATGTCCAACAAGTAAAGAAGTTTCTACTATTTCACAATTGCTACAGTAGCTTGCAAATATGTGATTGAGTGCTCATCTTTTACCCAGAATCTTTTGAGTTTAAGTCCAGAGGCTACCTTAGATTGGAACCTACTTCCTCATGTTCCGTCGGATCAGTTTTGCCAGTTTTTAGCTTGGAGCTAATCGGTTATAAAGGGACTCAACATAAACAGGGAAATAAAGTGACATTGTCCAATTTGTGCAGACTGTATCATTCCTTCTGTTGCTAATAATGGAGCATGAATATCTGACATACAAACACTAATGTGCTGCCTAGATCACCCCTCCTTCCCAACTAATGGTGCTTGGCAGCTGCCTTAAGAAAGAAAAATAAAGTAGGGAAGTGAACTGAAAAGGATGAATTTCTTTTCTTCTCGAAAGGAATTTTAAGTGTTGTTTTCTTTCAATGCTAAATTAAGCCACACTTCTCCACATGTTTGTTTTCCTTTGTGTAGAATTTAAAGTGTAACATATCTCTGATTAAGTAACTGTACAATGCAGTGCTATTCTATCAGCCAATCTATGCTTAGTGCGTGTCAAATGTAACTAAGTTTGGTTATAGTTATGAATAGTCTTAAGGGCTCAATATTAATCTGAAGGTGGGAGAGAATGGAGGATTGGTTTGAGGACAAGAAACCTGGAGGAAGAATGGGTATCCTGCAGGTCCTGTTCAATTTAATGGCAGGACCTGACTGCCTGTTCTTGCCTTTGTGGCCAAAGCCAGTTTGTGAGGCTAATTAGCTGTTGGGTAGATAAGGTGATCTGTACCAGGTTGCAATCCTGTAGCAAACAGTAGCTGGGGGAACTGAGAAAGACTGAAGTCTGAAGCCAAGCCTAGAGCAATGGAGCATGGTAAGGTTGTGGTCCAGAACCAGAAAAAAAAATCATGGAGACTGAAGTCGGGCGACAGTGATAAGGGTAGAAAAAAATACCATTGCACACATCAGGTTGGGAAGAGAGTTCGGAATTGTCACTCTGAAGGGATGCGATGAACCACCTGTGCTGAATACAGGTAGTAAGAGAAAAGATGAAATCCATTTGGATCCAGCAGTACACCCTGTGTGAAGCCAAGAAAACTCAGTTAGTAAGTTAAATGCAGAATGCCAGTGATATATGAAATCCACAGGCTCATTGCAATATTTAAGTTAACAACTTGGCCCCATGACCCACCGAAAATTGTTTTATATTCAAATTTTTAACATTGTAACATCCCAATCAGCCCAAACATCCATAGTTTTTGATTTAGAACTCCCCCTAACTGTGTGTTGTCTTTTATACACAGACTGAAGATCCTGGTCTGTTTATGATGAAATGCTACAGAACAGACATGGTATTCCCTGGTGTGGTACTGATTTCAATACACCCTGGTATCAGTGGTGAACATTCCATGAATTTTATTGAACTTTAATCTTATCGACACTGCCTTTTTAATTTAAAAGGAACTTAGGCTTTATGAGGTAATTATTCAGTTATTTAATTACATGAATAATATATGCCATATTCACCAGAGTAATATCCCATAATGGCAGCCAATGGTGGAAACTTTCACCCTATAATATCAAATACAATCCTCAGAATATCAGCTGGAGATACAATAACTTGAGAGCAACCATGCAAATCCTTTGAATCACATCAATTCCAGTTGGAATTGGTTTGCGTTTTGCTCGTTGTGTTTCTGATGAAAATAAATCTACAACTGCTAAAAGCAAGAGATAATTCCTGAGTGATATTTTAGATATGCTCTTATTACGAATACCCATTTCTCCTCCTTAGTTCCTAATTTAGCACCAGTATTCGTGTTATGTTAGTGAAATATTACTTGGGATGAAGGGTGGTGTAGATTTAAAAAAATGACAATATAAAGCTTTCTTCAACTGCAGCTTCTAACCTACCAGCTTTAGTTATTTCATTTGTTGACGGTATATTTTGTGTATGCAGGCAAGGCCAGCATATGCAGTCCTGGAACTAAATGACTGGCAAAGCCATTTCAGAGGGTAATTAAGAAGCAACCATTGCTCTGGGTTCAGAATCAGGAATATACCATGTTCCACCCCCAACTCTTGAGGACTTTGGTGAACCAGTTCAGTTTCAGGGCTTCCATTACAGAAAGAAACTTTCAATCCCAAGTTTCATTCATTAAATTTAAAAGCCACCAGCTGCCTAATGGGATTTGAAACCACAACTTCAGAGGAATAGCTCGGAATATCAGAATTATTAGTCTAGTGAAACTGTGCCAACATGTCTCTTCAGCATTCTTTCATTCACTGCCTGTTTGTTGCTGCTGATTTTTTCTGACCTCTTCATGATTGATAAATTTTTAGGACATTGTAAACTAACTTCTCAGAAGTACATCAATATTTTCATTTCCATGAACAGGGTTGGTATGTGTCCAGTGCTCACATAACTGCAGTACCAAAGATCTGTTTAACAATTCTTTGGAAAAGCCTTGTTACATTGATGCACAATGGACCTTTGTAAGTAGCAGATTCTACATTCTTAAACATGACCTACATTTTTGAATTTATTGCCTAATGTCAGGAATAGTTCAAATAAGTGCTGGTTTGCATTTGCAACTTATAGTTCTGGCATGCAGATTGTGTTCTCAGAGGAGCTGTGTGCACTATAA
This sequence comes from Ginglymostoma cirratum, assembly GCA_024137785.1. NCBI lineage: Eukaryota > Metazoa > Chordata > Chondrichthyes > Orectolobiformes > Ginglymostomatidae > Ginglymostoma > Ginglymostoma cirratum. The sequence goes on along the minus strand of JAHRHZ010000051.1, from coordinate 16,292,796 downwards.
GTGGATATGCAACATTTATGTTTACGTGTCTGTCAAGGTCTCGGACACAAGCAGGATTTAAAGAAATCAACATCATTTTGGAAACTTCATTCATTTCAGTAGCTTATTCACAAATAAAATTCCTTGCACTTTCTCTGAGCCAAATGCAGAGAAGAAATTCAGAACTATGGCTTTTGATGCTGTGTAACCACAAACAAAAATATTGTTTTCCTTTTTCCCAAAATCCCTACAGTGCAGAAGCAGACTATTTGGCCCATTGGGATGCTGAAGAGCGTACCATCCACACCCCCCTCCCATATAACTTTGCATTTCCTGTGGTTAATCCTGCTAACCTACATGTCCCTGGACACCATGGGCAATTCAGCCAATCCACCTAACCCACAGGTCTTTGGACAGTGGAAGGAAACCCACACAGACACAGGGAGAATGTGCAAACACCACACAGACAGTTGCCCAAGGTTGGAATTAAAGCTGGGTCCCTGCTTCTGTGAGTGAGCCCCCATGCCACTCTTTCATCCTGGGGAAAGTTGACATCCCTTGCATTTTATAACTGAAAGGTACAAGGTACAGTGTCTTAATGAGTTTTGATTCATTCCAAAGCCTCAAAAGGCTAGAATATGTTATTTCTCAAAATGAGCCAAAAAATCCAATGGCCAGCTGTGGAGGACAAACCACAGAATTTAGCCAATTTTCAAAAAGTACATTGCAAGAAATTATGTCTGTTCTCTTGATAAAATGAAACTGCTGTTATTTTTTTTCTGAACACTGAACTTCACTTTTAACAATAACAAACCGTTGTTTTCAAAAACATTATTGGATTCTATGTTTGAAATCAATGGCATTTCTCTTTAAATAAATTACCCTTTGTCATTATTTGTAGACTCTAAAAGTAATGCTTATATTAATATTTGGCTTAGTGCCTCCAAACCTAAAATTTGCTACAGACCGTACTTCCTGTTAATAGCTCCACTATTTAAATTTAATGATAGCTTAATCATTGCAGTAACTGATAATATAACGTTTTTGTGGTCATCATGCCATGTTTGAATAATGCAAACATTGCTTCAGTGTTAAAACATAGTTTGGTTAAACCACAGGCTTATGCTACCAAGGATTGATCTTGAAGCTGAAAAGGTTAAGAAATATCGAAGGTCGTAAACTTTTTCTTTGCTATGTCTGCAGTTCTCAACAGAGAACGAAGGAGGGATGTGTCCAACGAACTTTGGTCCCAAATTTAATTCAAAATATGAAGCAGTTTAATAATAATTGGTTCTTACCCAATAATTTGACCACCTGCATTAATGTTGCATGCTTGAGTGGGTTGGGAAGTGGTTTTTCAGAGATGTTATTTCCATTATTGGCCAAGAGAATTTTTTTTAAAAAAGCTATAATGGGGTTGGCAAAGCATATTGTTTCTGAGACTATCATGTTGTGTGTGGCAGGCTTAATGATACAACTGGTCCTTTCATGCTCACCAGTTTTGTTCATTCGAACTGACCTAATAACATGCTGTAAATAAAGTGACGATATTGTACAAAACCTTGACTAGTTAGGATGCCTATTGGGTTTTTAAAAGGTTGAGCAAAGGATTGAAGAAAAAGTGGGTAAATGGAGTTGATGTACAGATGATGCATGATCTCCTCACTGGGATTTCTGGGAGAAAAAAAAAACAAAACACAAGTTAATTCGGAAGGAGATATCTGTGAAATTCCTCCCTGACTCGTGTCAGCAATCAAAACTATTCCAAGAGATCATGTTGATCTTGATTTATATTAAAATGCCCCAACCCGGTTCCAAATGGCGATCCCCACTCTGGCTGGAAACAGTTCTAGCTCTTGCTTACAGGTACACAGTGAATTTATCCTCATTACATATACCAACAACTTGTTGCACAGGCCCACTTTTCTCTGGGTAAAGAGGCATGTGCAGCTTTCAAGTTAATTCTGCTTTTACATAATGAGTCAATATGTCTTCTTAACCTCCCTAAGTTTCCCGTACTTAAATTATCTGTCCACATCAGCACAACCTAATCCCTTCATTGATTGATAAACTTATGGGAATGTGCAAATTTTAATGCTTTGTTTTTATTGGAGACAAACCTGAAACTCACTGTTTATGAGGGTGGTAGAAGGGGAGGCAATGAATTATTTCAATCTTGAAGGAAATAAATTTACAGGATTAGAGTTAGGGAATGGGACTGATTAGATTGCTCTTCAAAATGCCAACATGGACTTGATGGGCATGGAGGAGTCTCTTACATTGCCATAATGACTATAGGTCCATAAATACCTGAGGAAATAACAGAACATGGATTGTGGGTGTGGGAGGGGAGTCATAGAGTCATACAGCATGGAAGCAGGCACTTCCGTCCAACTAGTCCGTGTTCCCAAACTAAACTAATCCCACCAAGGATATGGGACAAGTGCAGGAAATTGGGATTAGTGCACTTTTAATAGTAGTTGTGGCAGTGCAGACTCAATGGGCCCAAGACTGTTTTCTGCACTGTGTGAACCTGCCTGCGTTTAGCCCATATCTCGACAAACTGAAAACCCCAGTTTCCTTCCCTCTGTTCATAATCAGTGTGATTTGTTTTTGAAAAGGTAGACATTTGTGTATCTAACCCCCAGTCAGTAAATCATAAATTTTAATGCAGTCATCAACAGACTTTTGTGAGTCTAAATACACTTTCCCTAATAAAATCTAAATATATTAGTCATACACCACTCACTCAAGAAAGATATAATTAAAGAAGGTGCTACACTTTGCAAGTATTAAATGAAAACAATAATTAACAGTTCACATGTTTTTATAGAGCCCATTGAAGGAGTGTCTTGGATCGCAGAGTGTATCCAAGCAGTTCTTTTCCGGTTTGGGTAAATGTAATTAAGAGAAGGCTCGACAATCGCAATTTGGTTAAATATGAACACTTATTGAGTAATAGTAAAAGACAAAAAAGAAAGTAACATTTATGAAGTAAATAAAAAGAATGAAAAAGAGAGGGAAGGAACAATAAGCCTCACACTCTTCTGTCCATCAGGGACCCCTCAATCAATGTTTGGTCTAGAGGCTGAGGTTGTTCCTGGCACTCTGTATGATCCGGTCCGAGTGAAGTCCAATGACTTGGAATGAAACTCTTTCTCTTAAACAGTGTAACTAACAGCAAGGCACAGATGGAAAAACAACTACAGAAGGCAAAACATCTAGCCAGTACAGGAAACAGCTACAGAAAAACAAGCTACAGGTGTCATATTCAGCCTGTAAAGAAATGTTCGTAGGACTCAGTTTTGTTGAGTATCATCATGAACTTTACCAGCCTTTTTTCCCAGCCTATACAATCTACCTTCTCGTGCAGCTGTTGAATATCATCATTAACTTTTAGCCCTTCGGCCCATCCTGTACAAGGAGGAAGATTTTCTCCACTCTTGAATTGAATTGTGGGTAAATTCACATGGCTGACATCAGATCCAGATTAACTGCAGGGTTCTGTGAAAGAGAAGGCTGTTAAGTAGGTTATGGAGACAAGTTCTCAGAGTTGTTCTGTCAGGATGTACTGTTCCTTTGCAGGTGAACTCAAGATTTTAAAATCAGGGCTGGAAGACATTTAAAATTTTTTCAAAGCTCACAGTTCAAGAAATATAAAAGTGGTACAAACTTTCTCTGCAATTGTATTATTGGTGTAATCCAGAAGACAACCAGGTCTCCTCTAAGTATTGGTAAAACTTATTTCAGTATTAGATAAACAGTTTCAGTCACACGATCAACAGTCATTGATACTCAATAGAAGATAAAGGGTAATCTTTCCCACTAAGTGTATGGATAACTGGCTTCGTCAGCGTACTTTTTTGAAATTAAAGACCTGGAGAGAAGATGTCTAGGAGTTTTGTTACCTCTTTGTTTTGTGAGTAAACTCAGACAATGGCAGACTGAAATTCCACAAAGGCGTACTATATAGGCATATCTATTCAACAATGGAGGCGGGTGTGTGCTAGACACCCCACCTATTATAGTCCGATTTAGAACTTTCTGGAAGCTTGATTGTGACTGTGTTGAACATGCCGAAGTCACCTGATCCTCTTTGGTAACCATTTTAACAGCCATCAGTGGCCATTTTTAAATAAACAAAGGCAGTTTCAGAAACTTCCAAAGAGGAACTGTCTATGTTCAAAGCTTTAAATATTACAAATCTTTTATTGGGTATGACACCTGCTTACCCCCTAGCATTCCTGTATTGAGTTGTCATTGTGCTTGTGTAGGAATATAAGGAATAATTTGAATGAAATCATTCTCAGGGTCCCTCTATTCCCAATAATAGTAAGCAACACGTTCTTTAAAAGAAGGTATTTTTTAGTTATTTTCTCCATCATTTTCTTTGTATAGTTTTTAAATGTTCACCAGGATAAAACATTTCACTAATGTGAAAGGAAAAAAAACAAATTACTTTTCCACTTTTTGTGTCCTTTGTCAGCTTGAAGCATTCCCAGGTCAGGTATAGTAATAGTGGGGGTCAAATCAAAAGTAAAACTAGTTCTTTGTTTCCACAATGTGCCTTTATCCTAAACACAGAAGTCCACCCTCTATGATGCCATTGTGAATTTTCCCATTTCCCACAGCAGCCAGCCTTATGGCCTTTCTAAGTAAGGTTGCCAATTACAATTAGAACAAATTACAGGCAGCTTTATGCTCTGGAACAGCATCCACTAAAATCTGAGCTGAATTGCCAGGATTCACTATATGTTGGATTCTTACAAGCAGGAGGAAGAGAGATCTCTTCAGTGTGGACTGGATTGAAATACAGAATATCAACCCCCATGCCCTCCCAGCCCTGGCTCCAGCATGGAAGTTCAGCATAACAATTAACTGTGCCATCTAGATATTAGCATCACTTACACTGGCATCTCTCCATTGAAAAGCTTGTATTTCAGTCTTGGACAGAAAGATGTTTTGAAGCCTAACTTACACCAGGACGATGAGAAATTAGTTAATCCAACTGCAGTTCATGGAGTTAGCCTAATTTTATTAATGACGACGATAGTCTGAGCTTATGAATATTATTGAACTGGAGTGTGCCATTTGAGTAACTTTGAGCTGGGTGGAAGGAAATGTACTTCAAAGGATTTAAAGGTATGCCTATGCCTTAGCATTTAATGGGAGAAGATAGAAGGAAAGTAAAGATTGTGATCAATATTCGTAATTTAAATGAACACCATTGCAACTTTTAACCATAATTATTTCTACATATCTGTTTTAAACTTGGTGTAGTGTTCTGCAAGTTTTCTCAAGATCCTACTCCCATTCAGGATTTTCAGTCATCTTAATTTATGAGTCAATACGTGGGTGGCTGTAAGATTTTAACTGACTGACGGCCAAAATCAGGGTATGTGCCTCATCTGTTTTCTGTATGGCAATAAGACAGTTACCTGAATATCTAAATGTTCACTGTGGGCAGAGATTTTTTTTTGGGAAAGGAATTGTTTTCAGCCTTAGGACCTAGCATATACAATGTAATCATCTTGTATACTCTTTCAGCATCATGGTTTAGCTGGAATCTTGCAAGCAGAAAACCACAATGCTAATTTCCCTCGCAAATCAATCCTAGGACATCGCTAACTAAATAACTTCGACATTAAACCCTACCCCAGATGAAGCGAATTTGTAAAAGTTACAACTTAAATGTGAAACTGTCCCCTTCTGCATATGTAGTGCCTGCAGTTTTTATAGTGGTGAGTGGTGTGGCAAAATATTCATTCACAAATTTAAACTAGTTCTCTCAATGTGACCGGGAGTCTGATTTCAATGTAATGGTTGTCATGTGTTTTCCCCATGTTTGGAAAAACACCATGAGAGAAAGGAATGAAGGAGCTATCAGTTCAGAAAATTGTGCCTGTTACAAGACTCCTTGTTGGCCAAAGATATTAGGTGTGTTTCTCCCCGCATCTGAAGGAGGCCTTTCGTCTTTGCTGTGCCAATCATAGTTACATGCCCAATCACTGCCTCAATTGCAACCATCACCACCAAACACCATTCTGTTAATCTATCCCTCCCTGATCACTAGGGACCAAATCTATGGAATCCTCCTGCAGATATTTTGCCACTGATCTTTCAGCTTAACAGATGGACAGCTTGTCATGGACCAAATTAAAGACATTTGGACAGCTACATAGATAGGAGAGGCTTAGAAGGATATGGGTCAAGTGCAGGAAAATGAGACTACTTCAGTTTGGGAAATCTGGTCAGCATGGATGAGTTGTTTCTATTCTGTATGATTCCACAATTCTATGGCTCGAGGATTTGTTTTTAAGACTGCAGTCACATAAGTTTATTTTTAAAAGTGTACGAGGACTTTGTGTTGTGTTTTAGACGGTGATAAGTGTGAAGATGTTCGTTTTGCCTCAAAGAAGTATGAAATCTTGATGTTGGCTACAGAAGATGGGAAATCACCATTTTGATTGTTAAGGAAGTGGAAATCTCCCAGCAAACAACACGGAAATACAGTGATGCAATTTAGCAGAAGTTTAAACTTTAAAGAAGAAAAATATGACAACATTGTGATGATATAGAATCTAAAGATCTATTATAAGAAAGAATACAGTGTTCCTATAATAGATTTGAAAAGCTTGATGACACTTAAATCAAGATAATTAAAACAGTATTAATATACTGCACGATGAAGAACAAAACGCACTTATTACTCAAAAGTGAGGTTTCGTGATTCTGAGTGGTTAAAGAGGATACAAAGATCTCTGTCAAGGTCCCAACAACCTCCTCCCTTGCCTCCTTTAATATCTTGGAATAGATCCTATCACGATACCTCACACATCTTAATAACAACATGCCCCAGAATATTTACAAATACCTGTCTAATCTTACCATCATCTGTGTCCATCTCTTTTATGAATACTGACCTAAAGGACTCATTAAGGACACCACCCGATGGGAACAGTTTCTCATTATCTGCTCAGACCTTAATTTTGAGGACTTCTATCAAATCTTCAATCAGTGTTGTCTCAAAAAGACCTAGACTGAGGCATATCCTGTGGAGATGCTGAACCATACTGGTCCTGGCAACTAAAAATTGCTGTGCTGCTCTCCCGCTACCCCCACTGCGAATGCATTCTTAATATGCTACAATATCTACTCTATGTGTGTGACACATCTTTTTAGCCGACTGTATGCAAATAAAAGTCACTAGAATCATAAAGTCACAGAAATATACAGCATAGGAACAGACCCTTCAGTCCAACTCGCCCATGCTGACCAGATATCCTAAATAAATCTAGTCCCATTTGCCAGCATTTGGCCCATAGGCCTCTAAATCCTTCCTATTCAAATATCCATCCAGATGCAGTTTAAATGTTGTAATTGTACCAGCCTCCACCACTTCATCTGGCAGCTCACTCCATACACATGCCACCCTCTGTGTGAAAAAGTTGTCCCTTAGGTCCCTTTTAAATCTTTCTCCTCTCACATTAAACCTGTGCCCTTTAGTTTTGGACTCCTCTACCCCGGGAAAAAGACCTTACCTATTTACACTATTCATGCCTGTCATGATTTTATAAAATGCTATAAGATTACCCCTCAGTCTCTGACACTCCAAGGAACATGGCCCCAGTTTATCTCTCCCTACAACTCAAACCCTCCAAAGCCGGCAACATCCTTGTAAATCTTTTCTGAACCCTTTCAAGTTTCACAACATCTTTCCTATAGCAGGGAGACCAGAACTGCATGCAGTATTCCAATAGTGGCCTAACTAACATCCTGTACAGCCACAACATGTCCTCCCAAACCGTATACTCAGTTCACTGACCAAGCTTGGCCTTAGCAGCTAAAACAGCTGCCCCATAAGACAGAACCCCCCCACCCCAACCCCCATTTTACGTCTGATGAAGACAACATGGATGCCCCAGGAGATGCATCTGCAAGGCTTCACCCATGTTCCCCAGATACTGGGGATCTCAACTTAGCTACTGATGCCTCAGTGGGAACATGAGCCGAATGAGAGTCAGAAGCACCTGCAGGTGATCAAGATGGCTTGGGGCCAGGATTTGTAGCCTACACACTAGATTAATGCTTAAGGTTCATAAGCATCAGGTACTACCCACGAGTGTCTTTTACCTGCATTATATGGGTATCCATGCAATGTTTTGCCCTCTGAAGGGGCTCATATCACTTGAAATTGAAACCCTTCCCTCATTGAATGAAGCACTTATCATGCCCACTGTGGGTGCGGTGCATATCCATTGTGCACTTGTTATTTACAGCACAATGGAGGAATAGCGATCACTCTTCACACAGCGAGTATCAGGATCAGCCTCTTACCCTTCGCAATCTCAACTAGGGGGAGTGTGTTATGTTCTGACTTATATTGGACTCCTTTTTTTTGGTTCATCTTCCTGTCTATCTCTTTCGTCATCCTAACTTTGGCTGTTCTAACTTCTCCCTCTTGTGTATGCACCATGGCTGTTTGTGAACCATCTCCTCTTTAAAGGTGGTCCATTGTCACTTTATCGTTTTGCCAATCAATCTTTGATTCTAATTTATCCAGTGTATATCAATTCACACCCCTCTGATATTGATCCCTTCTGCAATGAAATATTTGTATTCAAGATATCATCTTCCAAGAATAACCTAAATCTGATGATGAAATGATCAGTGCTCTATATCTTTCTCTAATGACACTTGAACAGCTTGACCCACTTCATTCCTCACTACCTGATGGAAGAATCCATCCTTCTTTATACTGCCAGAAATAACCTGATGTAGAAAATTATCCCGGATGAATTTCAGAAACTCTTCCCTTTCTGCCTTTTTATGTTATTACTAGTCCATAGTATGATAAATAAATTCCAGGATTGTAAGGGGCCTCAGGGATTATGCGAGGAAGCATTCCTTTCCATCATTTGTAAGCCTTAAGTAGCTAATTAAGTGTCACAAGAGCCTCTTCCTGCTGCAACCAGTATTTCACCAGCATCTGGTGGGCATTTTGCTACTTGGAATGGCCACCAGATATACTGTTATGATCCCAACTGATGTAGTTACAGGGTAAGTCAAACAGAAACCTAGCTTGTTAGATCATATCTTGTTTTGTTTTGGTTTTAACGAGGTGTTCTTTCACTGAGACATAAGCACGCAAATTTGCAGATTTTGTTCTCACAATAAAACAGAACTTTATTAAACAAAAGAAATGAAGATAAAATAGAACAAACTAAACTAAACATTTATGAGATAAATTTAATGAGTTCTAAACACAAAGTAAATATATAATCCCATTAACTCCAAAACACCACTTTTCAAGTTCTAAAAAAAACTTCCCTTCTACAGTACTCATACAATAGAAAAAATATATTTTCTGAACACCCCGATACATTTTAGACAACTTGTGACTCTAATTCCTGGACTGGAAACACTAGTAACTTCTTGTTGGAGCTACCATGCAAGTGAGCTTAAATATACTCAGCTTCATGTAACCTCTTCAGTGTTTTACCCTAACGCTTTAGGTCTAGGATTATCAATTACTCCTTGTCCTAAAGTAGTCTAGTTTTACTATATTCTCCCCATCTCAGCCGTCTCCATTCAAAGGCTTTACAGAACAGCCCAAAACAAAATAACACTAAAAAGAAGTCTCTGTCTTGAAGCTATAGGTGTTTCCTCCAAGCCGAAGAAAAGAACTTTCTAACAGAGCTTAAAGCATGATGGCTTATCTTGTTAAGTTGTAAATCAACCTAAGGTAAACAAGAATCCGTTAATGCTGTCAAAGAAACTCTCATAGACTGTTATAAAATGAAACATTATGGTTACAGAAATGCTCACAAGTGAATTATTACCTTCAGGTACACAGCAAACTGAAATTTAAAATAAACAATATTAAAAATTTATAGAAATCACATATATCACTGTGTCCTGAAAGACCTCATCCCAGCTGACAGGTCTTGGTGAGTCCACAAGTTCACTTTAGTCCTGGAGTTCCTACCATGGTGAATGCTCTGTGCCTACTGGCATTGTTTCATTCCCCTGGGTGCTGCTGGAACTGAGGAATTGCTAGCACTCCCAAGTGTAAACTGTTTTGGGGTTCTGTTCAAGTCCCTTAAAAGAGCTGAATCACACATGTCAACTATTAATTGCCTGCAAAAGTAAAAAGGCAGTCTAGAATTATGTCTTCCCAAAGGACATGGCCAGCATTGCCCATAAAAAAAACAAACAAAATCCCCCATGATCAAACTGTTTGCACTGATGTAATTTCCCTCCAAACTTGCCCTGCGACATCTTCCCAATATATGGTGGGGGACAGGATACATATTGAATGTTTCCTTAATCTAACTAAAGAGATTCTGTCCTTGATCCTGACCTGGACATCCTCTATCTTCAGCACTGGACGAGTCTCCATGATCAATACTACCACTGCACCTTCTTTCTTACCCATTGTTCTGCAATATCTTGCATCCAAGAATATGTGGTGCTGTTTTGATCCAATGGAATCACAACAACATTATATTCCCATATTACCATCTGCATCTAGAATTCACCATCCTTATTCAGCATGGTTTGTGTTTTACTATACTTGCATTGTAAGTCTAACCTTTTATTTTAATCAGTCAAGAGATTTAGGTATCCCTGGCTCGGCCAGCATTTATTGTCCATCTTTTGTTGCTTTTGAAAAGGTGGTGGTGAGCTGCAGTTTCTGAGCCAAAGGATAGACCTATGATGCTGTTAGGGGGGGAGTTCCAGGATTTTGACCCAACGACACTGAAAGAATGACCATATGTTTCCAAATCAGGATGGTGAGTAGCATGGAGGAGAATTTTCAGGTGGTTGTGGTCCAATGTATCTATTGCCCTTTCCCTTTGAGACGGAATTATTCTCACCAGTGCTAATATGCAAGTTAGCTTTGTGTCCTCAGACAACAAAGGAGGTCAGCATGATGCTGGAACAATGTCATTGCATCATTTCCTATTCTGCATATCTGTGGTGATGAATTCTTGAAGTTTGGGGACTGGTCTTTGGTTAAATGTTATCGGTCTCAGAGCTGATAACACCAGTGCCTACATTGAGGATAGTCAGCACGGGACACCACCAAAACTGGGCACCTTGGCGATGCGTATCAGCTGATGATATCTTGCATGGTTGCAGCCCCATGCTGTTCCTTTGCTAACATACTGTGCGTCAAGATACTGGGCGTGATGCCATCTGACTGTGGTCAGGACAGATTAAAGATCAGGTGTGGTACTTCCAAACCAGACATCTTGGCCATTCCAACCCCATTTGCAAATTAAGCCATTGCTGTGTCTTCAGGGTAGCACTAACTCATAAATCTGATCCTATTCAGTTTTCCTAGGTTACCGTGCAACCTTGTCAGGTTTGCACAAATGTGAGTATGTTACAGAACTCACCAGCTGATACACATTGAAACCTGATACTGCCCTGAAACATCTACAGTCATTCTGGCTGTGAATGTAACTTTCTTCTTGGTCAGACTGAAATACTAAAGGAGGAGACAACATTCCAGAAGGGCCGTGGGTAATAGAGCAAATTGAATGCTTCCTGGTTGGAGCATAGTTGAGCCTAATTTGCAATGTGTGCCTGCATAACTTAGACTGAGCAGAAACTGTGACTGTTACCTGGCAACTGGCCCATTCTCTTGACTCCAGCTCCAGCTGAAAGATAATGCTGGTCATCCAACAAATTTCTAGTGGAACTAACAGACAGAAGCTTTCCTTAATCTTGTTAGCATGATGAGCCAATATTCAAACATCACGGAGGATCAAATCATCCTTGGGCTCTGAATAGGGAAAGGATAACAGTCTGAGGTGGATTAAAGCAGTCTACCTTTCACTGACCGCTGTCAGCAACCTTGTCCTGTTGAAAGCTCTGCTGTTCCTTTTACACAAAATAAAACCTCGCCTCCTTTCCACAAATGCATTCATCGCAGAGCAGTGATGAGCAATGACAACAGGAACAGCTCCATCCAGCAAGCCCATATATCTACACAGAGAAAGGCTGCTTTGATGGTTCCCCAGTGGATGTAATTGCACTCATTATTGCCCATTTACATTTCATCACCCGATTATCACAAAAGCCTCATTACTGTTGATAAGAACGGCTGCTGATCTAACTGCTCGTTGCTCGGTTTCTCTTTCTCTCTCTCTTCAGGTCATGAAAACATGTGCTCAGGCTCACAGGAGACAGAAGGGTGAAAAGAAAAGCTCCTCTCAGATTTGATTAAAGGCTAGGATTCAAATCGATATTTAATAAAGCTGCTCCTGCTATAATACATGCATGCAGGGTCCCCAGATGGGAAGTGTTGTGTTCCACAGCACTCTGAAGATATCCACTACACTGTGTCACAGAGCTAGTCCGGCACCTGTATCCCATGAGTGGACTTCCTCAAGAGGTAGACCCCCCAAGCCAACATGATTGGTTCTAAAAGGATTAAGCGCATTTCCAGTGATGGATGCATCAGACAGCATCTGTGTAAGCGGGGCTGATGGGATGCCATGATAAACAATGGATGTCATGTCCCCTTACAGGCTGAGACGCTGCTAATCTCATGACAATTGAGTAATGGATGAAGGGATTGGCAAGTGAGACTGAACTACCTTGGGAGCCACAAGGTGAGAACAAAACAATGAATGAAGGACGTTTCAGAGATAGTAGGAACTGCAGATGCTGGAGAATCTGAGATAACAAGGTGTAGAGCTGGATGAATGCAGCAGGCCAAGCAGCATCAGAGGAGCAGGAAGGCTGACGTTTCAGGCCTAGACCCTTTTTCTGAA
>JAHRHZ010000051.1:16236634-16279629 GCA_024137785.1 Ginglymostoma cirratum | reverse complement strand
TTCAGAAAAAGGGTCTAGGCCTGAAACGTCAGCCTTCCTGCTCCTCTGATGCTGCTTGGTCTGCTGCGTTCATCCAGCTCTACACCTTGTTATCAATGAACAAAGGATAATAGGAGAAAATAGAGAAATGCATACCTTCACATATATTGGATATTAGTTAAAATAAGATGACTGGCAGATCTCTTTAAAATTGTGAAGAGTTTCTATAGGGAAATCTTAAGGAAAATAATTGGAAATAAGGAAAACTTGCATGAAGAAATCCAAAACTAGGCCCATAAATAGAGAGCCACTAATAAATGAAGACTAAATCCAATAAAGAATTCAGGAGAAAGTTCTTTCCCCTAAAGAAGGTGGAACTTGCTACCTCACAAAGTGGCTGATGTGAAGAGCTTGGATGCATTTAAGGGGAGGCTTAATAGTTCATGAGGGAGACAGTAACAGAAGGATATGCAAATAGGCTGAGATTAAAAGGCGTTGAAGGAGACTCATGTGGAAAATATACATTGATATCGACTAACACAGAGAATGCTGGAGAAACTCAGCAGGTCAGGCAGCCTCTGTGGAGAGAGAAACAGAGTTAATGTTTTAAGTCTGATATGACTTACTAACCTCTTATTCTTTAACTGTATCCCCTAGTTCTAGTCTCTCCCAAATTGACACCACATTCTAGATGTGATTTTACTGAGGTCCTGTACAGCTGCAGTGAAAATAGGGCTACTATTTTTATATTCTATCCTTCTTGCTATAAATGTCAATGTTCTGTTCGCCTTCCCAGTCACTGGCTGTATCAAAAGGGAAAAACAGAGTTAATGTTTCGGGTCCGGTGACCCTTCCTCGGAACTCAGTTTTTTTCCTTCATAGATGCTGCCAGACCCGCTGAGCTTTTCTGGCAACTTCATTTTTGTTCCTGATTTACAGCATCCACAGTTCTTTCGGTTTTTACTGGTTGTATCAATTTTTTTGTGATTCATATAGTACAGAGTTGTGCAAACTCTCTCCCTACTTAAGTAGTTTACAGCTTTGGTATTTTTTGAACGAAAGTCAGCAAATTTAGATTTTTCTACATTTTGCTTGATCTGTCAATTTTTTGACTATTCATTTATCCTGTCTATATTCCTTTGCAAATTTTGTAACTTGCTTTCCTACTTGCCTTGAGGTCATCAGCAAATTTAGGAGCCATAAATTTTGTCCCTTCATTCAAGAATTGATATGAATTATCAGTAATGGAGAGCCCAGCACAGACTCCGATGGCACGCCACAAGTTGCAGCTTGATAACTCAAAAAAGATTTAATTATCATCATGCTCTACTTCCTCTTAGCTAACCAATCACTCATTCATGCTAATGTTATCTCTTAAACCTAGAGCTTGTATTTTATGTAGTACCTCTTGATATGGCACCTTGTCAAATGCCTTTTGGAAATCTTAGTACACCGTACCTGCAGGATCCGTTCATTCACATTGCTTATTACTTCCACAAAGAAAAACTATTCAATTAGTCCAGCACAATTTCCCTTTCACAAGACTGTGAACTTGTGTTGACTTTGCCTGGTCTCATTACGATTTTCTAAGTATGGATTCTATATGGGATATGTTATCACATATCCAAATTAGCAAGTGATATCTCTAAGCAAGAAAAATGCATATTGTATGACTATTCCAAAAGAGCAGCAAAAGAAGGGTTAATTGAGCTAACAGGTTAGTAATATTTATATTATACTTCTGTTGTGGAGCTTCCTCAGCAAGTTAATGTAACAGGTTGCCTACCACAACAAGTTATCAGTCAGACGATTTAACAGGCTCAGATTTTTGTCTATTTCCATTCATAATTCCTGCAGATCTCTCTATAGAATTCCTTAATTATGGCAGGCTCCTTTAATTTTGGGTTGAAGATCGCGACATTACTTGCTGCCTGTAAAGCAGCAACCGTTTAATTCTCTCGAAGAACATTTTTCCTGGAAATAATACCAGACCTCCAGAATTTCAGTGCAGCTGGAAGAAATGACTCCTAGTATTTTAAAAGAAAGTACTTAAAGTTAATGATATTAAACTTACGTTGCCAAATAAAGTAAATCTATGCAGTTAAATTGGAGCATGTACATTAACGTTTAAGGAAATTTGTGTTATATTGTTTTCTTTGAATCATTGAATCAGACAGAAGCCATTCAGTCCATCATGCCCATGCCAGCTATTTGAATGATTATTATTTCCTGCCTCCGTTATGTTTCCCATTGTCCTTTAATTTTCTCCTCTTCAAGAATTTAACCAATTATCTTTTGAAAGTTAGGATTGATTCAGCCAGTACATTCCAAACCATAACAGCACATTAAATAAATTAAATTTCTCCTCATCTCACCTCTGGCTCTTCTGCTTATTTGCTTAAAAATGAACCTTCTGGTTTCTGCCCATTCTGGTAATGAAAACAGCTACTGCACTTCATCCTGTTGGAAGTCTTCATGATTTTGAACACCTTGTTTAGATCTCCCTTTAATATTCCCTGCTCGAAAGAGAATAATCCAGGTTTCTCCAGCTTTTTCATCCATTTAATTAGGATAACCCTCAGCTTCTTGTTTAAGGAAAAGAAACCTAGCCTGCTCATCATTACCTGATAGATATAGCCTCCCAATTTTGATATCATCTCTGTAAAGCTTCTTTGTAGTCATTGCAGGGCCTCTATATTTATTAAACAACATGATAACCAGGACTTCACAAGATTATTATTTTTATATGGTATCTGTCTCTTTGCAACACAAACCCATCCCATTTGTGTTCTTTGTGTTAAATATTCACTCAAGCTCAAGAACAAGAGTGGCATTTGAAAGTTCATTTCATAGCCTTGATTTTTCCATCAATTGATTATTGTTTTATCCAAAAGTGTAGTTGTGCATTGACTGTATCCTCTTATAAATTGAACTTTTTATTCTTAACCAAGTTTCAAGTTCAATTCTATGAGCTGTTTGTGAATTTGCTAAAGCCTGTTTTCTTCAGCTGGATGTGTTTGTTTCCGGGTTGTACAGGACGACTCAGTGGTGTTCAGTTGTTCAAATGATTCACCATACACCAAACATGGCCAGCCCCATGACCTGCTTCTGGGTAGTGAATCTATATTGAAGCAACGTTATGGTGGAGAAGCCTGGATGGGCAACAGTCATACCCATCCTAGTCTGTAGGCTTTTCCTATTATTAAAAAACAAGGGAGAGGCCTACGTAAGAACATAAGAAATAGGAGCAGAAGTAAGCCATCTGGCTAGTTGAGACTGCTCAGCCATTCAGTAAGATCTCTTTGTGGACTCAGCTCCACTTGCCCACCTGCTCACCATAACCCTTAATTCCTTCACTGTTCAAAAATTTATCTTTGCCTTAAAAATTTCAACAAGGTTGCCTCAACTGCATTATTGGGCAAGGAATTTTTCGGATTCACAACCCTTTGGGTGGAGAAATTCTTCCCTCACTCAGTCCTAAATCTGCTCTCTCTTATTTTGAGGCTGTGCTCTCTAGTTCTAGTTTCACTCACCAGTGGAAACAACCTCCCTGCTTCTATCATAGCTATTCTCTTCATAATTTTATACACATCTATAAGATCCTCTCTCATTCTTCTAAATTCCAATGAGTTCGGTCCGAGTCTACTCAATGTCTCCTCATATGCCAAACCTCTCAACTTTAGTATCAACCTAGTGAAACTCCTCTGCACCCCTTCCAGTCCCAGCACAGCCTTCCTCAAGGAGACCAAAACTGTCCACATACAACAAGTGTGGCCTCATCACCACCGTATACGGCTGCAGCATAAGCTCCCTGTTTTTAAACTCCACCCCTCTATCAATGAAGGACAATATTTCATTTGACTTCTAAATTACCTGCTGCACCTGCAAACTAACTTTTTGTGATTCATGCACAAGGACACCCAGATCCCTCTGCATAGCAGCATACTGCAATTTTTCATGATTTAAATAATAGTCAATTTTGCTGTTATTCCTATTAAAATGGTTGACCTTGCATTTACCAGCATTGCACTCCATCTGCCAGACCATTTCACACTCACTTAACCTGTCTATTCCTCACTGGAGACTTTGAGTGTCCTCTGTACACTTTGCTCTACTACTCATCTTAGTGTCATCTACGAACTTTGACACACTACAGTTTGTCCCCAACTTGAAATCATCTATGTAAATTGCAAACAATTGTGGAACCAACACTGACCCCCTGAGGCATACCACTAGCCACTGACCGCCAACCAGAAAAACACCCATTTAGACCCACTCTTTGCTTTCTGTTAGTTAACCAATCCTCTAACAATGCTGATGCATCACTTATAATGCCGTGCACCTTTAACTTACGCAGTAGCCTTTTGTGTGGCACCTTGTCAAATGCCTTCTGGAAAACGAGATACACCACATCTACCGGTTCCCCATTTTCCACTGCCCTCGTATTATCCTCAAAGAAGTTGAGTAGGACTCCAGCCTAGTGGTATTATTGCTACACCATTAATCCAGAGACCCAGATGATGTCCTGAGGACCAGAGCTTTAATCTTACCATGGCAGATGGTGAAATTTGAATCCAATAAAACTCTTGAATTAAGAATGTAATGAGGACCTTGAAACTGTTGTTAATTTCTGGGAAAAATTATCTGGTTCACTAATGTCCTATAGGGAAATAAATCTGCCATCACTCAGTCTATGCTTCATTTCCCCAGTGTAGAGGAGACCACATTGTGAGCAGTGATTTCAGTAGACTTGATTGCGTAAAGTACAGGTAAGGTGCTGCTGCACCTGGAAGCTATATTTGGGCCCTTGGATACTGAGGAGGGAGGAGGTAAATGGGCAGGTGTTACACATTTGGTGGTTGCAGTGGAAGGTGCTCTGGGGCTGTGGGGTGTGTTGTGAGTGAAGGAAGAGTGAACCAGTGTATCCCGGAGGAACGGTCCCAGCACAGGGCAGACAAGAGAGGGGAGGGGAATATGTATCTGGTGGTGGCATCTTGCTGGAGGTGGCAGAAATGGCGTCTGATGATCTTCTGGATGTGGATGCTGGTGGGATGGTGGGATGGTGGGTAAGGACAAGGGGAACCCTATCATTGTTGCAGGAGGTAAGGGAAGGTTTGAGGGTGGATGTGTGGGAGATGGGTTGGACCCAGTTGAGGGCCCCATCAGCAACGATGCTGGGGAATCCTCAGTTGAGGAAGAAGGTGAACATTTTGGAGGCTCCCTTGTCAAAGTTGGCCTCATCTGAACATTGGCAACCAAGATGGAGGAATTGAGAGAATGGAATTGAGTCTTTATAGGAAGCAGGATGTGAAGATGTATAGTCCAGGTAGCTGTGGGAGTCGGTGGGTTTATTGTGGCTACTAGTGGCCAGTCTATTTCCAGAAATGGAAACAGAGATGTCAAGGAAGGAAAGAGGGAAGTGTGAGATAGATCAGGTGAAATTGAGGGCAGGGTGGAAATTGGAAGCTAAATTGAACTTTTCCAATTCCAGACGAGAAGGGGAAGCAACACAGATGATATCATCAATATATCGGAGAAAGAGTTGTGGGTGGGGGCCGGAATAGGACTGGAACAAGGAATGTTCCACATACCCCATGAAGAGACAGGCATACCCATGATCCATGCTGGTACCCATGGCCACCCTCTGACCAGAAGAAAATGAGAGGAGTTAAAAGAGAAGTTGTTGAGGATGGGGACGAGTGAAGGCGGGTCGTGGTGGATGGGAAAGTTTCAGGCCTTTGCTCCAGGAAGAAGCAGAGCCCCCGAGACCATTCTGGTGGGGGACGAACATATAGAGGGATTGCACATCCATGGTAAAGAGGAGGCGGCTGGAGACTGTAAACTGGAAATTCCAAAACTGGCCTAAAGTGTCAGAGGAATCGTGAATGTATGTGGGCAAGGACTGGACGGGGAGAGAAGACTGAGTTGAGGTAGGAAGAGATGTGGAGCAGGAGCAGGCTGAAACAATGGCACTGCCCGGGCAGTCCTGTTTGTGAGTTTTCGAAAGGAGGTGGAAGTGAGCTGTGTGGGTCTGGGGGACTATTTGCTTGGAGGCAGTGCAAATGAGATCACCAGATGAAGTGAGGTTGGTGAACATAGTTGGTACAATGGCCTGATGTGCCATGGTGGGATCATAGTCCATGGGAAGATAGGAGGAGGTATCTGAGAGTTGGCACTCAGCCTTTGCAATGTAGAGGTCAGTATATCAGACTACAACAGCACCACCCTTATCAGCAGGCTTAATAACAACGTCGGGGTTGGATCTAAGCGCACAGATGTGCAGTCAATTTGGAGGGAGATAGATTGGATTGAGTTGGGGAAGGGGGTCAGAGAAATTGAGGCAACCAATGTCACGTTGACAGTTCTCCATGAACAGATCGAGTGCAGGTAAAAGGCCACAGGGAGGCATCCAGGTGTAGGGAGAGTGTTGGAACTGGGTAAAGGGGTCTGTGGGACAGGGAGAGGACTCTTGTCCAAAGAAATGGGCATGGAGGCAAAGACGGAGGAAGAAGAGTTTGACACCATATCATGCCCAAAATTCGTTAAGGTGGGGATGCAGAGGAATAAAGCTGAGGCCTTTGCTGAGTATAGAATGTTCAGCATTGGAGAGCGGAAGGTTAGGAAGGATGGTGAATACCCGACAGGAGGTGGGGTTGGGGGAGGGGGTGGATTCAGAAGGAAGGGGAGGAGAGGAAGTTTCCAGAGGGCCATGGGTATCTCTGAGTTGTTGCATCTTGTGGCTGTTGATGCCTGAAAAGAAAAGAAAACGTTTGTTGTTAGCATGGCGAATGAGCTGGAGTATAATGTAGAACTGCAGAGTGTGGTGCAGCCCTAAGCCAGCATGTTGCGATACTGTTGGAGAGAGAGGTCGAGAGTGTGCATGTGACACTGCATGACTCTGAGTGTGGATCTCTTTACTAATGCTGCCACACCTGCTGAGCTTTTCCAGCAACTTCTGTTTTTGTTTCTGATTTATAGCATCTGCAGTTTTTCGGTTTTTATACACTATGTAAATATCCATCTTTAACTCCTTAGAGGGAATATGACAGTGAAATTCAAAAGGACACCATTCCTTTAAATGAGGAATTTGCATTTTAGAATCAGCACTGAGTTAGTTCCCCTAAATATTTGCGGCATTTCCATAGTAATACATTTCTGTATTTTGAAATTTTAACATCTCCTACAGATCCAAATGGTAAATATGACCTTCTCGAAGGAACTGTAGCTTCAAGATAATTATATGTTTGTAGCTTAGTTGGCAACACATTTTATGTTTATGAAACCTTCAAGAGAGTTATGGTTTGGTGAATAAAAAAATAGGTCAACAAACATGTGGTTTATAATCACAAACATTACTTTGTGCCAGTTTTGGAATGAGTGTGCTTTTGCTTTGTGCTGTTGTAAAATTTCCTTAAAGACATCTCTTCCCTGGGAACATTCAGGGAAGATTAAAAATTTTGTGTGTTGTGTATGAGGACAGAATGATCAAGTGTAGAGGTTCATTGCCAATTGATATTTGCAATTCAGCCAGCCAGCTGCACTTGAATATGGGTGTTACCAATATGAAGCAAAGAGAGACTGAGGTAATCAATAAATTTCATTTTCATTGCTAGCATACCACAGATTGGCTACACTCAATAAAACAGTAATATTTTTCAGTATCCTGTTAAAGTATAACTATCTGATGAGGGATCTGCTGAAGTAGCTTTTACAGATTGCATCAGTAAATCTTGACTGAATATATCAAATTTATCAGTCGTTGGAAGATTGAATGTCATACTGTGATCCAGTTTTTGTCTGATATCTTTTTAATTGATCTAACTGCTGGCTTGGAAATGCTCTGGAAGTTACTTAACTGTGAAAAACCTACCCAGTTCCTGCTCAACAGAAATATGATTATATTCAGCTATTGTAATGGCATCCAATGAGAAAGATGCGAAGTTCATACATATCAAATATGAATATCAAACTTAATGTTTAATTTGAAATAACCCAGATCATTCCACTTTAGGGGTTCACATGAAATATCTGACCTTCCCTTCATTCAGACATCTTTGAGAGTAGAGATCAAATTTCAACCTTAAAAGCAAAAATGATGACCCTTCTGCCTTTGCTCCTCTGCTCACACAGAATATAATTATTTTCTTTCGCATGGTGCCTCAACACAGAAGGACTATCGCTTAAAACAGAGAAAATGAAAGAAAGCTTTCTATTTATACAGCGCTTCTCACAACTCTAGGCTGTTCCAAAGCCAATGAAGTGTGTGCTTTGACATCCAGTCTCCTTCATAATGTAAGAAACACAGCAGCCAATTTGCACAGAAGAAGCACTACAAATAGTAATGTGATAATCAACAGATTTTTGTTTTGCTTTAGTGACATTGACGGGGAGATAAATACAGGCCATGCTTCAGGAAGAGCTATGCCATTGTTCCTTGATTTGGTGCTGTGGGATTTTTTTACAGTGAATGAACAGTTCAAATAGAACCTTAGTTTATTGGCTCATCTGGAAGATGGCTTCTCCAACAGTTCAGCACTCCCTTAATACTGCACAGAAACGTCAGAGACTCAGTCGTGACCTTCTGACTCAAAGGTATTAGTGCTGCCACTGAGCCAAAAAAAGAAACACAGAATGATTGAATGGCCCAGTGAAGTTATAACAATGGACGTAAATATTGTTTCCCAGGGTAAGGGAGTCCAAAATTAAAGGGCACAGATTTAAATTGAGAGGGGAAAGATTTAAAAAGGACTTAACGGGCAACCTTTTCACACGGAGGGTGGTGCGGGTATGGAATGAGCTGCCAAAGGAAGTTGTGGAGACTGGTACAATGCAACATTTAAAAGGCATCTGGATGGGTATATGAATAGGAAGGGTTGAGAGGGTAATGGGCCAAATGCTGGCAAATGGGACTGGATTAATTTAGGATATCTGGTTGGCGTGGACGAGTTGGACAGAAGGGTCTGTTTCCATGCTGTATAACTATATGACTCTAAATACATTTATGTCAGGTGATTTCATAACACTTACCATTGTTCTTCTTTATTCATTCATGGGATAAGGGAGTTGCTGGCAGTACTAGCATTTATTGCCCATGCCTAGTTGTCCTTGAGGACATGGCATGAACATCTTAAACTGCTGCAGTTGATTTGCTTTGGGTAGACCCACAGTGCCCTTACTGAGGGAATTCCAGGATTTTGACCCAGCGCCACTCTAGGAACAGTGCTACGTTTCCAAATCATGCTGGTGATTTGCTTGGAGAGGATCTTGCAGTTGGCAGCGTTCCCATGGGTCTGCTGTCCTTGTCTTCCGCATGGCAGTCATCAGTTGGAAAAGTATTGTTGAAGGGATCTTGGTGAATGTCTGCATTGCATCTTGTAGATGATACACATTGCTGTTACGGAGCGACATTAGTGGGAGGGAGTATGGATGTGGTGCCAGTTAAGTGGGCTGCTTTCTTCTGGATGTTGTTAGGCTTCTTCAATGTTGTTGGAGCTGTATTCAATCAGCAACCTGGGGAGTGCTCTATGAAACTCCTGACTTGCCCCTTGTGGATGGTGGACAGGCTTAGGAAAGTCACGAGATGAATTACTCACTGCAGAATTCCTAGCCTCTGACCTGCTCTTGTAGCCACAGTTTTTATAGAGCTGGTCCAACGTTCTGACAATACTTTCCAAATGGGAAATGTACATGGGAATAGAATTTAGTGACTATTCTCTTAATCTCCCATCAGAATTTCAATTGATCAGTGAAAACTGTTGACAGCATTTTAATTAAGTAGAGATGCACACAGTCCTAGAGTCATACAGCATGGAAACAGACACTTCAGCCCTAATTATCCATGCCAACCAAGTTTCTCAATGTAAACTAGTCCCATTTACCTGCATTTGGCTCATATTCCTCTAAACCCTTCCCATTCATGTACCTGTCCAAATATGTTTTAAATGTTATAACTGTACCTGCATCTAACACTTCCTTTGGCAGTTCGTTCCATATGTGACCCACCCTCTGTGTGAAAAAGTTTCCCCTCAGATCCCTTTCTCCACTCATCTTAAAAATATGCCCCCTAGTTTTGAACTCCCCTACCTTAGGGAAAAGACCTATACTATTCACGTTATCTATGCCCCTCATGATTTTATAAACCTCTATAAGGTCACCCCTCAACTTTCTACACTCCAGTGAAAAATGTCCCAGCCTAACCAGCCTCTCCTTATAATTCAAACCCTCTAATCCCAGCAACATCTTTGTCAATCTTTTCTACACCCTCTTCAGTTTAGTAATATCCTTCTTATAGCAGGGTGACTAGAACTGTACACAGTACTCCAAAAGTGGCCTCACCAACGTCCTGGACAGCTGTAACATGACGTCCCAACTCCTTTACGCAATGGTCTGAGCAATGAAGGCAAGCGTACCAAACAAGTGAAATTCATTGTTTAAATTTTAAGAACACTTATAATGAGGGACTGCAGGGAACTAGGTTGGGAGGGAGGAAGCAAACAAAACGTAATGATGCATCCTTTGGATAATCCCATTATCAAGAGAAGTGTTAATATCTGGTTTTATGTTTCACCACTGGCTTGGGATCAAAGTGCCTAAGACAAACATGAAATTATGCCAGTAATGCGTTGTTTATGCTGAAGCACTTTGGAGTATTTTAATACACCAATGATGTTGTATTAATGCAGTCAAGTGTCATCTTGGTCTCCTTGAAACAATTTAGGCAGCTCCAACCAGAATGTTATGAATGAATTTGCCCAGGTGTCCCACAAAACCAAAGCGGTCAAATCAATACAAACACAAGCCAATAACAAAGCAAAACAGGCCCACTTTATTATGAACAAAATTACAATCATCTTTAATATTAAACATACGATCCCTAATCCTGTTTGGCCCCTTAAAATTACAATACTTCCTGGGTCTCTTGTAAATTTACGCAGTCGCACTCTCTGTGGCTCTATCTCTGGTTCTGCAAAGCTGCTTTCTCCCTCTCTCTCTCTGGATTGCCAGCTAGTCTCTGTCTCTTGCCATGCTGTTCTTCTTGGATGGCTTCAGACAAAAGATTCCAAGAGAGAGAGGTCTGCAGGTGAACCCTGTTTTTACAGTTTTTAGGTGGTTTTCTGGAACTTTCTATAGTTCTGGCCGATCAGGGAGGTATACTTAACAATTTAAAAGAGAGTCAATCATTTAGGTGGCATGCCGCTGTTAGTTTCTTTTTGTAGCTGGACCCAGTGCCGTGATGTCCGAACCCTCCCTTGTTTAGTGGATACACTGTTGAGGGTATGTCTGCCCAGAATATCTGTTGCCTTTTACATTATGATAATGTCATTAGCACCTGGCTGCTGTCTTTGCAGTTTGTCTGGTGTGTGGGTTTTGTGATTTTCGAGTTTCACTTGGTCTATGTACCCAGCATCCCTTGCTGTTTGGCCAAGTTAGCAATCTATCTGTGTTTTAGCAGCCAGAAGCAACACACGCGATCCAGATAGGTCACCATGTAGACAGATCTTTAGGATAAAATACTACGAATTTTGCAGCAGTTTTCCCAGTCTCTGGCTAAAACTCCGATAGCGCCAATCAAATGCTCTGCACCAATCCTACTCTGAATGCTGTATGTAGCCTCCTAACGCAGTTATAATGAAACTCAGCAGAAACTCAAGGAACAGCACCTCACATAATAGAATCCCTACTGTGTGGAAACAGGCCCTTTGGCCCAACAAGTCCACACTGAACCTCAGAGCATCCCACCAAGACCCACCTGCCCAACAACCCACACATCCCTGAACACTATGGGCAATTTAGGATGGCCAATCCACCTAACCTGCACATCTTTGGACTGTGGGAGGAAACTAGAGCACCTGGAGGAAACCCACACAGACATGGGGAGAATGTGCAAACTCCACACAGACAGACACCTGAGGCTGGAATTGAACCCAGATCCCTGGCACTGTAAGGCAGCAGTGCTAGCCACTGTGCCACTGTGCCACCCATAAAACATGCTTCTGTTGGTACTTTATAGCCGTATGGACTCAATATTGAGTTCTACAAATTCAGTCTATAGTCACTGTTCACATTTTTTTCAGACAGCACTTATTGGGAATGACTTATCTTCTGTAATAGTCATATTCTTTGGAGCCATCTTTTATTTCTCTTCTTACCCTATGAGAATCAGTTCAGTCTCAATAGATAGCAGTCTCACGTTTGAGTCAGATGGCTATGGGTTTAGGTGTGAAATAACTGAGCACAAAAACCTTGGTTGAGAATCCAATGCAATACTGAGGATATGCTGCAATGTCACAGATGCTATCATCAGAATGAGATCAAGACTGTCATTGTCCTCTCAGATAGATGTGAAAGATCCCATTGTACAAAGGAAGAGCAGAGATGTTCTCCTCATATCTATACTCAATATAACATTCTGGTTGGAGCTGCCTAAATTGTTTCAAGGAGACCAAGACGACACTTGACTGCATTAATACAACATCATCATTGGTGTATTAAAATACTCCAAGTGCTTCAGCGTAAACAACGCATTACTGGCATAATTTCATGTTTGTCTTAGGCACTTTGATCCCAAGCCAGTGGTGAAATATAAGTATATTTTGAGTATACTTATCTTCACTAAATTTAGATTGATTGGCGAATTATTACATCCGGATGTTTCTGTGCTCAACTTGGTTACTGCATTTCTTACGTTTCAACACTGATGACTATTCACTGGAGTTCTGGCATGTACAAAGATGTTGTAGAGACGTAATTCTTGCTTGTCTCTGGGTGTTACAGGATTGTATTGATTTCATTGGAGAATTGCAATGGGTGTCTGCCATGAATCCATGGGAATTATTGACTCAGGGCACTCTGTCCCAGTTCTGCAATGATGGGATGATTCTATCAACAAGATGCAATGCATCAACTTGTCAAAGCTCCCTCAACAATGTCTTCCAACATCTATCAAATGAAAAGACAAGGGTGACAGATACATAGGAACATCACCATTGGCAGATCCCTCTCCAAGCCACCCATCATCGTGAACCGTATCACCATTTTTTCACTATTACTGGGTCAAAATTTTGGAATTCATCCTGAATGGCACTGTTGGTGGATAAACCCCTCAGACGACTGCAGGGGTTCAAGGAAGCAGATCATCACCACCTTTTCAAGAGCAATAATTGGTGGTCTTACCAGTGGTTCCTACATCCAATGAATAGTAAATAAATTTTTTAAAAAATCACCAGAGGTCCCCAGCTATGGCCTCCTATTACCAGTACCACTCCTGTCCTGGCGGTAGATTTGTCCAGGTTTGGGTATGATTCCGGATAAATTTGTGGGAGTGAGTCTTAGCCAGACTTCCACAATCCTATGTTCTCCTGGCTCATCACTTGCTTTAGGGATCACTTTTGTGTTTCCTTTTTCACCCCTTGCTTCCCACAGCCAAAATTCCACTCTCTGTCAATGGCAGCACTGATCTTGTCATGTTGCAAAAAGGAAGAGGACATCTGTTGTGAAATTGGTAATGCATTCAAGCAGGCAGTGTCATCATGAGGATACCAAATTCGAATTTTGTTAGAAGAGATTTAATACTGATTTTGAAAGCAAAATGTAGAAATAACTGTAAATGAAACTCCTTTGCAAAATGTGATCAAAAATGTCATATCCCTTTCAGGAAAATGTTGATGCAACTTCCTTTAAAATTATAAGTCAATAGAAGAGTTGCATTTTAAAGCAGTATAACACCTAGTTCTGACAAATTTTGTAGATTGAATTAAAACTGCATCATGGGAAGCAGAATAGATATATAATATACATATATATATTTTCTAGGAGGCAATGAATTAATCAATTGTATTCATTGACTGAAAGCACACAGTTTGTTACAATCTCCATAGATACCGATAAATTTTAGATGGGAATTCAAACTCCAGTAAAACGGTGGCATGATGAGATTTCACCTTCTAAAACTTTTCTGTAACAAAAGACTAAAAGTTCTGGTTGTCGTGTTTGTAACAGGTCAGCGAAGTGGATATCATTGAATATGTGTTCCCTGATTGGGGCTGTTAACCTGGTCTAATCAGGGAGTCCTGGCTGATGGATATAAACAGGAATGTCGGAAGTTCTGTTCACTCTGACAGCAAACGCTGAGGAGGCCGGACCAGTATGAAGTACTATGCACATGTAAGTAAAGGGTGGCTTGATGATGGAATACTAGTCTTGGTGGAGTCATTTGATTGGAGACTAAATATCATTCTTGTGGACTACTTATACTTTAGACCACAAAACAGCACTTACTCCTTTTTCTTTTAGCTCAGTCTAAAACAGTTGCATTTCCATTATTCCTTATGTAAATTCTGAATTCTGCACAAGTCCAAAGTGATTCTCCACTCCTGAGAGTCTACTTTTCTTTGTCTTTCTCAGCATGGGATTTCAAATGTAAGCAATGTATTTCAACTTGGGCTTTTATTGCCAGGAGATTCTTCATGTAGCACACATTAGGCACATCTTCCAGCACTTTTTTAATTCCCCACGAATGTGGTCATTTCACTCCAAGCTTGAGCCCTGTCCCACACATTTTCATTGGAAGCTATAGTTTCTTGCTGCTATCGCTGTTTTGGATGCTGGCAGATTTACCTGATCTGTGAGTCCTTAATGATATTTTAGCCCTTTCCACTCTTAAAGCCCACCTCCATGACAATAAATCTCATGGGCCTTATATCCAGGTAGAACTTCTGATTAACTATCCTTGAGGCCCCAGCTCTCCATCGTCGTGGAAGTAAGTGGACAATTTGAAATACAATCACTTATAGACTGTCATTCTCAACACTTTTCGGGGACTTCAGAGACTCTCAGTTTCTGGCACACAGGATGCTGCCATTTACTCCGAGCATGAAAAACTTTGCACTTTCTTCCAAGTGAAACCTCTTTCATCTCTAACAACCCAGATTTGCTGTTCATCATGTTAAATTAAAGACAAAGCCTTAAAACATGGCAATCTCATAAACCTCATAATCATAAGAGGATCAATAAGTGGTAGCAAAATTATTTAGACCTCCAAATCTGCAAAAGAAATCCTTATAAGGTACTCTGGTTGGGGACTGAAAAATTTCCGAGCAAAAAGTGCAAGGATGTCCATTTTAATCCATAATTAATGACATGCTATGTTGTGCAAGCTATGTAACATGTGGCTATGAATCAAGTCATTGCTGAAATTGTGTCTAATGAACGATTGTAGGGAAACCAGATGTTCTGTTTTCTATTGAAAAGATTTTCCCCATATTACCACTTTGTGAAGGTGAAATGACAGTGTGAACGCAGGAGATCTTTGAATAAAAACAGAACGTGCTGAAAATAAAAAGAGAAAACGCTATTAATTTTATAAGTAAACAAACAGAACCTAAGTGTTGCCAGGATTGAGAGCATCTTCATCATGTTGAAGATGCTGTAATTTGTTGGGTATTGCAAGACCTGCCCTCCAAATTGGCATCTCTTATTTCCACAGGGAAGGGAATGGGACAGACCAGGGATCATGCTTGTAAAGTTGCCCTATGTGGAAAATCATTTAAATGTCTAGCTGCCTCCTGTGACAACTTGGATTTTGGAATCTTTGGTCTCTGGAATTTGCATTGTGAAGATTAGACAGGTAAGAGGAAGATCTATAGTGGAGTGAGTGAATGATGTGATGGCGTTGAGCTTTCTCGAGTGTGGTTAGAATTGTACTTATCCAGGACACTCAGTGAGTTCGCATGGTACTTAAGGAGGGAAGGCAGGGTGGGGAAGTAGGTGCTTCCTCCGAGGCATCCGTGTTGTTTTGCTCAGAAGTGGAAGAGGGCATGTTTTGTGGGATGGCCCTCTTGACTGTGCCCAATGTGGACAAAGCAGAGAAAGCTTTATGATCAAGGGGTAGAAATTGTGACACGTTATAAATAAAGTTATGGAAGTCTGGTCCAATAATGAGCAATGTTTCTTACTTAGTTGCCAGGAGTGAGGGGATGAATATTTGGTACCCACCACCCATGCCGGCTCTTTCAGCCCTATTCTGGAACATTTTCTCCAGTAATGAGGGAATGGGAGTAATTGAGTGAGGTGTAAATAGGTGGTATTGCTATTAGTGCTGGTGCAGACTAAGCTAAGTGGTGAGGAGTTCTGCGTGAGAAAGTGGACAATGTAGAAACCATGCATGGTTAGTAGTGTCAGGGGTTGGTGCGGGTAGAAGTGAGTGGAGAAGATGTTACAAGTAACAGTGAGGGTGGTCAAGCATGAGCTTTGGTGGGAGGTGGGTGCAGTAGCAGAGGTAGTGAGTGTGAGACATCTGAGAGCAGATGGTGGCACATACTGAAGCAGAACAGAGAAAGTCATCAACCTTCTTCCTACATTGCTGGGTGTTCTGCCAGACACGGACACTGCACTGACCCAGTTAGCAATTTCAGACCAGGCTGGCATGGTTCAATGTTTTGTCTTCCTTTACTGGCCTGGAAGGAAGAGAATATCTGTCCTCGGCACCATCTTATCCCCCAGGATGTCTATGCTCTTGTCCACAAAATTTGACACTAATTCCACTTGTCGGCCATGCCAGCCTGAAAGTCTGCAATCATGCAAGTCAGCCCTTGATCACAACAGCTTTTTAAGTATGATGCTGATCTCAAGAAATAGGAACTGAGTAGGCCATTCGGCCCCTCAATCTTGGTCCACCATTCAATAAGATCATGGCTGATCTGACACTCCTAAGGCCAACTTTCCTGCCCTTTCCCCATAACCCTTGGTTCCCCTACAGATCAAGAATCTATCTATCTCAACCTTAAATATACACATGGATTCTTCCCCCAAAGCTCTCTGTGACGAGGAGTTCCAAAGACTCTCACTCTCAAAGAGACAACATTGTTCCTCACCTCAGTCTTAATTTGGCGCCTGGTAATTCTGAAACCATGCCATCTCGTCCAACTCTGTGAAGCCTGTTGACAATCCTACATATTTCAACCAGCCCACCTTATTTTCTAAACTCCAATGAGTACAGCCCCAAATTGGTTGAAAAGTAAAACAGAAATTGCTGGAGAACCTCAGCAAGTCTGGCAACATCTGTGGAGAGAAAGCAGAATCAATGTTTCAGGTCCAGTGACCCTTCTTCAAAACTGTTGGTAGCTAGAAATAGGCTGATACTTTTGTTGAAGACCAGGTGTGGAGACAGAGTGGGAGGGGAAGGGAGTGAACGATAGATGGAGACGGAGCCCAAAGAGAGAGAGTGGGAGAGAGAGAGAGACCAGCAGTTCGGCGGACAAAGGAATGGATAATGTTGAGTCGCGAAGAAAGAAAAACTGCTGATGGAGACCATCAGTGGCTGATAACCCCTAGCAATGTCTGACCCATTACCTGAACTTCTGCTCTCACCCCTTCTCTTCTCTCCCACAGCAGCAATATGATCCCCTGGTCCTCACTTGCTATCCCTCTAGCATCCCCTGCAAAAGGATCATTAGGAGCCATTTCTGCCACCTCCAGTGGGATGCCACCACCAGGCACATATTCCTCTTCTCTCCCTTGTCAGCCTTCCACAGGCATCTTTCCCTCTGGCACACCCGATCCACTCCTCCTCCTCTCCCAACACCTCCCCACACCCCCGTGGCACCTTCGCACACAATCATAGAAGGTATAACACCTGCCAGGTTATTTCCTTCCTCCTCACTATTCAAGGTACCTGAGACACATTGCAGGTGATGTAGCAATTTACCTGCACTTCGCTTAATCATGTCTACTGTGTTTGCTGCTCACAATATCGTCTCCTCTACTTTGGGGAGACAAAACACAGACTGGGTTACCGTTTTGCAGAACATCTGTGCTCTGTCCACAAAAACAACTCTGAGCTTCCTGTAGCTTGCCATTTCAACACACCACCATCTTCCCTGGCCAACATCTCAGTCTCAAGCTTGCTGAAGTGCTCCAGTGAGGCTTGGTGCAAGCTGGAAGAACATTTGCCACTTGGGAACACTGCAGCCTTCAGAACTCAATATTAAATTCAATAATTTAGGACCTGAGCACCTTCTGCCATTTCCTTATCCCACCCTACAACCCAGGCCCTGTCATCACGTCGCATTCATCACATTTTCACCCACTGATAGTCACCATTAGCAGCTTTTCTTTCTCTCCAGTTCGCCAAAATCTGTTCCTTTGTCTGCCAAATCTCTGGTGTCTCTCTCTCTGGGCTCCATCTCCACCTACAATTCACTCCCTTCCTCTCCTCCTCTCTCCTGACTCCAGGTCTTAAGCATAAATACCACCCTTTCCAAGTTACAATCAGTTCTGCAGAAGGGTCGCTGGACCTGAAATGTTGTTACAGAGATATCCAGGCATACAGGCCAACAGTTTCCTGAAATTGACAACACAAGTGGTCAAGAAGGCATATAGAATGCTTGCCTTCATCTGTTGAGGCATAGAGTATAAAAATTGGCAAGTCATATTGCAGCTATATAGAGCTTTAGCTAGGTCACATTTGCAATATTGCAAACAGATCTGGTTGCCAGACTACCAGAAAGACATGAAACTTTGGAAAGCACACAGAAAAAAATCACAAGGATGTTGCGTGGTTTGGAGGGTATTGGTAATAAGTTAATATTGGACAAATTTGATTTGTTTTTACTTGAAGATTGGAAGCTGAGGGACGATCTGACAGAAGTTTACAAAATTATGACAGATATGGGTACAGTGGATAGTCAGGATCTTTTCTGAGGGTAAAAATGTTAATTACTATAGAGCATAGGTTTAAAGAAAGTTTAAAGGAGAAATGAGAGGCAGGTTTTTTACAGAGAGGGTGTTAAGTTCCTGGAATGCACTACCAGAGGAGGAGGTAGAAGCAGATAAAGTAGCAACATTTAAGAAGAATCCTGACAGATACATGAAGAGACAGGGAATAGAGTGATACAGATTGCATAGAGGCTAAAGTTTAGAAGGACACAGTGTGTCAGCACAGTCTTGGTCATCCAAAGGGACATTCCATGTGCTGTACTGTTCGTTTTCTTTGTTTGTTGTCTCTGCTTTCTCTCCATAGATGCAGCCAGACCTGCCGAGTTTCTCCAGCAATTTCTGTTTTTGTTTCAGATTTCTCACCTATACAATTCTTTGTTTTTTTGTTTAGTGCCCAATCTTGTTAACCTTTGCTCATAATACATACTGGGGATCGTTCTGGTGAACTTTCTCTGAACTGCCTCAAGTGAAATAGTACGTTTTCTTAAATAAAGGACGAAAACTGCTCACAGTACTCCAGGTGTGGTCTCACTAGCACTTTATAAAGTTGCAGTAAGACTTCCCTACTTTTATACTCCAACTCCTTTGAAATAAGGGCCAACATTCTGTGAGCCCTCCTGTGTACTTGCTCCACCTATGAATTTAGAATTAGCTTTATTGTCATATGAAGTCACATGAGTACAGTGAAATCTTAGCTACCGAGGTGCCTAGGTACAGATTCTTAAGTACACATTCTTGGAGGAATAAAATTCGAAAAATAAAGACGTAAAAAGACCAGCAATAAATTTTTAAAAATAGAGAAATAAAATTTCTGAATAACAGTCCTTCCAACCCAGACCATGCCGGGAATGCCAGGACTTCAAGTCCACGCTGAGGCTGGGAGTTCAAGTCCACACTGAGGCCGAGAGTTCAAGTCTATACTGAGGCCGGGAGTTGAGTCTACACTGAGGCCGGGAGTTCAAGTCTATACAGAGGCCGGGAGTTCACGTCTATTCTGAGGCCGGGAGTCCGAGTCTGAGTCCATGCTGAGGCCATGAGTTTGAGTTCTCACTGAGACTGAAAGTCCACATTGGCTTTCACCCAGCACATCGCCAATACTGACCGAGGAAGGGAGGTAAAAAAAGAAAATGAAAAGAAAGCACGAAAAGACAGAGAACTAAAGAAAAGAAACAGATGGAGTGGATGAAGGTTGGAGGTAGCTTTCTGTGTTTTGTGTAAAAGTACCCTCAGGTCCCTTTGTGATGCAGCATTCTGCAATTTTTCTTCACATAAATAATACTGTTCTTTTGTTCTTCCTTCTAAAATGAAGAGCTACGCCTTTTCTCATATTATACTCCTTTTGCCAACATTTTGGCCACTTTCTTAACCTATTTGTCTGTAAATTATTTGTATCCCTCTTACAAACTGCATTTCCACCTATTTTTGTGTCTACTGCAAATTTGGCTACAGGGGTCCTAAGATGTCTCAGCTGTGGTGAGTACTTGAAGCTATGTGAGTGGTGGAATCATACTGGCATCACGTGATAAATCTTGCTTAAGGACATGGTGGTGAGTTAATGAAGTAAGTTTGGGATCATCATGCAAAAAAAACACACTAGGATTGTAGAAAGTCCCTCTGTGAAATTCAAGGGAAGTGACAATCAGCTGATTTCTGGTAAATTTCAGATTGATGATTCAAGCACAGGGCTAGCAATATCTCCAGTTTAGTTCAAAGGACCTTCACAGGATTGACTAAATCCTGTTGGATTCTTCCATTTAAAGGTGATCCTCTCCTGTTTGGAGCCTTGTCCGTCTTCTGTCTTTTGTGTGTTTCTTTATCTAATTTCAATTGCATAATCTTTGTGTAATATAGAGCCCTTTCCTACCCTCCACGTTTTCAAGTTATTAGACTCATCACTACCTTTTCCTCTGATGAAGGTGTTTCGTACATTAAAATGTTTTCCCTCTCTCTTTGCTTTGATCATTCTTAAAGGAACATCTAACCACTCTGAAGACATCAATTCATATATGGGGCTTACACGCTGACCATTATTTCCCGCCTCACACCCATTGAAATTTCTGTGACTTTTTCTCTTTAAAACAAATGAACAGTAAAAAAGAATAAATATTGAAAATCATTCAGCATTAATTATGATTCTTCTTTTCTAACACGGCTGATGGTGTGAATCCCTCTTTAAGTGCATATTTTATCTGTGAACTAGACAGTCTGATGTGTATAGGTTCTGAGAAGAACAAATTCCCCTCTCAATCATTGCTGTGGGAGCTTGTTCCATCACATGTATAATAATAAGGATAATTTGCACTCCATACACACAGTGCAGCAGATTAATTGGTCCCATTTTCATTTCTGCAAATGCTAATCTGTTAATTGTTCCTCTAAATGGGTCAGTTTAACACCTCATTATTCACCATTAGAGACTGGTGTTAGGTATCTTTACCTTATCCTAAATGGTCATACTATTGCAAATGTAAAGCAGCATTTTCTAAATCAATTAGTTCTTCGAGGGATACTGAATGCATATCCCTGATGAATGCACACAAACCCATGGAACACCATTGCTGGGAGAATGTACAGTTCCTAACTAAAGACCACTAACAATATCCAGCCTTATATTCCTGAAGGAAAATATCACCCACTAGGACAAAGGGCAACCCTTTTATATCTATCCTGATGATTTTAATTTCACAATTATTTGTCGGCATTAAATAACTAAGTAAGGATGCTACACTTCTTTAATTGCATCTTTCAGATGATAATTCTAAAAATGCTTCACAGTAACACGTAAGGGCTATTTTATATTTACATTGTAGCATATAGTGAGACCTACTGAGTAAAACATTTCTAATTAAAATACCAAATTAATTCTTTAAAGTGTAAAACAAATTTGTTAATCAGTAGATAAAACTGTCTGGGCAGACAGCACTGTTCAATGACAGTACATACAGTAGGTCTAGAAAACACAACAGAAGCTCCCAAAAATTAATGGCTGCCTGGCCTGCCCTCTCCTGGTCATGAATATACCATCTCTGTGTTGTGGCACAATCTCTTCTTACATAAATTACTCTTGATATATAGAACAAATTGAGGTTCTGCAGACAAAGCTATACCCACCTGCATATCGAATTCTGGCCTCTTATACATCCCTAAACTTCTGACTAAGTGTAATATTGGACTCAAAACATTAATTTCTGTTTTTCTCTGTTTGCAGAGGCTGCTGGACAACGCTCCCTCTGAACTGTATCAGAGATAATAGGTACTGCAGATGCTGGAGAATCCGAGATAACAAGGTGTGGAGCTGGATGAACACAGCAGGCCAAGCAGCATCATAGGAGCAGGAAAGCTTGACGTTTCGGGCCTAGACCCTTCTGATGTTTTTATTTCAGGTCACCAACGTCTGCTGTATTTTGCTTTTGCTCAACTCAACGTTCCTTGCTTCACCATTGGAAGTTTTGCTGTCAGCCAACTATTCCATAAACTGGAATTCCTTCCTTAAATTCCTCAGTTTCTCTGTTCCCCTTTAAATTCTCATCAGATTGTGCCTGTATGACCAAGCTTTTGATTGCTTAGCTTAATATTTTTCTTACACATCACCTTTTGTCTGAGGCTACTACTGTGAAGAATGTTAAAAGGTATACTATTTTATACAATACCTAACCAGTGAATACATCTAAAACTCATACATATGTGATTGATTGTACAATAGGATAATTCGCTGATATGAGTGGCTGTAAGGTAACAACACAGCATAATGTTCAGGTGACAACAGAAACCCTAAGAAGATTTGAACAGTTATCATAAGGTGGATTTAAGAAAGATCTCTTTCAACAGCATCCTCAGATATTCTCACACCATTCAAGAAGTAAGTATGTTATTAAGTTATTTCCTGCGTTTATACATTTGGTTGTGAGAAATTATTACATATAATTTAGTACCACTTCACCATCAAAGTCTTTATTTGTGGCCAATTTGCACATGTTGAATCAATCGAACTGAATGTACAATTTATAATTACTGATTTTAAACCTGGTTCAAAAGGAGAAACTGGGAAGCTGAATGTGTGGAGATGACCGTTTTCAACAAAGAAGAATGAAAAGTAAGTAGAAGAACTTGTGTGTTATGAGCCACATCAGACATAACTGAGCAAATCTTTCTTTTAACTTGTGTGTAACGCAATCAAAATTGAGCTCAGCCGCATTCTTTTTCTCTCTCTCCTTTTCATTTTTTTTTTTTCTTTTTCTTTCCTTCATCTTCCTCACAATGCTGGGAGGCTGGAGCAATGTCGGCAGGGACTTCTGGCTTCTTAGGCCTGATGTGTGGACTCCTGGAAAGGCGGTGGGGTGTTGGCCTCAGCAATGACAGAGCAGGTACTCCTGGCTGTGGTAGGCCTGGACCGTGGGCTCTTGGAATGGCAGCAGGGCATTGGATGCAGCAATGGCAGAGTGGAACCTCCTGACGACAGGTTATCAACTGTGACAGTGTCAGTGCCTGGAGCGGGGACTCCTGGCTGCAGTAGGCCCGGAGAGGTAACCTTGCATAAGTCCTGGAGCCATGTTTGGGACCCTGGCCAATGAAGATGAACTCTATTCAAGTACTTTCTTTTATTCTTCTTGTACCTCAAAATTGTGCTGGATTGTGGCAACAGAAAACTTTTCACGGTATTTCCCTAGATATATGTGACAATAAATAAATCATCCAGTCATTCATTCATTAGTGCATTTCTCTGTGCAATAACATTATGCTCACTGAAGCAGCAAAGTTAAGAAGATTTAATAAAGTAGCTGAAAATTGTGGTAGGTTTTGCTTACAGTGGTAGGAAGATTTGCAACTAGAACACACAGATTTAAGGCAATTATCAGAAGAAGACAAAGTGGATTGGAAAGTGAGAAGAACATTTCTCCTTATCCCAACGAGCTGTTAAGATCTGGAAGCGTGTGGGAAACAAATTCAAGAATAACTTTCCAAGGGGCATTGGATTGCAACTTTAAAAGGAAATTTTTAAGTGCAATTGTGTGAATGGCCTATTTTGTGTTGTATCATTCTCGGATCCTATAATCATGGCTCTTAATGCAAAGTTCCCAGCTCAGGTTGGATTTATACAGATGCAGCTTTCCTTCATATCAACTAGTTAATAATATGAACTGTTTCCCATGAAGTGCACATATGCAAAATGCTCCAGAATGCCTCACACAGGAGCATGATAGAACTGCACGCAATGCATCTGGGACATGTAAGCCTGAACCAAAACTTACATCTGAGCAAATGAGACATAAACCAACATGTTCTGCTGCTTTCCTTTTTCCATTTTTAATCTAGTTTGTGACAAAGCTATAGTGGCTACTGGGGTCCAAATTGTGATTGATTTTGACACTGCTCGAGTTCCCAAAGTGAGGCATAATTGAGGTAATAATGCTAGCAATTGGTAAAGAAGTGAATGGAATTCAAAGTAGTTTGACCTACTGTATCACAAATACTAAGGGACAATATGGGGATATATAGAATTCTGGGTAGTTGGGAATGAGTAATGCGGCTGTAATTTAGTCCAGCGATTCAGATTACTTCCATAAATCACTTGAACTTTGTTTTTATGGTTTATGGACGTCATCTGAACTCTTCAGATTGAAATGTGGTGCTATAGTTACTCCTTACCATCTATTCATCTATTACTTTTATATATTGCGCAGTTGCAATGAAATGAAAACAGTGTTAATGACAGTTAAAAGTAGATTCAAAACATTATTGTTCGAAGACCATGGTGGGCTATTGCAACGACAGTACTGTATCAAAACAGTTATTAAATTTGACAAAAGTAGAATTGCAATTGAATTATAAGACATTATGTTAAAGATATGAGGTTTTATGTGGTGCCTATGTTTTTGGACAACGGGTATGATGGATTAATGAACTGGGACAGGCAATCTGTTCTGGATTCTACTGATAGCAGGACTAGATGTTTGGTTCTTAATTATGAAAAACAGGAGATAGTTCATGGGGCAAGTCGGGTGGGGAATGGGGTGGAATTGCATGGAGAGTGAGAAGCAGAATGTCATGGTCATAGTAACAAAGGCCCAGGTCATTTTATTGGGAATCATGTTGAAGATAGACACTGATACCCAAGAAGCATCTGTACTGACAGTAGATAGATTATTAGGCCTGATTTTCTGACTTTGAGAAGGATAAGTAGAGTCATAAATTTCCTGATTTGACAGATTCAGCTGGGTAGAGAGTAATTTGTCAGGCCCAAATTTCACTCCAGTGGTGGAGTGTGAGATGGAGCCAGAGCTGTCTCTCTAGGAGCAGCCAGGGTGGGGGTGGGGGTGGCGGCAGCTGAGTGCCAAGGCAGACTGTATATCTTTGATCTTCCTTGTTATTTGCTTAAATTTTAGGCATGCTTGGCTAAGAATCCAGACTCCCACAAAAGGTTTTACTTCATGAAGCTGCCAGGAAAGGAAAACATTGCGTGACTGACAGCTCTGCAATGTTATAATAAGAACATTAGAATATAGACGTAGGAGTAGGCCACTATGAGATCACCTCTGGATCTTCAAAATGCCAGAGAAAATAGGCCCAATCTCTTTAATCTCTCCTCATAGGATAGTCCCATGATTCCAAGCATCAAGGGCAAGGGGACCATAACTGCCTAGAATACTCCAGGTGCAGTCTCAACCAGTGACCTATACTATTGAAGTAAGAACTCTTTGCTCCTGTTCTTGGACCTCTTGTGATAAAGGTGATCATACCATTTCTGAATTATTTGCTTCTCCAGCATGTTACCTTTAGGTGACTTATGAACAAGGACACCTAGGTCCCTTTGGACATCAATGCTTCTCAAACTGTCTCTATTTAATAAATAATTTGTACCATCATGTCGCCTATCAAAGTGGACAAACTAGACACATCCCCAGTAAAGGTAAAGTTTCCCCAGTCTTACCAGACCATAGAGCTGCTCTCTCATTATAGAGAGAGAGCTGGTGGTATTTTAATCTGAGGGCCACCACACCTTGGTGAGGGGGGAGGTTGAGAAGGAGAGTCCTTCATGGTAAAAAAATTATGTTCAGTCAACGTTGCTTCTAGTTTGTCTATTGCAGTAAAAGTTGTAAAACCTGAAATCTTGTTGTGCGATCCTATACATTAGTCACTGGGAACTCAAATTTCTTTTCAAAAGTTATTAGTCCCAACAATATATATAGTGTCTGACCTATGTTTGTCACGCACAAAACTATCATATTTTTAAGCAGAGGCAACATGAACTTAAATCAGAGGAAAAAGTACAAAGACACCCAAAATTACAAGCAGTTACCATTTCCCTCTTAAAGCATGCACATCCAAAATTACCAATGGGTATTGTTTCAAGAGAGCCTCTAGTATAAAGAAAATAAAGTTGTATCTTTTCACATTGGCACCTCAATTTCATACAGGAATATAGACAGATTCAAGAAGATTTTTTGTATAATTTGCTCACTCTGAGGTCCTCCTGTCACAGAACCTAAGTAGTTCTTGAGTGACACAAGAGCTTTAGCCACTACTGCAGTATCCAGAGAGACACACCAAGTATTGCTCATCTTTGCAATGTTTTGAACATACTTTTCACCATTTTGTCTGGCCTGCAGCTATAACTGGATTTGAAATTGTCCTTAGAGTGAATAATCTAAGTCTAAATATCTCAACAGTCTTGTTAAAGGCTGAAGGGTCAAAAGGTTTATATTATTTCTAATCATCTGAAAGGCAGCACCCTGACAGTGTGGAACTTCTTCAGTACTCTACAGGAGTATCAGCTGGAGTCTGTGATTTAGGACAGTGCCTTAATCTGACTCGTGACCTCAGACTCCTTTTCCTCACTGAATCCTAAGTCGTTGCAATGTACATGAAGAATTCAGATCCTTTATTTATTCATGCATACAAAAAGATCCCAGAAACACAATTGCACCAGGTCTGCAGAAGTACACAAGAAGCCATTGTGGAGCAATAAAGCTAACATACACTCATTTCCAATTGAGAAGATGCTTGTGAACTAGTGCCAAATATTCAAATTGCATTTTTTCACCTAACATAGCATGACAGGCTGAAAATTATTCAACTGTTTTCATGATTCTGCATATTGTTGATCGCACAATCACAAAATATCTGCAAACAAAATAAAAGATGTATTTTTG
Organism: Ginglymostoma cirratum; assembly: GCA_024137785.1. NCBI lineage: Eukaryota > Metazoa > Chordata > Chondrichthyes > Orectolobiformes > Ginglymostomatidae > Ginglymostoma > Ginglymostoma cirratum. Next base: position 16,252,786 of record JAHRHZ010000051.1, on the reverse strand, counting down.
TCCCTTAAAGAGCAAACATCTCCATCTGCAAAACTTTCAAATCAAGGTTAAAAATTGTTGAAGTTCTGTTGTGCAATATTTACAAAAAGTAATTGGCTTCATGCCACTGTTTAAATAATTAGCAAAAGAAATTCATCAATATCAAAATCATTAGTTTACTTCAGTGTTTTACTTGATCTCGTTTTTAAGTGCTTATGTTTCAATACTTATGTTTCAATGTGCTAATCAAACAAAGCTAGCTTTGAAAACCTAAGCAAGTGCATAGATTAGAAGGCCTGCATCCCAAGGGATATGCTATATGGGAAGGTAGCCGATACCAAGAGACTAGCAGGTCATTCAAAAGATACTGTCAAACAAGACATAAAAGCCTTTGACATCAATCATGACAAGAGGGAAACTCTCGTTGATGATCAGTGCAAGAGGCAACACAAGCTGTGGAAAGGAATTCACCACTGCAGTGACATGTAAGCTCCAATTAATGCCAGTCTTCCATGCGAGGCACCACCGGAGATCATCTGACATCACTGACGAGGGAGAATTTGAAGTGTGGAGTTTGTGATAAACTTTACCTTTCCAGAATCAGCTTGTTCAGCCATCAGAATAAATGCAGCTTGTGATCCTGTCTCTCCTCACTAGAATTCTCAGACTGCGGTACCATCATCTATTGCAGATAGAAGGGTGCCGACCAAGTGACCACATGAGTGCTGATATCATTAAGAAAATGCTCCTTGCTTCTTAACCTGTTTTTTACGAGAGGTCAGCTTTAACTCAGAACTAAACCCTTTGTCAGTACAGCTCCAAAGATACGGATCAAACAAAATTGATATAACTGCAAAGTAATGGTTTAATTACTGGCTTTTATATAGTTCCTTTCACAATTTCATGTCATTCCGATGTACTTTGCAGTCAAAAAATTACTCCTGAAATATAGTCATTGTTCTGAGATATAAGATGCATGTATGTGCACAGCAATGCAACGATGACTAAATAATCGGTTCTTTTTCCATGATGTTGTTTGAGGGATAAGTATTGGCCAGGACAAAGGTTTGCTTACCACCACTTTTTAAAAATTCGAGCCTTTTTACCTCCATCTAAGAAAGCAGATAGGGCTTCAGTTTAATATCTTATCCAAAAGTGAATTGAAAGCTTTTAAATCAAAGGCAAGGGTGCTAACAACTGAATCATAGCCAATGCTCCAATGCTGGGAGTTGCTTTGGGTATAAGAAATTGGGTCTCAACACAATTTTGATAATTACTTTCAGGTGTTCAGTTCTGAAGAAAGGTACTGCGTCTGATATTAATTCTGATATATGGTACACCAATGTGCAGATAGAAACTCATTGTTCAGGAGCTATGATTGCACCTGCGTGCGGAAACATCTTGCAGGAGTAGTCCAGTTAGAAAACTGAAAAAAAAAACAGAAAAGGCTGGAGAAACACAGAAGGTCTGGCAGCAACTGTGGGAAGAAAAACAAGATCAAAAATCACATGACACCAGGTTATAGTCCAACAGGTTTATTTGAAAACGCAAGAGTTCAGAGCTCAGCTTCTTCCTCACGCTACGCCTGAGGAATGAGCTGAGCTCCGAAAGCTTGTGGTTTCAAATAAATCTGTTGGACTACAACCTGGTGTTCTGTGATTTTTGACCTTATCCACCGCAGTCCAACACCGGCATCTCCGCATCATGGCTACCACCGACACCACGGAAGAAAAGCAGGGGGTGGAATCTTATAGGGACCTGAATGACATGGGCTGTGGTAAATCACATAGGAATCCAGCCGGACTTATTTCAAAACAGGAGCAGCTCGCTGCTTCTTATGCATTTTCCACATGAGAGGCTACTTCCTCATCAGATAGCAGTGAGTCACCAATGAAAGGGATTGCAGCTTGTTGGATACCTTATTAATGCCACAAGTCACCTCTTTAATACTCAGCTTACTATGTTACCAAACACTCCAAACAAGCTAGACATCGAGAATTCCCGACGTGGGAATCAGAGCAGGTATCTGGCAACTTCAGCTCACTGCAGGCTGCAAGGAGCTTCCATGTTCTCAGCATGAGACAGCAGCTCCATTGTTACCAGCCGCATTCTCCCCTTGTCCACAGATGTTGTCATCTGATATTCTTTAATCCTCAGGACCATCATGGCACCTCTCCCATCCACATCCAGGAAGTACAGACCTGCATTGCAGAGTACACTGATAACTAGCAGTGAAAGGCAGCTGGAAGGATGTTTTGCACACAGAGAAAGGCACCAACTATATGAATTGGATCAGGCTATTCTCTCTCTTTACACTTGTTCACTTTGTGCCTAAGTGCACGCTTTACAGAATCCATGCCTTGCCTTACTGGGCTATGCCTGTTAGAATGGTCAACCAATCAGATAACTTTGCCTTGCTGGGTAGGCCTCAGTCAAGGGAGTGTGCATCATGCTGTGTAAGGCGATGTGCTATGTCAATCTCACACCTGTACCATGTACCAAGCAACTTACACAGAAACTACGCTAACATGTTGAGCTTCATGTGAGTCTTAAAGTCTTACGGCAGTGGTCCTCCCCAAATTTCATGGTCGCATACATCAGTCAAGATATCCTGGAACATTACATCAAGGGCAGGCTTCCATACTAGTCCAGAGGAGTGGCCGCAGTCACGTGTATGAGCTGGGTGGTCTTGGACAGGTGCCTCTGTGCTTAGTGTCTCTGCAGTGTGGGGAGTGGGTCGCGATCAGTCCTGTGGCTCCATGTTAGCCAGTCTGGGGGTGTCCAGGCTAATGCAGTCAGGGAGTTGTAGAGGTGTTTGAGTTTGGGCACTTGTCAACTGGTGTTGTCCAATTTGATTGCTTGGAGGGGGTAGGGCCTGGTCAGTCCATCAGGTCAAACCAGAGAGACTGATGGAAAGTTGGTGTGCAAGAAGGGGGCTGGAAGGAGACTTCAGAATTTATTCATTAAAATTGCAAGTTGGAGGAAAGGGGAGACAACAATTGTGAAGTGGAGCAAATGTATTTGTAAGGGAGATATGGTAAAGCATGGAAGGTTAATATAGGGAGGGACATCCTGGCTCCAAGTGGGGGCAATGTATGACCACACTTGGCATGATCAGTTCATATGCCAAGGGCTTGGAGAGGAAGATGGGCAGATACATACACATACAGGTGTGTTCAGTAGGGACCTGGGGAAGTGCAGTGTCTATGGAGTTCACAGGAATTTTGAGGTCTTCTTGACATGTAGATGCAGTTTCTCCTCCAGCTGGACGCCTCCTGGTACAACACTGCTTCCTAGATTGCCCACCCCTTGTCGCCAAGTCTTTTGTACTGAGGGCCAGTAGCTAGGCTGGTAGAAGGCAGTTATGTGCGTTCCTCCAGCAGACTCTGAGGGGCTGAAGCTGCCTCTCTGTGGGAGCTGCTTACCTGCCAATGGAGGCAGTCAGATGTTTGCTTACTTGCGACAGTTATTTCCCCATTGCATAGCTGCCTCTAGGCAAAGAAGACCATTCCCTTCCACTTTCCTGTCTGCTGTTCCTGTTCGTCTCTGGGCGTGTGGACAAAATCCCTGATTACCAACACCACTGAGTCCTCTCCTGCCTGAAAATGAGCAGGTGCCTGGTCTCCAGCAGATCTCCAAGTGAAAGCAGCCTGGGACATTCCTTGCTTAGCAGCTGCAGAGCTATCACGGAGAGGTACAGTGTGGATTGTGCTCCTAAACTTTCTAAGGCCAATGGAGCCACCAAGGTGTCAGCATCTGAGCTGCTGGAGAATGCAGGATGCAGCCTTGACAATGCTACCTCTGATACCTTGGTACTCTGTTCCTCAGAGGTCAAAGACGTGACTTCTTGTGGAGTGTGCTGTTTGTCTGTAGAGATTGTGGACAAACCACTGGTATATGCAAGAGCAAAGAGAGACCAGGCTCCATAGCCAATGGTTAGATATGGTGTGCAATGAAGGACACTGACCACAGCAAGGTTACTGAGAGAATTGCTGTGCAATGAAGAGTGGTTCTTATTTGGGTAATGGGACATGGATGTCTTGAGAGAGGTCCTGGTCTTCTCCTGTGAGGGTTAGGATCCTCATAGGAGGTGAGGAGCCTGATATCAGACGGAAAAAGAAAAACAAAGGTCTGTGGATGGTGGAAATCAGAAAGGTCTGGCATCATCTATGAAGAGAAAACAGTTAACATTTCAAATCCAGTGACCCTTCTTCAAAACAGATTGTAGCTGGGAAAAGGGTGTATATGCTGAAGATGGTGTGGGGGGAGGGGGGAGGAGTAAAAGATGGGTGGAGGTGGACCCCAGAGAGAGAGAGAGAGAAACAGGCAGACAAAGGAATGGGTAAAGGTCAGCCTGGGGGTATCAATAGCTGCTAATAGGGACCTTTAGTGGTTGATGATGGGTTATTTGTGGTGGCAGCCCCTATTATGAGAAGGCCTGATGTGTGGGGCTTTGGTAAAGACATGGAGGAAGGTGCTCAGGCCCTAAAATTATTGATCTCAATATTGAGACCAGAAGACTCCAGGGTTCCTCAGGGAAAAAGAGATGCTGTTCTTCCAGTTCTTCAGTTCTGAGGAAGAGTCACTGGACCCGAAACCTTAACTCTGTTTTTTGCTTCACAGATGCTGCCAGAGCTGCTGGGCTTTTGCAGCAACCTTGTTTTTGATGCTGTTCTTCCAGCTTGTGCTGAGCTTTGCTGGAACACTGAGCAAGTGTGAGACAGAGATGTTGGCTAGGGAACAAAGCGGTACGTTGAAATGATAGGCAACTGGAAGCTCAGGGCCATTGTTGCGGGCAGAACGTAGGTGTTCTGCATAACGGTCACCCAGTCTGCGTTTAATTTCCCAAATGTAGAGGAGGCCATGTTGTGAGTATCAAATGCTGTAGACTAGATTGAATAAAATGTAGGTAAATCATCACTTCACCTGGAAGGTGTGTTTGGGACCTTGGATACTGAGGAAGGAGGAAGTAAACGGACAGGTGACCCTCTGTGATTGAAGGCTCTGTGGAGGTTTCGGGACGTGTTGAGAGTGGAAGAAGTGCACCAAGATGGACTGGAGGAAATGGTCCCTGAGGAAGGCTGACAATGGAGGGAGGGGATTATGTGTTTGATGGTGGCAACCTGCTGCAAGTGGCAGAATTGGTGGCTAAAGACCCTTTAGATATGGATACTGGAGATTTGGTAAGTGAGGACCAGGGGAACCCGAATATTGTTGTAAGAGGGATGGGAAGGGATGAGGGAAGAAATGAGGGAGATGGGTCAGACCCTGCTGAGGGCTCTGTGAACTACGTTGGTTGGGAATCCTCAGGTGAGGAAAAAGCTGGACATTCGGAAGCCCTTTTTAGAAGTTGGCATCATCAGAACATATATGATGAAGATGGAGAAACTGGAAGAATGGAATAGTGTCTTTACAGGAAGTAGGGTTTGAGGATGTATAGTCCAGCTGTGGGAATCAGTGGGTTTGTAGTGGATACCTCTCTGGTCCATCTATGACTTCTCCCTTCCCTTCCTCAACATTTCTTTTTCCATTTCTGGGGCAAGGTTAGTCGTCAATATCTACTACAAACTCACAATCAATTCTGAAGAATGGCCACTGGATCAAAACATCAACTCTGTTTTTTCTACAGATGCTGCCAGGTCTGCTGAGCTTTTTCCAGCAATTTCTGTTTTTATTTCTGATGTCAGACATCCCTCCACCCACCCCGGCTCTTTTTGCCCGTTTCTGTGCTGCTCTTCTCTGTGATGAGATAAAGGAAGGGATTGAGTGAGCTGAAAGTGGGTGACATGGCCGTTAATGTTAGTGCAAGTGGTGGAAAGATGGCGAGGTGTTCTGAAGGAATGAATAACAGGTACACAGGGTATGCAGGGTTAGTGGTGTGGGAGGTTGAGGTGTGGTGGTGGCATCTTGGTGATGAGAGTGAATGAGGGATAACGTTGCATGAAATAGCGAGAGTAGCTGAGCATGTGCCTTGGTTAGAGTTGAAAGCGGTAAGCGTTGGAGTGAGCGTTAGGGAAAATAGTGTGGTAGCACTTACTATGGCAGAGTGGAGAATATCACTGACATTTTTGAGGCATAATTCTTATGGCCTCATCCGCCTGTCCTCTGAGAAGTGGATGGCCCTCCTTTGTACAATCCCCTCAGCCCCAATGTTTAGGTCAAGATAGTGAGATAGTGTCATAGAGTCATAGAAGCATGGTGGCTTAATGGTTAGCACTGCTGCCTTAGAGTACAAGGGACCTGGGTTTGATTTCACCCTTGCGTCACCGTCTGTGTGGAATTTGCACATTCTCCCTGTGTCTGCATGGGTTTCTGCTGGGTGCTCCGGTTTCCTCCCACAATCCAAAGATGAGCAGGTTAGGTGGATTGGCCATGCTAAATTTCCCATGGTGTCCAGGGATGTGTAGATTAGATGCCTTAGCAATGGGAAATGCAGGGATAAGGTAGGGGGATGCGTGTGGGTGGGGTACCCTTCGGAGGGTTAGTGTGGACTTGTTGGGCTGAATGGCCTGTTTTCACACTGTGGGGATTCTATGAGCATGGAAACAGACCCTTTGGTTCTATTAGACCATGCTGACCACGTTCCCAAACCAAACTATTCCCACTTGCTGTGTATGGCTCACATCGCTCCAAACCTTTCCTATTCATGAATTTCCAAATGTCTTTTAAACGTTGTAATTGTACCTGCATCCATCACTTTCTCTGACAGTTCATTCCACATATGAACCACTCCCTGTATAAAACGTTACCCCTCAGGCCCCTTTTTAAATCATTCTTCTCTCACCTTAAAAATATGCCTCCTAGTTTTGAATTCCCCCACCCTTAGGAAAAGATCCTTGCCATTCTCCTTATCTATATCACTCATGATTTTACAAACCTCTATAAGGTCACCCCTTGACCTCCTACTCTCCAGTAAAACAAGCCCCAGCCTATGTTTACAACTCATACCTTCTTTTCCCGGCAACACTCTGGTAAATCTTTTCTGAAGGAGATAGCAAGAAACAGCAGATGCTGGAGTCAGAGATAACACAGTGTGGAGCTGGAGGAACACAGCAAGCCAGGCAGCATCAGAGGAGCAGGAAAGTTGACATTTTGGGTCAAGATCTTTCTTCAGAAAGGTCTCGACCTGAAATGCCAGCTTTCCTGCTCCTCTGATGCTGCCTGGCCTGCTGTGTTCCTCCAGCTCCACACTGTGAAATCTTTTCTGAACCCTCTCCAATTTAATAATATTCTTCCTATGGCAGGGCAACGAGAACTATACAAAGTACTCCAGATGAGGCTTCACCAATGTCCTGTACAACCCCAACATCATATCTACATTCCTATACTCAAAGGTCTGTACAATGAAGGCAAGCATGCTAAATACCTTTTTAAAATTCCGTCCACATGTGACACAAATTTCGATGAATTATTTATCTGAATCCTTAGGTCTCTCTGTTTGACAACACCACTCAAGGCCGTACCATTAATCACGTAAATCCTACCCTTGTTTGTTTTACCAAAATGCAATACCTCATATTTAGCCAAATTAAACTCCATCTGCCACTCCTCAGCCCATTGATCCAATTGATCACGATCACTTTGTAATTTTAGAGAATTTCTTCACTGTCCATTATATCACCAGCATTGGTGCCAACTGCAAACTTACTAAACACGTCTCCTAAATTCTCATCCAAATTGTTTATATAACTGACAAAAATGGACCCAATACCAATCCCTGTGGAACACTGCTGGTCACGGGTCTCCAGTCCGAGAAACAACACTCCACCACCACCCTCTGTCTCCTACCTTCATGCCAATTTTGTATCCAATCAGCAAGCTCTCCCTGAATTCCATGTTATCTAAATTGACTAATTAGTCTATCATGCAAAGCCATGTCAAAGGCTTTACTAAAGTCCATGTAAACATGGGCTATTGCTCTGCCCTCATTAATCCCCTTGGTTACTTCCTCAAAAAACACATTCAAGTTTGTGAGACATGATTTCCCTCATGCAAAACCATGCTGACTATCCTTAATCACTCCTTGCCTCTCCAAATGCGTATAAATCCTATCTTCCAGAATCACCTCTAACACTTACCCATCACTGAGGTCAGCCTCACATGTCTGTAGTTCCCAAGCTTCTCCTTATGGCTTTTCTTAAATAAAGGCACAACATTAGCCATTTTCATGTCATCTGGTACCTCACCCAGGGCTACAGATGATACAAATATTTCTGCTAGGGGCTCTGCAATTTCTTCCTTAACTTGCCACGACATCCTGCGATACACTTGATTGGGCCCTGGAGATTTATCCACTTTTATGTTTTCTGAGACCTCCAGCACAGGGCTCTTCTGTAATGTGAACTGTTTTTGAAACATCGATATTTATTTCCCTGAGTTCTCTAGCTTCCATTTCTATCTGGACAATAAAAACTGATGAATGGAGGGGAGGGAGGTGGTGTGTGGGCAGGTGTTGCATCTTTTACAGTTACAGGGAAGATACCAGGCGGGTTGGAGTGATTGGTGGGGAGCGTGGTGCGAACTAAGGGATGGCAAAGGGAATGGTCCTTGCAGAAGGCAGAGAGGGGTGGGGAGTGGAAGATGTTCTGGGTGGTGGAGTCTATTTGCAGTTGGCAGAAGTGTTTTTGAGGATGCGGAGGCTAATAGGGTAGAAAGTGAGGACAAGGGGGACCCTATCTTTATTATGTTTTGGGGGGGGACAATGGTAAGGAGCTGTGGAGTGGGGAATGGAGGAGGCGAGGTGGAGGGCTGTCTGAATGACAAAGCAGGGAAAAGAGCGTTGTTTGAAAAAGGCAGACATCCGGAATGCTTGGGAGTGGAATGTCTCCTTGTCAGAACAGAAGGGAAGGAGACAGAGGAATTGGGAAAACGGGATGGAGTTTTTGCAGGATACAGGGTGGGAGGAGGTGTAGTCTAGGTAGCTATGGGAGTCTGGGTTTATAGTAAACGTCGGTCCATGAACTGTTGCTGGAAATGGAAATGGAGAGATCAAGAAAGGGGAGGGATGTGTCTGAGATAGACCAAAGTCAATTTGAGTGTGGGGCAGAAGTTGTTAGCGAAATCAATGGACTGCTCCAGTTCAGCCTGGGTGCAGGTTGCAGCACCGATTCAGTCATCGATGTAACATGGAAGATTTGGGGAACAGTACCGGTGTATGTACTAAAGAGGGTCTGTTCGACATAGCCGACAAACAGGCAGGCGTATCTGGGGCCCATGCAAGTGCCTATGGCAACGCCGTGGATTTTGAGAAAGTGGGAAGAATTGAAGGAAATGTTATTGAGTGTGAGGACTAGCTCAGCGAAGCAGAGGAGGATATTGGTGGGTTGAGGTGGCATGTGGGGTGTGTTGGGTAGGTCTGTTGGAGATGAAGACACTGAGAGCCTGTAGGCCATCTTTGTGGGGTACAGACGTGTGTAGGGATTGAACATCCATAGTAATGATGAAGCACTGGGGCCCAGGGAACTGGAAATTTCCAAAGACGGGGAGGATGTGGTTTGTGTCCCGGATGTAGGTGAGGAGTGCCTGGACCCAGGGGGAGACTCTATTGTCTCCTCCTTGGTCCTTAATACATTCCTCAGCAGTAACCCTTTCAGATCCCTGCACCTGTATACAACAATCGCATTTTACTAAAGGGTCAACCATAATTCAGTGAATCTTGTTGTGAGTCAGAAGGTTGTAGGCCCCAGTTGCACATCCTTAATCACACAAGTCCGTGTTGACACTCATTGTGCAGTTCTGAGGGCCAACTGCATTGTTGGAAGAGACCGCATTCAGATAGGATATCAAAAAGCCCCCATCTGTCCTCCCAGGTGAATCTGAGAAAGATCTTATGGTTCTATTTCAATAAGAGACAAGAGTGTTCATATCAGTGTATTTGCTAACATTGATCCTTTTGCCAACATTACAAAAACAGGTTATCATTTTATACTGCTATTTGTGGTAACTTGCAGTGTGGAAATTGGCAGACAAAGCAGGTGGTTTACGAAAAATAAACAGTGAGTCTAGCAAAGAACATAGCTTTTAAATCTTTCCTCACTCCTGAGTATACTGATTGACCCATTTCCCTTATTTGAATTGTCTGAACCTGGACAAAACTGTACTTTAGACCAAAAACAAACCCTGAGAAAGAGCCAGCTGCACCAGAATGCTTGCAACAATTATGTCAAACATTCCCAATTACCGGTAATAGCTGATCCGATAATTGAAGACAACACATCCCATCAGACAGGTGTAGTCTTTACTTAAAGATGGAACTGTTAATCACTGATTCGAAACTTGGGTATTTGATTTTTCCCTCTTAACTGTGAAAGCTACTCAACTAGGCCAGCTCCCTATCAAAAAGTACTTCATTGGCTGTAAAGCTCATTCAGTGGTCATGAAAATGCAATGTAAACGTGTATAAATCTTTTGTGTGTCACTTTGAATCAGTGTCCATTCATTCCTGACCCCTTTATGTTTGATCATCAAGATCTAAGGAATCTGTTTCAGAACATTATTTGTTTAAAATGTATTAGGAATCCTGGTCCTTCCATGTCTACTATTACAAAATAGCTCTCTGCCAGTAATTTCCATTTGTCCCTCATTCCTTCCATTGACTCATCTTCAAATAGTTTGCTAATTTTAATTGGTTATGAATGCTCTACAAGTATCCCTACATGGAATACCAATCTGATACATGGAGGACTCAATGGGACTCTATCTACATCAAAGTAATGCAGAGTAGAAACCCAGGTACCATAAAACCACTTGCAAATTAATGTTCCATTGTACATAATATGGTACTTAAAAACTCACAATCATATAAACAAGCTTCTAAACAGCTACCTTGTTAATTAGTTGTCGGCCCTTGATTTGGTATCAGCCAATCAGAGGAATTAGATTAGACGTCCGCACTAGTAGCAGAAAATAGTCTTTAGGTGTTATCTGGCATCCTCAATGTACTACATTCCTCCTCCATTTTCTCCCTACCTCTCCTGACGATAGGAATTTACGCTGGGTCCACTTTAACAAAATAACAGTTCTCTTTAATATCTTATTGAATTACATTCCATAGAATTTACAGCACAGGAACAATTGACCTATTCCGGTACTTCGGCCTCAATGAGCTTTATTTTGATTTAACTCCATCACCGTACCCTTCTACTCCCTCCTTCCTCACTTTTCTCTTAGTTTTCTCTTAAATGTTCTATTAGCCTTACACTTCGCGAGATAGTGAATTCCACATAAGTGGATGGCAACATGATGGTAACGTTACTGGCCTAACAATGTAGATACCTGGATTAATGCCCCAGAGACACGAGTTCAGATGTCTCCATGGCAACTGGGGAAGTTAAATTTGACTTATCAATGTATCTGGGATAAAATGCTACTTGTATTGACAACCATCAAACTATTGGATTAATGTAAAAATCTAGCAGCTGCACAATATTCTCCAAGGAAAGAAGTCTATTTTCCTTACCTGATCTGGTCCACATCTGTCTCCAGATTCACAGCAATATGGTTAACTTTTAATTGTTTTAGCAAATAGCCAAAGAAAGAACTCAGTTGTACCAAATTGCTACAAAAAAAATGCTTTGGGTGTACCAATGCTAGATGGACTGCAGAGCCATTAAAAACAGACAATAAATGCTAATTTGATAGTCACATCTCAAGAATGAATAAAAATATCATAGTCTCAGTTCTGGTAATGCCTGCAACTACTATAACTGACACCAGAAATAAACAAGATATTGAACCCATGTCTACCTGCGCTGAACGGCTCAGCATCACATTGACACTGTGCAGTCATCCATCATGGGGGTGGTGATATTGTGAAAATTTCTGAAATAATTCATTCACCCAAACTCATTATAATAGGAGTATTTGTTTGCAGATGAATTGGGACATAAATAAGCACCCTGCTTGCTAATTAGGAGGTCTTATGACACAATGCAAAGTGTTCCTGTCTCTGAGCCTAAAGCTTTGGGATCAAGTACCAATCCATGACTTGGTGGCCAAAGAAGGTGTATTCAACATACAGCCAGACCGGTTGATTATCAATCTGCAAATCCTTTGAGCATAGGCCAATGACAGGGGTGGAGACCGGAGAGATTCCTTGTCAGTAATGTGATGGAAAGAACATTGGAGCTTGTACAATCACTATCCATTACTCCAGAATGCAATGCGCATGCAAAAAGTACATGGTGCTTGAGTAAGAGGACTCCATGCAATCTGTAACACCACCACACTTGTTAGTCTGATTTAGTTTAATTAAAAAATAGAAACAAACTTTAAGATTAATATGCTAGTGGCATGTTGGGCTTAAGATGAGCTTATTCCAAATTTCAGGTGCATGGTTTATGACTTTTTTGGAAGTGGCCCGAGCAAAGTTTTATCGGACTAAGCATCCACCAGATTGCTGGCTGCCTCAGTGCTCTGCATCAGGTTTAGCTGCGCTGGTAGCATTTGGCACAGCTAGCTTTTTGTTTGTAAATGCAGTCTGTCCTCATCAAAGGGAAGCTGTAGGTAATATTATGGCTGCCATTGATCAGGCTGATCGATGTGGTGTTGGGGGAAATAGCGGTAGAGATCGGCAGGAGAAATACATAGAACAGAAAGTGCTCAAGCATCAAAGGTGTAAGAGATTGAAAGCAGGTGGTCAGGAAGTTCGATTCTTGGTTTCGGGTCCCAAGGAGCTGGTGGCAGTGATATAAGATGTTTAATGATTTCATCTGAGTGGCCAAGAAGAGTGAATGTATCTTCACATGACATTCTGTACCTGCTGCAGCACTAACTCTCACTCTTTTCCGTGCACCACATTCTATTGACTCAGTCTGCAACAGCATCTGACACAAGGAGTGTCAGGTACAATAGCCAGATACTCTATCTTGCCCTCATACACTTCCCAGTGTTGTCAGTATCATATCCTCACCAGGGTGAAAGGCAGGTTCATTTGTCAGCTTGCTGAAGGGCAAGGCTGCAGATTGGTTCTGCTGCAGAAAGGACCTTTATGAGGTGGTATACAGAGCTCCAATGGGCCTACAAATTGGCTGATCTGCCTGACAGCCTTCTGTCACGGTCAAAAGAACACAGAATCCGACTCCAACTTGGCACCATTGCACAGAGTTTGCTCTCTTCTCAAGCTCTGCTCTACCTTCCCATTCTCCTGAAGACACTGACATTGCTGTCATGGACTCAGGTCACCGAGTATCTGCCCTCCCTGTGATAATGCAGCACTCTCTGACAAATCCAGGTGCTCACCGCAATGCCTTGGAAAAACCTGCAGAGTACTGGCAAACACTTTGCAATTGCAAATTTTCTTCAAAACCACTTTACCTGCAAGTCAAGTGACTGACTCCTTAAGTTCATGCTTTGAAGTGGAACTCAATATTATAAAGACCTACGTGGAAAATGTGACATAATTTCTCCAGATTACATTGAGCTGTGTAGAATTCTTGAGAGTAAACTATGGATATTTCAATACTCCTGTCTGTGATGTCTCCAAATCACACAAGATTTGGTTAGCTGTATTATTCAATTACCTGCAGTTCTACAAATATCCAGCTACAGCACTGGTATTTCCTGGCAGTGTGGAAAACTGCCTAGGCATTTCCTATCCACAAAAATCAGAATAAGTACAACATGGATAATTAGCCACCAGTCTCCTGTCAAAAATCAGCAAAATGACAGTAGGAGTCATTGGCAGCGCTATTAAGCAGAGCTTGCTCAGCAGTAATCTGCTCACTGATGCTCAGTTTGGGTTCTGTCAGTGCCACTCAACTCCTGACTTCATTACAACCTTGGTCCAAACATAAAGAAATGAACTGAATTTCAGAGGTGAGGTGAGACTTACTGCCTTTGGGATTGGGGCAGAATTTTACTGAATGTGGCATCAAGGAGCCCGAGCAAGATTGAAGTCAATGTGAAAGGGTGGTAACCCTCTCACCTAGCACAAAGGAAAATGGGCGTTGTTGTTAGTGGTCAATTATCTCAGTCCAAGAAATCACCGCAGGAGTTCCTCCGAGCAATGCCCTAAGCCCACCTTGAGCTGCTTCGGCAATACCTTTCCTTCTATCATATGGTCAGAAGTGAGGATGTTCATTGACAATTACACAATGTTTATTCACAACTCTCCAGGTATTGATGCAGTCTGTGTTCATATGCAGTATTTCATGGATATCATTTCAGCTTGGGCTAGAAAGTGGCAAGTAACGTTCATGCCACGCAAGTGACAGGCAATGAAAATTTCCAACAAGTGTGAATCTAACCTTCTCCCCTTGACATTCAATGACATTACCCTAGCTGAAACCTTTACTATCAATATTCTTTGATTTAGCCAAAAGTGAATTGCACCAGCCTTATAATTACAGTGGCTACAAGAGTAGGCTGGAGGCTAGTAGTCCCGCAATGAATAGTTCAGCTCTTGACTTACTAAAGCTGTCGACCATCAACAAGATACAATGCATCTCAGAAATCAAAGCACAGTTAGTATGCTTTAACAAAGCTGTGCCTAATAGCTAGCAAGAGAACTAGCAAGAGCAAATACTCCATCGACTCATTCTCAACATTTGAAGTGATTCAGCAAACAAAAGGCAACTATTTAAATTTTGCCAAAGATCATTTCCTATTGAAGAGAAGCAAAATATTATAGACACTAGAACCCCAAAAGACAACAGGAACTGTTGAAAAAAGCATAGCATCCACTGAGAGAGAAACAGAGTTACCATTGCCGATGGTTAGGCTTTCACCAGAATTGGAAGATATGAGAGAGGTAATAGTTTATATTAAAAAAACTGTACTTTTCCCATTGTTGTTTGCTTTCTCCACCTTTCCCTGATTCTATACTTGATTATAAACTACTAGTTGCTTTTAAACACTAACTCGGTTTCTCCCTTCCTAGCTGCTGCCTCAGTTGCCATGTTTTTCAAACAGTTTCTAGTTTGATATCACTTCTAGTTCTGTTGTATCTGATGTGACAGCCAAATACTATTAACAACTTGTTGAACTGTCCCGGCAGTGCTATGAATCAGATTTGCAAACTTGGTACATATATCTTCCTGCATTGAATCTGCGGAAAAAGAATTTGTTGGTTCAGTTAAACTTCTGCATTAGAAGGATGCATTAGAAGGATGCAAGTTCAAGTTCAATCTGATCTTGTGAGCACAGAATCTAAGTTGAGAGCCCATTGAAATTCAGAGAGTATGCTATATTTTTGGGGCCACTACCTTTGGGATGAGTAGGAATGCAATCCAACTGTTGCCTGACTGAGAAATATCCCACAGTACAATGAAGAGAAACCCAGATAATTTCTCTGGCCAGGATTCCACCGCCAGCTAACATCACCAAAAAAAAAAGTGGTGACGAATCATTCTCTCTGGTTTTGATGTTACCCTTGTCACAGCTGTTATACTGCACTCCAGAAAGTAATTCACTGTGAGATCCATCTTGCCATGTCTGATCCCATGCTGAGGTCCTACTTAAAAGAAAGTCTATTTTATTTTCATTCTACCAGCTAGTTTATGACTAACTTCCACTGAGATCCAAAGGCCCCACAAAGTGCCTTCATTCTGCATTGCGAAAGCACTGGGGACAAAGCATGAATTTTAGGAGTTTGCATTCATTTCTAGCTTGAAGTTTCATGTGCTTGGAATGCCTAATAGGAATCATGCTTTTTCTATAAAGAAATTTCTATCGTGAATCAATTAACTTCTACACCCTAGTTTCTCAGTGTGGATTCCCAGTGCATGAAGATGGAAGCATCCAGTGCAAACTTGTGAAGAAGTCTGGCAGGCTTAAAAGTAGATAAATCTCCAGGGCTAGATCAAATCAAGGCTGTTGAGTGAAACAAGGGACAAAATAGCAGGGGTACTGACAAAAATTTTCACTTCCTCCCCAGCCATGGGAGAGGTGCCAGGTTTTGAGGGGTTTGGAGGAAGAAAATTTTTCAGACATTGGGTGGTTGGAATTTGGGACCCACCTTATGTAAGTATAGCAGAGCTTGAAGCCGTCATAACATTTAAGAAGTATTTGCATGTGCAGTTGTGACTCCAAGACATACAAGGCTATGGGTGGGCCAACTGCTGGAAAATAGGATTAGAATAGATAGTTTCAGACATAGTAGGAACTGCAGATGCTGGAGAATCTGAGCTAACAAGGTGTAGAGTTGGATGAACACAGCAGGCCAAGCAGCATCAG
>JAHRHZ010000051.1:16111840-16236234 GCA_024137785.1 Ginglymostoma cirratum | reverse complement strand
AAGGGTCTAGGCCCGAAACGTCAGCTTTCCTGCTCCTCTGATGCTGCTTGGCCTGCTGTGTTCATCCAAATCTACACCTTGCTATCTTAGAATAGATAGTGCTTGTTTTTGACGGTACAGACTCGATGGGCTGAAGGGTTTTTCCAGTCCTTTAACCTTTATGAGTCTATGGCTTTATGCATAAACATTAAAGCACAAACTGACACACAAGACAGAATAATACATACCAAAGTTCTCAGATAAAGTGACCATGGAGACAAGGTAGAGAGAAAAAAACTAGATGAATGTAATTAGTTTAGACAACTTGCTGTTTTGGTCAATTGCACCCCTGGCACATGAACAGACAATTGACTCAAATAATAGTGGCAATTCAACTGAAATGAGCAGCAAACTCTTGACCAAAAACATTACATGGTTGAGGTTCGGGGAAGTTGCGAGAAACAAGAACTTTTCAGCAAGGCTTAGTAGCTGCTGACTCTATCAGTTGTTGATAGAGCAGGATTAACAGCTCCTTGTGTCAATGTCAAAGAGAATAATTTGCCCCAGGCATAGTAAAGACAAAAGGGCCTGTGAATTTGTGTGTGGTGCTGCTTTTCCTCAGCTTCTTGTTCTGCATTCCACATCTCCTCGACAGGTCCCTCCAAAGACAGGGCAGAGTCTTCCAGCCCATTGACTTCAGAAAAAAAACAGATCGGGGAATTGTGTTGAGAAGGTGCTGCCCCACTCAAACACCTCCACCTCTAGTTAGTGTCACAAGAACACAGAAACAACCTCACAGCTGCACAACCTCATTTCTATTATTACTCATAATGTTAATATACTCTTGCATTTTCTAGAGATTGTTTTGTTTCAAAAAAGTATCATTTTGGCATCAATTTCACTTGGAGCTCGAAAACTACATGCTGTGGATGCGCAGAATCTGATTTGAAATCTCGAAAGAAAGAAAGACTTCCATTTCAATTGCACTTTACATAACCACTGGATGTCCCATATAAAGTTACGGCTAATGAAGTATACTTTTGAAGATGGGTACAATGCATGAAATGCTGAAGTTAATGTGTGCCCAGCAAGCTCCCACAAACAACACTATAATAGTCACTGGATAATCTAATTTTGTGCTATAAAATATTGCAGATACTGGAAATAAAAGCAGAAAATGCTGGAGAAACTCAGCAGGTCCGTCAGTACCTGGGACCGATCCTAGAAACTTGTATCTTAGGCAGGAGTCCCACCAATTGAGGAACCGAAGAAAAACTTGAATTTACCCCTATTTTCCAGCCATCAGATATCTCAAACTTTACACCTGTTCAAGTATTTTTAAAGGCTAGCCAATGGCTAGTGTATTACACTTTTTCTGCTGAAAGCTGATACACTTCCACCAGAAATGACCAGATCTGCTGAGTTTCTCCAGCCGCTTTCTGTTTTTAATCTGATTATGCGGCGTTACATGAGGGATAACTTTTCACCAGGACACCATGGATAACTTCCCTGCTCTTCTTCAAAATAATCCCTGGGATTTCTTTTACCTCTATCTAGAGCTGGCAGGCCTTAGTTTAGGCTTAGTATTGTCACCAAAAGACACACCTCATTGAGAGGAAATCACCTCCTCAATACTACATTGGCGTATTGACCTTAATTTTTGTGTGGGCATCCTGGACTGTAATTTGATCCCAGAAGCTTACGTCTTGGGCAGGATTGCAATCGATTGAGCCACAGAAAAGAAACTTGCATTTAGTTCTATTTTACAGCCATCAAATATTTCAAAGCACTTCAAAGTGCTGAAATATTTTTGAAGGTTAGCCACTGTTGTAATATATTGTATTTTTCTGTTGAAAGCTGGTAGACTACCACCAGAAATGACCATTTGATAATCCTCACATAAACCATGCAGTTCCATTGCTTTTGGACGTATTATTACATGCCTCAAAATATACCTTTAAAATAATGATCAAAGTTTGAAAGACCAATAAAGATTTCCATAATCAGAAATAAGTGTAATTTCGAAACAGATTAAAGAGTGGGAGATTTAAATTGAAGGCTGCAGTGAATGTCAGTCCTTGTCCTTCCGACCTAGCTCCCTCCTCCTTGCCCTCACCACCTTTTTGAAGCCTATGAGTATAATGTGTCAGGTTTTTTGACACAGTTAGATACGGTGACCCTTGAAGTAATTAGACATGGAATTCCCCCTCCTCTCTAAGGAGAGGATTAAATGAAAGACAGTTGTGTTTATTTCCTGATCCACTCTCAGTTCTGTAAGCAGGACCATCCCTGGACTCAACACCACACAGCTGCCGAGGCTGAATTTGAAAGCTGGCCTGAGGCAGAGCGAGCACCTTGTTAGAATCTCTGCACATAAAGGGATTAGCCTCCCTGTGCACAGGTGGCAATTTACCATCGGGTAGAACTTTACACTTTCACATTATTGGAAAAACACTCGAGATCCTGCGGGCTGAATATGAAGCAAAATAAGAGAGAGAGACATAGATGGATGAGAAAAAAGCTCAGTCTGTAGTTTATAGCTGTATCTACCACGTTGTTGTAAAAAAGCTAAAAAGAATGTGACATGAAAATATCCCAGGCTGTTTAACATGTGAGACACATTACAAGAGATGGAGGAATTTAGCAGTATTAGACGGGGAAGGATCAGGCTAATGTGGCAGCTAGTTAATTAAGGCTTCAACATAAAATGGACATCTCCACTACCGTCCCCCACTTTGAAAAGCACATCTTCGCAATTATTATTCTAGCACTCTTCTTTTATCTTCTATCAAAAGTGAAGCTGAATGCAGATATTTAAATAATTCAGAAGTGTACAGGCACTGGTGCAGTCGTCAAGCCTTTTTGAAAAGCATATCTCAGACAGAATTGGGGGAAAGAAAAATGCTGAAACTGTGCAACTGCCAGAAAAAAGAAAATCCTTAAAGTACCCGGCAAGTTTCAAAGCATTCTTCAGTCAGGCTTTAGCTGATGTGTTTCAAAAACTGTATCTGAAGGATAAAAAAAGAATCTCCTCTTAATGATAAAAACCAGATTTCAATCTTCACCCTTTCATTGATGATGGAACAGGAAGTTCAGACAGTTACATTGGGAAGGTTGTAATTGACCTTTTTTTAAGGATTGCAATATGTCTGCAAAGTGGTTGAACATCATTCATTTGTGATTATACGTGGACAGTGAAATCCTTTCTCATTTAATTAAGAAGGAACAACTGTTTCACTCAGGAATTAAAATAAGATCCAGGCTTTGCGGCCCAAATGTGCAGTACTGTTTGGCTCATATGCATCAAAAATATTGTACTTTTTTTAATGATGCATGTATTTTATGTTTTAATTAATTGCTAAATTGCCCGCCACTTTTACTGCTTCTCCTGTTTATAATGTAAGGCTTCTTGAAATAAAATCTGATTTAAAAACAGAGAGATTGATTTAAGAATATTCTGCAAGAATAACCTGGATTGAAAATTTTTTGGCAAAATTTGAATAAGAAGCTTATCTTTGCACAGGACTGTCATGTGCAAGTTGCAAGCTCCTCCTCTACTTCGTGAAATGATTTCATGAGATGGTTTGTAATGATATGTGAGAATCTTCCTGAACATTCGTTCAGCCTCAGATTGAACGCTGAGCATGCTTCTGAGTGGTCCCAACAAACACTCAAACAATACCAAAATATTAAGGATGCTGTAAATCAGAAACAAAGATGAAAATGTTGGAAAATGCTCAGTGGAGTGGGCCCGGTAGTAAATGGAGAGGGACAAACGCATTCAACACACAGCAATTTTAATCTATTCCTCTTGAAAGAATTGGGCACCATAATATCCCAAATGATCTTATTCTCAGTTGAGAGTACAAGCTTCATATTTCATGGATCTTTACCCTTCTGCTTTCATCTTTCCACACCCTTCCCTTCACCACTTCTCTTCGGCTGTCTCTGTAATTACTAAATAACAATAATTCTTTCGGTTCTGAGGAAGAGTCTTCAACCTGAAATGTTAACTCTCTTTCTCTGTCCACAGATGCTGGCTACTTAATTGAGCCTTTTTCAACGTTGTCCATCTTTTTCTGCAGAACTGTCTCAGATATTCTTCACATTCCTCTCTCTCCTAGTCAGTCACCAAGATTATCCTTGCTTTTTTATGTTCCGAATGGAAATCCAGAAAACATTGATATTCAAGCTGATAAGTCAACATGCATTGGAGTCATAATCAGTTTGTTTTACACCAATAAGTAATCTTGTAGAAACCTGCAAGATCTTTGCATTATCTTTTGATGAACTCTGTGACAGTTAGAAGCAGAATTATGCTGGATTTTGGATTAGCCACTAATATAATCAAAGTAACAGATTCTCATAACTGTAGAGTGACCTTGATGAACTGCCACCTGTATCATTATTAGCACATGAGATTGGTAAATAGCAATGAAAATGTTCTGCCCTTTTCTCTTCCTCCTGTATGGCCGTTTGCATAGCCAGAACATCTCAATGGACAAGTAAAATCTTTGCAAGTTGCATACATTAGGAACAATGCTCTCTACTCAGTATGCCTTCCCATTAAACAATGAAATGGTGACCCCATAGTTCAGTTGATAAACAATAAGCCTTGTTCTCAACAGAGGCAAGAAGTTCCAACAGACGGGTGGCTCAGAGATACAAGGTGGAATCTGTGGAGATTCGTGAACAGGAGAACATAAGAAAAGGACATTTAAAAATATACAAAAATATTAATTTATGTAACACCTTACCCATCTCAGGATGTCCAAAGATGCTTTACAGCCAATTAAGTTTTATCTTTTTGTGCAGTCAGAATTATATTGTAGGAAACACAGCAGCCACTTTGTGAACAGTAAACGTTAACAAGCAGCATTGTTATTATGACCAGATAATTTGGTTTAATAAGTGTTGGCAGAGAGATAAATGTTGTCCCAGACACTGAGGAGAACTCCATTCCTCTTCTTCAAAATAGTGCTTTGGGATTATTTCCACCTTCACCAACTGTACTCCTTCCACTGAACATGTATAATTTGCCTTATCGTGGACTCAAACCCAATCGTGAATTAAGGACAAAACTTAATCTCAAAAGATAATCGAAAAAATGTCCTCAATAATCATGTAAGTTCAGATCCTCGCTGTTACGAGGCGACTAACAAATAAAAAAAACTTCCCCATGTTCCATTACTCAAAGATTGAAATACAGAAGAACAGGACTGCATTCCTGATTATCAATTATGTTGAGGGTCATCACACCGGAACTCAACTATTATTGATGTTGTCATTTTTAAAAAAAATTCAATCAGCGATTCATTTACTCCCAGTCTTTTAGCCATAATAAAAATGGTGTTTTTTTTTCAATCTCCGCAGTGCATGTAGTATGTGTGTTCGCAGGTTTTATCATAGTTCTCACCTGGCCTTGACTATGCTCTAAGCAGTTTTCAATGTCTACATGTCTCACGTGATAATGTTGTTTGTGTGTGAAATTGTGGACATTACTCATGCATTTTGATGTTTAAACAGTACAAAATGTTGTAAGGTAGATCCTAACAATCACCTGGTGTGATTGACATTGTTACTAGGGCTATGAGGAAGGCCTCAATGTTAGGCCTTACCACTTAAGATCCAAAGCTGTTCTCCCACCTGACATCATTATATTTGGCAGCACTTACGTACTCATCAGCAGTAACCTTCTAGTATTAACATGATATATTTGTATATATAAATACATCAACAACTGCCGAATTGCCTCCGCTAAGTCTCTGACTTCTCAAATTCAGGCAATCTGGAGGTTTTACAACTTTGCCAGAGTGCATTTACCTTTAACTTGGAAGATTGGGAGGTCTCTGGGTTGAAGACTATTTACTTTGATTTTGTTTTTGACAGCACAAGTAATGTGATATGATGAAGTATCTGGGAATTGTTTCTTTATAAACAGTCACTGCTGTTCATCCAGATCTGTTCTGCCCTCACAATCTGCAATGGATAAAGTGATGCACTGTTTATGTTCAGCAGGGTATTCATTCCCGATGAAGTAATGCTATGTTAGCTCCTGTAACACGAGAACAAGATGTAGTTATCATAGTATTGAAGTAATCCATCCATTTTTTACTTCTCTTGGTATCTATGTTTATTACAATCACAGGCCCTTGTTTGTCTGAACTGAAACTAAGCAATTCAATGTAAACTGCAGCATGTTTACCTCAGTGTGCCATTATGCTAGGGGACTCAGTGAGGTTGGGACTGTGACCTTTATAACATCAGGTATCTCATGAACAGTTACAATCTGTGGACTTTAAGCATCTACCAGGTAAAAGATTTTGGGAAGACAAGCCGAGGTAACATATTGGCACAACAGTGGGATTGTGTTACTACATGGAATTGATGATTGGTTGTATGCTGAGATGGTCTTTTGTAGGTCGTACCTGGAGCACTAGATGCTGGGGTATGTGTCTTTTAGGGTGCATAATTTTAATATGTTGGCACTAGATCTTGTGTCAATTTTGGCTTTCAGAGTGTGTTGACCTGCCTTTTAGGATATACAGAGTTGGTGGTTGTAAAAGTTACTGTTCACCTTACACTGTCAACATTGTGTGTGAGATTTACAATATGAAAACCTTATCATTTGTAAGGTAGATCCAAACCATCACCTGACCATCAAATGTCACTAGTTGCATAATCCATTAACAAGTGTTTGCCTTCCATTCCTTGTTGAAGGCCTGTGTTTTTTTTTTGTTGATGTAGAGTATGGAGCTTGTTTGCTGTTTTATACCTTTATTTTATTTTCTTTTGCTCCTTTATTACTTTACTTTTAGACAGTTATCGCACCTTTAAAGAGTTTTGATTGCTGTGAGACTACACCTTCACAGATCTGTAGTAGGAGGCTTCAGCTACTTGAGGAAGCTTGCACTGAATAAAGAACGGTGGGATACCACAAGCTTTGGTGCCAAATTGGGAAAATAGTGAATGGCAACTGACCTCTACGTAGAGGTCAGCTTCATTAGGGTATAACATCAATTTTTAGTCCTTAAAATGTATATTTTTCTTTAAACGCAAGGACTTTGTGTTTAAAAGAAAGTATGCTTGACTGCTAATTTTACTTTTAAGCTAGTAGGAAGCAATTTGGCTTCTGATTTTACTTTTAAGCCTATAAGAACTGCTGTATTTATTTAACTGCTGTATTTTCTTTATTAAATCAGGAATTAGGTTTAACCTTTATTTTGGTCAGTTTTTGTAGCAGCACTATAGAGATTTAAGCTAAACATTAAGTAAGAAAAAGTAATTCTGCTTCCTGGATAATGATACAGGAACATTCCGCTCTGATAGCCAGTTGTCCTCTGTCCTCAAGTGAACCATTGTCACTTTGGTGATCAGTGCACACATAAACCTGTTGCTGTTTATTTTCTGAAACTGCGAAGATTCAGGGATGTGTTATCTTCATTGGAGTCCCCAGTGATTGGTAATGAAGATCTTGAAGCCTTCTACAAGTAGGCACCGCTGCTTAGCACCATTCTGCCACTGCGATGTACTCTCTTTATGATATAATGTGGTGTCTGAAATCATTTCTTTTTATAAATAGCCACCACTGTTAACCCAGATCGGTTTTGCCTTCATTCTCTCCCACGGATGTTGCTTGATCTGCTGAGTTTCACCGACATCTTTTGTTTATATTTCAGAATTTCAGATTCTGCAATATTTTCCTTTGGATTTTATTTTCCATTGGGGTTCTGCCATCAGTCTAGGAAGCCTTATGAAATCTTCCACCAATTGTCCTTTAACTGAAATTTCAAGTCATCCCATGACTGACTGTTCGTTGAATGATTGCAACATGATTGGCTCTTCCATGATTAATTGTTTCTTGACATTAAACAGTTTAACTGCTTCTCCCACATAAAAACGTTTGAGGTTAAGACATGCATTCATGTTCAAGCATGAGAATTCTTGATGATAAGAACGTGCATGTTCTCTACAATCTGACACTACTAATATGGCAGGGTTGTTTGTAACATATGTTTCGTCATAAGTGGTATATCTTCTCAATCATGTAATTGTACTGTTGTAGGCTGCAAACAGTGTTTTTTTCACACAGGAAACATTGTCCGATAACATCGTGACACTTGTCCCTTCATTGAGTTTAAAATACTGAGATCTTCTTTAGAATAAATATATTCTTGGCAAAAAACTGGTTCTGGGTCATCTATTTCCCCTAGCAAAACCTTTGGCTTTTTAAAATAATTTAATCTGTTCTATCTTATGAACTTCTTTGACTGCTTGCTGCTCTGTGGGACATTCTTGTTTCATAGTTGGGCATTGCTTATGCCTATGTAGTTTTCTTGCTACACAGTGCATACATTGATTCTTAGTATCTTGAATGTTGCTAGCTCTCTGTATTGGCTTCTCACATGTCTTTAGAGTTTTTGCGCCTGATAGACGGAATATATTCTACTGATCTTTTGTGATAAGGTTCATCTTCTCTTCTTAGAACTAACTTATGTTGCTTCCAGATTTCTAATTCTTTCATCATTGGAATAATTTTCACCAAAGTCCTTTGACCATAATTAATCTGTCAAAGACTCATCAACAATTCCAACAATGTTTTTGCTTCTCACGAATTCTGACTTTAAAGCCCCATGATTATGTTTTCCTTTAATCAGTAGAGATAGTCAATGAAGTTACTTATAGATTCTCCTAGATTCTGAGCTCTTCTGCTATCTCTTGATCTTTCAAAAAATGTATTGTTTGAGGTTTAAGTAATTGTCAAAAGCTTATAGGTCTGAATCAAAAGTGTCTGTTCTGCTCTTTATACCTTATGAAAGTATAACAACATCAACAATTATCCCAATTGAATCCAAAAGTATATTTAGTTATTCAGCTTCTGATTTAGTATCTAGTTTGGAAGCAATCCTGTATCTAATGAATTGTTTTCTCCAAGATGTCCAGTTCTGTGCTCTACTTGGTTCTTTTATGAAATTAAATCATCTTGGCAATGTTATTTCTGCTGCCATTTATTCATAATGTAACCATTTACATTCTTTTGGTTAAAGGTTTGTAATTCAGCAGTATAGCAAAACTACAAATGTGTAATGCTGTTCCGGGTGAGGCGGGGAAGTGTTAGCCAGTGATTTTGCTGTAGATGTGAGGCATTCCCTTCGAGAAGTAAAATGGGGAGTTCCCACCTACTGTGATTAAGTGAATGATTCTTGCTTTTGTTGTGAGCAAGATAGTTATTTTGTACCTTTACCTGGCTTCACAAGATGAATCATGCTGCCTTCAGCTTTGATAAACAGTTCCTGTTCTTTTGTTGAGCATTGGGGCCCCTTAAAAAAAACATTTCCTAGTATTCACTGTGCAGCTATTAAAACAGGGCTTGCTAAAACTCTAGCATATGGAAACAAAGGAAAGAATAATAAAAAATACAGAGATCATGATGCCTATTGAATTAGTGTCAGTTATCTGGCTGTAAATGGACCCTTATTATCATGTGCTGTTTTTGAAAATGAGAAACATTTGTTCTTAGGAAGAATAGGAAGCTAACTCTCAGATGAAGGCAGTCAGTGGTAATCCAACATCAGGATGGGCTGTCTCATGGCCATTGGCCCAAAGAGTTTAGACAATTGATTAACACAGTGTAAGTTACCTGCCTGTAGAAATATGGTACAAGTGCTGAGGCAGGGGGGAATTCTCCAAGAAAAGCTCTCTCAGAGGGCAGTTCTCATCGAGCTGACCGTGTAGGCTGTAGTTCTCATAGGGTGGTCCCCAGAGACTGGTCTTCATTGAGCAGTTTTTACCAGGCAGATGGAAGATGGTCCAGCTGGAGAGGCGGGAGACCTAGGGAAGAGTTTCCTAACACATTGGCTAGAGAGCAGGATGTTGCCTTCACAACTTTAATGAGACAGAAATATTCCATGCTGACAGCCTGTTTGTCCTCTGCTATCAGTGAATCATTCTTAATTATCACAGTTGTATACTTTTTTTATCTAATTAACTAAAGCATTATAGCTAAACTGCAGCTTCTTAACAAATCTAATAAACAAAAAAAAATTAAAAATCATGCACTGCCTATATCAGTTAATTATGATCACAAACCCCTAAAAACAGCACTTCTAACAAATGTAATGAATGAATCCTGTTGCCTGTTGCTCGAGTAACAATTCCTGGTCTTACCAATTGAATCTTGTTCTTCATGGCTCCATGAGACAAATCCCATTCCTTTAATGTATTTCGCCAGATAATACCCTCTGTCTGCTGTGCTGCTCATATTCCTCATTGCTTTGTGATTTTTTTTTTCTCAATAAGTCCCACTGTGAGTGCTTTAAATAAATGCTTCACACCTTTACCATGGATAATGGATCTCTTGATTTTTATGCAGCCTCAAGTCTCCTAGCTTTCTTCTTCCAATAGACCTCAACTGTTTAGGTTTCAAATATGGAACTATGTCATTTTAACTATGACTTTGCAACATTCCTGGGTGGATTGCTTCTGTGGTTCTGCATTTCACTGATTGTTGTGGTGTGGTATGGTGATACAGTGGCAATGTTCAACCTGACTATAAATACTTGCTTTCCCAGCCTGTACACAGTGCCACTTCATAAATTGTCTCCCCTTACCCAACAGGAATTTTAACTTTACTCATGAATCCACTGGCATCTTTTCACTCATCAGTCGAGCTCTGACACAGACTGCTTTCACAGACTCATGTGTCATGATGCAGCCTAAATTTGGAGTGATTAATACTCCAGTTTCAGGCAGTTCCTAACTATCCAACTGCAGTGCACCTCTTCCTGAAATGGTTTTTATGATCGATTGTAGGTTCTGCCTTGTAGGGCTTTCTCTTCTGCAAGATTCTCGTAAAGTCAGTTCTTTCGGCAGAATTCTTAAAGTTGTGTCTGGAGATTCTTCTGACCTCCACCACTTACTATCAAATTGTATGATGAACCAATGCCCACACTGGCACCATGTTGTACAATGCAACCAAACTACAGCCCACCTTGGGCAAAGACCCATTTTGTAAATTTTCTGCCAACGTTATCTTTCCTGATGTGGATCCATAGGACCTGCTCGATCTAATAATGTGGTGTAGGAAAAGCATGTGGTAGCCAAATAAGAAGACATTTTTCTCTTGATCAAGGTATGGTTTCTTGCAATGCAAGCAGTTAGATACATTAGTTACATTGGTGTGATCGTCATAGTTACTGAAACTGTGAGGAAGACTTCGATGGTAGATCATACTCCTTTGAGATCCAACACTGTTCTCCCACTTGACTCCACATGACATTATTATACTGAGTGGTGCTCAATGCATTCCTCATCATTAACCTTTTCAGACCCTTACACCTTTATGCATAAGACATTTAGAAGGACAACAATGCATATGCATATAAGTAATATGATGAAATGTCCTGAGCTAGCCCAGAGGAATATGATAAAACAAAATATAACACTGACCCTACAGAGGGAAATATTGAGTCACATGCCAAAATATGTAGCCACCAAAATGCTTAAGACCGGCGTTGGGCCTCAGTGGATAGCACTGCTGCATTATAGCACCGGGGACCCGGGTTTGATTCCACCCTTGGGTGACTGTCTGTGTGGAGTTTATACATTCTCCCTGTGTATGTATGGGTTTCCTCCAGGTGCTCCAGTTTCCTCACACAGTCCAAAGATGTGCAAGTTAGGCGGATTGGCCATGGGAAATACAGGTATGAGGGTGTGTATGGGTAGGACGCGTTTGGAGGGTCGGTGTGGACTCGAGTCAAATGGCTTGCTTCCACAATGTAGGGATTCCATGGTTTTAACAAGGTCAGATGTGAGGCACATCAGAAAGGAGGATAGTGAGGTAGAGGCAGAGAGGTGAAGGGGAGGTTTACAGAGCTTGGAGCCTGCGCACCTGAAGGGAAAGCCACCACCAGGAGAATGATTAAAATTAGCGATCTTCAAAAGGCCAGAATTGTAGGAGTACAGCTATTTTAAAGGCTTTCCGCATTGGACGAGATTGCCAAGATAGGGAGGGGCAAAGCCATGGAGAGATTTGAAAACATGGATGAAAATATCACGTTGCCTTACCAGGAACTGACGAAGGTCAGTGAACATCGAGTGACGGATGAAAGGGACTTGTTGCATGTTCATACATGGACAGCAGAATTTTGAAATCAGACAACTTTACGAAGGTTAGTATGTGGAAGACCAGCCAGGAATGTGTTGGAGTAATAGAATCCAGAGATAACAAAAACATGAATGACATCTTTAGTGGCGGATGAACTAACACAGGAAGTTGGGTAGTTCTATGAAAGTGGAAATAGGCAACGTTGTGTTACGTCTCATAGTTGGTATGCCAGTATTCCTTTAGGAGATATACTCTTCTACCATTGTTGTATCATAGCTTCCGACCTGAGGGCATGAAGGTCTCAGACTTCATCTTATCCTGAATCACTTGAAGCATATAATGTACTGCTGGAAACATATTGCCTACTGTTGTAATGCAATAGCTTACAATTATTCTAGACACCTATTTGACTGTGAATTCAATGTTCATACATGATAGTTTACATCATAAACAAATATTGGATTCTTCAATATTGCAGTATTCATGCTCATTTCCAATGTTATGTGAGATATTATAAATATTGTTGCATCAGAATCATTACCCTGTTGGAGGCAAAAGTATGCCAGGTATCTACCTACAAATAAAGGAGTCCTTACTAAGAAAATGTCATCTCCATTCAATAGTATTTGTTGTTTGGAGCAAAGAGGAAATAAAAAGGCACAAATTGTAGCAAATTCCTTTCTGTCTCAGGTTGCTGGGAGCAAAGCAAGACATTTTGTTTGAAGAGCAGTCTATCACCTCCACTGTAAGAAGTCTGACACATGCCACAATGTGTTATGAGCAGAATGGATACAACATCCGCCTAAATCCTCAATGTTGAAATACACAAGACTTGCTGAAGCAGCTGCATCGAGCTGGGTGCCAGCTGCTTTCAAAATTACAGATGAAATTCTCAGTTCTGGGCATGAGAGCCAAATGATCAACAAATCCCTCACAACTAATCATGCCGCACTCAACAACTTCCGTTCCCTGATTACTGAGGAAATCATTAGAGGGAGAAAAGTGCACAGATCTTTCATCGTACCCAGATAAACTACAAGGAGGTCAGAAGGGGGTGTGTTTGATAGGCCATTTGCTCTTCCTATTCCTATTATTCCAGAATGTCCTCTATCTTGCCGATGTCTGCATCTTAATCACTTCCATCCCAGAGTGTTTGGCTCTCTGGAAACCTCCTGCAGGTTTACGGCTGCCTGATGCAGGCTTCTGGCCTCCCAAGTGACTGATCACAGCAAGCTCTGCACTGCAACTTTCCAAAGCAAGTCTCCTTCAGTTCCTGGGGGCCTGGGCTTATGCCGTCACATATGGCACTAATGGCATCTGAAAAGTACGTTCAAGGGCTAGTGTCATGTGCTTGGTCACATTGCATGCAGCCAGGCTTGTGGCTGACATCCAGAACACTGGGAAAAACAAAACCTAGATGCACTCTGAACTAAACGATCCCTCTCTTCCCATCTCCCAACTGCCCCTTTTAGTCGTTCTCTTTTCCTTTACAAGTCAGAAATCTGGAATTTCGGATGAATCAGTTGATATGGATACCCTATCTTGTATTCTGAAAACTCCCAAACATTTAAATCTTTTCCTTTTTAGTGGAGTCTAGAAATAGAGGTACAGTTTAAAAATTATACATCTCCCATTTAAGACTGAGATGAGGAGAATTCTTTCTCTCAGACAATCATGAGTCGATGTAATTTTTATTCCCAGAGAACAGAAGAAGCAGGGCCAAGGAATATATTCGAGGCTGAGTTTGAAAGATTTTTGACTGACAAAGAGTAGTGTTTTGGAGAGGAGGGATGCTGAAAGGAAAATGGAGTCAGGACCACAATCAGATCAGTCAGGATCTTAATAATGATGGAGCAGGCTCAAGGGTCTGAATGGCCTACTGCTCTCCCTAATTCCCATGTTCTTGTGCTACACTGACAGAGCTAGCCACACCCAAATGCTTCCAGTGTGCCTCCTCTGAGAGCAAGACGTAAGTGGAGCAGGTAAAATCATAGCTATTCATCAAAGCAGGGAGTTTAATAGAACAAAAGAGGAGAAACAATTTATTAGGCAGCAGTGATGCAGCCATAACATTCAATTTGCATTTCAAAGTCACGTATGGTGCAAAAAGTGGAACTTTATCTGGGAGTGACCATGCAGTCAGATAACTACTTTTGGTAAGCAGGCCACTGGGTTTATGTCCTTCCAGAGACAATCACAATATCGTAAAAGAGCTGTTCAGAAATGAAGCTTGTTAAAGACCTTGACCCCTTTTAGATATTTTGCAAAAACTTTTGACTTTTGCCATGCCATAAACACCCTCCGAGTTCCACAGATTCCCATCCATTGATCAGAATTAACAGGATGTCAAAATATTAACTGAGCTAGTAATTACAAACCATTGAGAGTCCAGCTGGCTACATGGTTTTGTTTAGACCCCCAGTTTGTGGAAATAATTGGTGTGGTCCTTTGTTTCAACTGAAGCAGACTTTTGTAATTATAGTGTTTGAGAGGCAAACAGCATTTAAGGCTGAACCTGCAGCTTATTGCACAAGAGAGTCACAGGCTTGCACCTTACACATCCTGCATGATCCAACCTCATCCAAAGCCTGTCTTAATGCTGCCCCTCCGTCAGCACACTAGGTGATAATTTTGCCCCACTGCAGGCAATTTTTTTCTTTGAGCACTGGTGTCAGATGGGTGATGTGGTGTTAGCCACTCTTTGTACATCACTGCTGAGGTTTCAATAGGGAGGGTATGCATAACAGGCACTGTTCAATACCACCTTGTATTGTCCCTACAGTGTCTTACCAGGCCACAAGGGGCCCCATAGCTAATGGATTTCTTTTGAAGAGCTTTTTGCCCTGTAAGTGAAGACAGCAGCAAGTGAGCAAGTGGTAAGTCTCCATAATCAGCGAATGATCAGATGATAAATTTTAATTGGTGAAAGAGAAACATTGGCCAGGATATTGGGTTGACTCTCCATTCTCTTCAAATGGTGCCACAGGGATCATTTACAATCTCAGTAAGTAGTGCTCTTTCCTCTCAGAAAGGTGGTGGGTTTAAGCGTAAACCACATAAATCTAGGCTGATATTCCAGTGCAGTACTTGGCCTGTACTGTTAGAGGCGCTGCCTTTTAGATGAGATATTAAACTGAGGTCCCAACAACCCTGCCTGCTATACATAAAGGAATTATTTTGAAGAGCATGAGCTTTATCCCCAGGTATCTGGGCCAAAATTTATTCCTTAAGTAATATCAAACAAATAACTTATGTAGTCATGCTACCAATTGCTGTTTATGGGAGGCTGATATGGTTTCCATGTTTCCCACTTCAAAACACACAATTCAGATTCTACTTCAACTCACTGTACCGAGATATCTGGAAGTCACAAACGTTGCTCCATGATGGAAGTCTTTATTTTCTGTTTTGCATATACTGAAACAAAACCCCACCTCCGTCACCCTCCCTTGTCCAATTTACCCTAAGCCTGCAGACGTTTACGTGCCATCTTACCTTCTCGCTCACCTACATCCCCCCCCACCACCACCCCCCCTCCCCCCCCCCGCCACCCCCCTCACCCATCTGACACCCAACTCCTCATCCACCTGAGACTCTGGCTGGCTGTCATGGTGACACCAATATCGCATGAAGGAATAAAGAGAATATAAATCCAATTTTATTTCAGGAGAAATGTATTTATTCAGAGAGTATGTGGAATTTGCTTCCACAGGCCATAGTTGAAGTTGATGCCTCTAAATCAAATAATTTGTAAAGTGCAATGTGATGGTTAATCTAACAAAGCATCTCAATCCTGAGATCATTTGAAGTGTCTATTTCTCTGACAGTTTTGAGGGAGGAAATTGATATTACACAAGCCCATTTAAGGGGAAGTTGGATAGGTGCATGAGGGTGAAAGGAAGAGATGAATATGTAGATCAATAGAAACTAAATTAAATAGGAGAATGTTCATGCCAAACATAAATAAAAGTAAAGACTAGTAAGAGAAAAACGCTTGAATTTCAGTGACAAATTTGCTATCCCATATATTGCTACCCAGTCTATTGTAGCGTGGATACATCTTGTGATAGCGCAGATATGTAAAATCAGGCAAGGAAGTACATTAAGAGAGTTAAACTATTACATCAGTGTGACATAATGCCATACGTGACATTGTTGCTTAAAGTATCAATTCCACTTTGAATAAAAACTGCTGTACATGCTAATCTATTAGGAAAGTCAATCAGGAAAACAGCTTGAGCCCAGATGATACCAAAATCTGTGTTATGATGTATTCAGTTGCTCTAAGAATAAATCTTCTGATACTTATTCTCAGTAAGAACCCGGTCTCAGTATTCATGTTGTGAGTGTTAACAAGGTAATAGAACTCAAAGAACGCGTATGATTTCTAATGCAATATGAAATGATATAACACAGGATTCTAAGCCTACACCAACTGTCCTTCAATGAGATGATCCTAAGCAAATCTAAAGCATTTTCTCATGACAAACATATATTGAATAAAATGTAATATCAATTTCCTCCCTCAAAACTGTCAGAGAAATAGACACTTCAAATGATCTCAGGATACAGATGCTTTGTTAGATTAACCATCACATTGCACTTTACAAATTATTTGGATTAGAGGGATCATATGTTTTTGGTCACAAAGTAACAGTGACTTTTGATCATTTACATCATAAAGGAATAGAATATAACCACAGACAGTATTAGGGTGTGGCACAAACAGGCATAAAAACAACAAAGAACTCAACTGTGTTATTCTATTAAACAGACATGGCATATCGGAATCTGAGTCACCTGAAATAGGACAAGTTATATTTATTTAGTACTGTTAAAGTGAGACCTCTGAATCAGCTTACCAGAAGTACAATGAAACAAATTTAGACTGAGTTCATAAGGAAATATGAGGACAAGACGGTCAAAATCTTGTTTAAAGAGATAGGTTTTCAGAAAGAGTAAATGAGTTAAGTAGAGAGGTTGAGGGAGGACATCCTAGAGTTCTGATGCTTAGCAGCTGAAGACCTGGCCACCAATGGTGGAGTGATTAAAATCAGGAACCGTCAGGACATCAGTATTAGATGAGTGCAGCTACCTTGGAGGGTTGTTGAGCTGGAGATGTCAGAGGTCAGGAGGTGTGAAGCCATGGAGAACTTTGAAAACAAGAGTGAGAGTTTGAAAAGCAAGGCGATGCATGAAAAGAAGCCAATGTAGGTCAGTGAGAATAGGTGTGAGACAGCCAGATAGGATTATAAACTATTTCTCAAACACTCTGAAAAATTAAGCTATGCCAGAGAAAATCTTTAGTTTCATTATACACTGTTATGGGACAGATTCCACTCCAGACAGACCTGTACCTTGAAGGTACATTATGATAAATGTGGCCGAAGGGGTGACTTCTGGTGGAGCTGTTTGTTTATCCCCACAGCTTGTGAGCATCCCAGCGACCTTTTCAGGACAAAACAGAGAGAAGATATCATAGCCAGTGGTTAGAAATGATGTACAATGAATGAGACTGACAGTGGGATTACTGTGAGAGACGCAGTGGAATGGAGAGTGATACTTACTTTACAGATGGTACATGTATGTCTCATCAACCCTGCAGGACTGGTCCCAGTTTTCTCCTGTGAGGCTCAGCATTCTCTCCTTGTAGACAGTGAGAACCCCAATATTGGGTAGCCCTCCACCCATACTGGTTCACTCTAGTCTGTTGTGGGTGACCTTCTCCTGCAGTTAGAGAAGGGGAGGATTAAGTGAGGTGACAGTGGGGGCCATGGCTTTGATTGCTGGTTCAGGTGGTCGAAAGGTAGTGAGGTGTTCCAAGAGAGTGAGGAGGCAGAGCAGAAGCTGTGTGGTATTAGTGGTGTAGGGGTTAGAGCAGGGAGAGTGGGTGAGGCAACAGTGAGAGTGGCAGAACATGAGTCTTGGTGGGATGTGGGTACAATGACAGAGATAGGAGTGGAGGTAGCACATACAAGAATGTAGTACTTACCCTGACGCAATAAAGAAGGTCATTGACATTTTTATAGCGCTCTTGGCCACTCCTCCGTACTGTGGGAATGGCACTAACCCGGGTATTGACCTCAGACCAGGCTGCCAGGGCTTGGCGGTGTGGAATCCTCTGGGAAGATGATGGCCCTCATTTGTACCACCCCCTTGTCCAAGACCTTCAGGTCCCTATTGGAAAATCGTGATGCCATCTTGCATTTTCAGGTTCAGGTTCTTTCTGTCACCAACAGGGAACCTTTAGAGTGCAAGTGCCCAACTGGGTGAACAGCAAACTTTGATTGGTATGGACTCAGGCCAGTCTTTTGGTGGATTCCCACTGATTGGCGAGTCATTCTGGGAATGGCAAGTGGTAAGATGGGCTGAATTCAGACTTGAGTGATGCCATGGGATACAGTAGGTAACTAATGCTGCGCATTTGGTAAAATATCATGCAAAACTCATTGGGCTTTGCAACAAAAAGCCCTTCAAAAATACTCAATGAAACTTGGATTTAGCCATGAAAAACATAAGAATCAGCCCCAACTGCATTATTAAGGCAGAATTTTTACTGCATTATACTGGAACACATGGAATTGGAAACAAGGGGATTGAATGTTGAATAGCAAAAGACAAGTTTTCTTTGCATATTAAGTCTGTCATGCTGGCACAGCAGAAACAGAAACAGAATCCACTGACAGTGTGCAAAGCTTCTTTGTAAAACATCTAAGGAAGGAATTTGAAACAATTTCTACTACACGGTAAGATTCTCCCTAGATGGGAACTTCCAATTAAATTTAAAAATCCAATGGTTAACATCCAGCAGAATCGAGGGCATTGAAGTGGGCACTGGTTGCTTTTGTAACATTGTTTGAACACACTTCTGGAGATTCAGTCTCAAAACTTTCTGCTTTCATTCAGTCAAAGAGCTTTTTCAGTTGACTTTCAGCATTTTTTACCGTTGGAAACCGAGTGTCCAAAGAAAAAGAGGTAAGAATCATCACTTTATTTTTACTGTCACAATGGTGTCTCTCCCAGCCTTCCTTAGAGGATGCCAGGACGTTCCTGGAGGTTTGACATCCCTGTTCCCACAGCGAACCCCTACCTCCCTTGGTTTTGAAATTTGAACCTGGTGAGTGAAGCACCATCTGGAAGACTGCAGGGTTATAGAAATTTAGAGTACAGAGGGAGGTCGTTCAGTCCATTTTGCCTGTGCCAGCTTTTTTGCCACAGTGCCACACCTTAACTCTTTAATTTCCTTATCCATGAGTATCAGCGTAACTCACTTTTTAAAAATGCAATGGAATCAGCTTCTGCATCTTTCCTGAGATAGAGTTCCTGACAACTGAGTTAGAGAACTTCTCCTCATCCTCCCTCGACTTACTTTGCCATTCATGAGTTGGCCTATTTATCATTGGAACAAACCTGCTCTTTAATGGTGGCTGAAACCCGTCACTACTTATAAACCTCTCTAAGGTCACCTCTTCACCTTCTTGGTTCCAAGTCCCAATTTGAAGATCCAGATTAGGCCACTCATTGGGGAGTTTGTCATATGCCACTAGGGCAACTTGCTGACCAATAGGAGTGAAGCCAAAGAGGGGGCCCAGAGAGGTGAAATATATCTTGGCTTCTTGGTGGGCTAGCATGGAGATGTCAACTGAGCCATGTTAATGATTCTTGGCCCTCGCTTCCCCTGAGCTTAATTTCATCCACTAGATAGGGCAGCCTGCAATCACCAACCCTTCCTTACCTTCATTTTCTCTCCATCTCTTTTGTCCTTTGGAGACCATTTAATTAAAGATTTTCAATAGGTGTTGGCAGTTGAAAATTAGTCATGTGAGTAGTGAGATACCTCATCTACCTTGGTAAGGCCTACCTCTTGGCATTTATAATTGGGCCTGTGGGTGAGAAGCTGTCTGCCAGGTGGGAAGGCCCCTTAAGTATTAGTCCCAAGTTGACTGTAGGTGGCTTATTGTGATTTTCAGATTCAAACAGGAGAACACACATCCTTTTCCCAGTGATGCCGAGGTACAGAACCTAATCCTTCGTGTAGTACACAGCATCTTTGCTCTCAATGCCCCATCACCCCACAGCCCCTGGCATCTGAAACTCACTAGAAGGAGATAAATCAGACCAAAACAAGTGGAACAGCTTGTCTGAGCTGCCAAACTTCATTGAAATCTTTTGTAGATGACAGAGTCTCTGCCAGCTACCAAAACCCCTTTGCAAGTCATCCTTTTTTTTGGGAACGCCCACTATATTAATTTCTGCTAAAGGACTTAACATGCCATCTGCGGCTCTGTCCTGGGTTAAAAGGCCCCAGAGTTACCAGCCGAGAGTTACTAGCCGATCAGAGGCCGACTGCTCTTCTGAACCCAGCAACACCACCACTAGGGAGCTGGTGGCTGTCGCTGGTACTGCACCAACAGAGGCCTTGGGCTGAGGAGGTGGGTGGAGGAGGAGAGGCTGAAAGTGGTCACAGGATGGGGGTCATAGAGGAATGGGTAAAGCGGATCAACTGCAAGGACAAGAGAGTCGCTTTCTTTTGACCTCCTTCTCCCAGTGCTCAAGTCAACACAGTGTGGAGCTGGAGGAACACAGCAGATCAGGCAGCATCAGAGGAGCAGGAATGTCGATGTTTCGGGTCAGGACCCTTCTTCAGAACTAGGGGACGGGGAATGGATCCTGGGAATATATAGAGGGAGGAGAGGTAGGGCTAGGGGAAGGTAGGTGGGGTGGCGATATGTGGATGCAGGTAGGGGTGGTGGGGATTGGTCAGTAGGATGGGTGGGGCGGATAGGTGGGAGAGAAGATGGACAGGTTGTGTCAGGTCAAGGAGGAGAGAGAGAGGATGGTTGGGGCTAGGGAAAGGTAGGTGGGGTGTTGATAGGCGGATGCAGGTAGTGGGTAGTGGGAATTGTTTGGTGGAAGGGTGGGGTGGATGGGTGCGAAAGAAGATGAATGGGTTGTGTCAGGTTAGGGAGGTGAGGGAGGGAAGGGATGGGGCTGGGCGAGGGGAGGTGGGATGTTGATAGGTGGATGCAGGTGGGGGCCAGTAGAGATTGGTCAGTGGGAAGGATGGGGCGGATAGGTGGGGAAGAAGATGGGCAGTTGTGCCAGATCATGGAGGTGGGAATGAGACGGAGGGTTAAACATGGGATGGAGGTGGGGGTGGGAAGACTTTGAATTCTATGTTCAGGCCATCGGGCTGTAGATTCCCGAGACAGCGTATGAGGGGCTGCTCCTCCAGTTTGCATGTGGCATCATTGTGGCACTGGAGGAGGCCCAGGATGGACATGTCACCCAGGGAGTGGGAGGGAGAGTTAAAATGGTTGGCAACTGGACGGTGTTGTTGATCATCACATACAGAGTGCAGATCATCCACAAAACAGTCCCCAAGTCTGCGCTTGGTCTCACCAATATAAGGGAGAACCCCTGTTGAATATGGAAAGTTTGTATTGTGCCTTGGATGGATGAGAGAGGGGAGGTGTAGGGGCAGGTGTAGCATTTCCTGTGGTTGCAGGGAAAGGTGCTGGGGGTGGTGGGGTTAGTGGGGAGTGTGGAGCGGATGAGGGATTCAAGGAGTGAGCAGTCCCTATGAAAGGCAGATTGGGTTGGGGAGGGAAATATCTCCTTGGTGATGGCGTTGGATTGGAAGTGGTGGAAGTGGCAGAAGAATGATACGCTGGATGCGGAGGTTAATGGGGCTGTTTTGTGAGGACCAGCGGGACTCTGACTTTATTTTTGTTGGAGGGAGGGAGTGTGAGGGCAGAAGTGCTGGAAATGCAAGAGATGTGGTTGAGGGTGTTTTTGATCACCAGAGGGGGGAAGTTACGATCCCTGAAATAGCAGAACACCTGGGATGTCCGGAAGTGAAACGCTCCATCTTGGGAACAGATGTGGCGGAGGCAGAGGAATTGGGATTAGGGGATCGCATTCTTGCAGGAAGGTGGGTGAGAGGAGGTGTAGTCCATGTTGGTGTGGGAGTCGGTGGGTTTGAAATAGGTGTTGGTTTCGAGGTGGTCACCAGAAATGGAGACTGAGAGGCCCAGGAAGGGGAGGGAGTATTCAGAGATGGTCCAGGTAAATTTGAGGTTGGGGGTGAAAGGTGTTAGTAAAGTTTATGAACTGTTCAAGCTCCTCATGGAAACACGAGTCTGCACCGATACATTTATCAATGTAACCAAGGAAGAGGTAAGGGATGGTGCCAGTGTAACAGCGAAAGTGACTGTCCCTCACAC
This sequence comes from Ginglymostoma cirratum, assembly GCA_024137785.1. Taxonomy (NCBI): domain Eukaryota; kingdom Metazoa; phylum Chordata; class Chondrichthyes; order Orectolobiformes; family Ginglymostomatidae; genus Ginglymostoma; species Ginglymostoma cirratum. Next base: position 16,213,923 of record JAHRHZ010000051.1, on the reverse strand, counting down.
TACCTTGACCTGACAAAACTCGTCCATCGTCTTTCCCACCCATCCGCCCCACCCTTCCCACTGACCAATCACCACTCCCCACTCCCTGCATCCACCTATCCCACACCACCCCACCTATCGTTCCCCAGCCCCACTCATCTTCTTTCTCTTGCCTCCTTGACCTGACACAACCTGTCCATTTTCTCTCCCACTTATCTGCCCTACCCTTCCCACTAACCAATCCCCACTACCCTCTACTTGCATGCACCTAGCACCAGCCCACCTACCTTCCTCCAGCTCCACCCCTCCTCCCCCTATTTATTTCCCAGCTCCCTTGTCCCTCTACAGTTCTGAAGAAGAGTCCCGACCCAAAAGTCAACTTTCCTGCTCCTCTGATGCTGCCTGACCTGCTGTGTTCCTCCAGTTCCACACTGTGTTGACTCTGACTTCAGCATCTGCAGTTCTTGGTATTTCTCCAAGTGCTGTTTCTCTCAATTAAGCAATAAGTGCCCGACGATAACGGAGTTGCCATGTTCTTCTAAATGGTCAGAAACCAGAACCTGGAGAGAAGCAAAGAGATTTGAGAATCCAGAGACACAAGTCTTTAAAAGCTAGTTGACAGTATGAAAAGCAATGAACAAAACTTATGGTCTGTTGCCCTAAAGCATGAAAGAGTTGATTACGAAAGAGAAAGAAGATATACTCCATTGCATAGAACTCTGGTTGGACTCCATTTTAAGTACTGTTTTCCATTCTAGGCACTTATAAAGGACATATTACCTTGGCCAGCATGTATTGTAGTTTTACCACCAAGATGCCAATGTTGAAAAGGTTAAATTATGAGGAGATGTTGCACAAACCTGGCCTGTATTCCTTTGAATATTGAAGCTCAAGAGGTAGCCCAATAAATGCATTTAAGATGTTCAAAGGATTTGACAGTGCAGGTACAGAAAAGTTGTTGTCTTTGATGGAAGGATCCCATCTTTAACTTAGAGCAAGGCTATTCAAGAGTGAAAGCAGGATGAATCTCTGTCTACAAAACTGTGTTAGAAATTAAGAACTCACCCTCCCAAAAGACTTGGAATACAAGGATAATTAGTGCTTTCAAAACTGAGAGTGGAAAGACTTTAGTTAAACAAGAAAAAAAAATCATATTTAGAATGCTGCTTTTGACCACCCAACTTTTCAAAACACTCTACAGCCCATTACATTTGAAGTGCAATCACTATTGCAATGTTGGAAATGCAGCAGTGAATTTTCCCACAGTAAACTCCCACAAGCAACAGTATGCTTTTGACCAGATAACCTGTTTTAATGACGTGTATTGAGGGATAAATACTGGACAGGACATGGGAGCTGACTCCCTGCTATTCGTCAAAATAGTGTCATGGGACTTTTTTGCCATCTAGCCGAAGAGACAAAACTGGTGTCAGCTTAACATCATTTCTCAAAGAAGGCACCTCCAACATTGTTCCCTCTGTACTGGACTGGAGTGTCAACATAGATTTTTGTTCTGAAGCCCTGGGACAAATTCATGGATAGGCAAGACTGCTACCAAAGTAACCACGGCCGATATTAGGATTGTTAAGGGTAACAAGAGTTGGAAAAGGCTGGAACATAGATTTGAGCTGCAGGTCATTGTGTTTTCTTTTCATGGATTGAACCAATCTATCCCATTGGTCTGTCGAGCAGAGACCATGAGAGTTGTATAGATTAAACACTAAGATGTCTATTGCATTCCTATAAACTATATGCTGGTTGTGTAATACTTCTGTCAAAGCTGCTGTTCATGGTAGAAGTCTTCCATGTCTGTCCACTGACGTTTTCAGACTGATTTTGCAGTTCTGTTTGACATCATCACAAGGAAAGTTGCTAATAACACCCTTTCATACCCATATACAACACTGATTAACCATGTCCTGGGTCAGTTCAAATAACTTTAGCTATTACACTTAATCACCATAACTGCAGTTTCTTACTCAATACCAGTTCACCAATTAAAACTGCCAGGACACAGGCTTGATCTGGGCCTTTCCTGCTAGAGTTGAGGGGGAGGGAAGGGGTGAGGTGGCCATTTAATAACCCAAATAGGCTCATGAGCTGGAGGACCAAGGTGATACTTTTACCACCACATCCCCTAAGTTAGGAGACAGGACTATGAAAGTAGGGTAAGCAGTGGGCAACTCACGTGTTAGAATTTCTGAGTCCCTCGCCATCTCCATCTTCAGACAGATCAGTAAAGAGTCACAAAATCGATGTACAAGTTCCCTAGTTATTCCAGGGAAAGGGGTAGATGACAGAAGAACAGGGGACTTTGCTTAAAAAACGTGCAATTAGTATTCCTGCTGTATAATTGGTGTGATTCCATCATCCAGTGGTGTTTCAGTCTGCTTTAGATAGATGGTGCATTGATCTTTTTGGAAACATTCATATATCAAGGTTCTCATCTTATAAACTATTACAGTGTAAATCTTCTGTCAGCTTTAGTTTTTGACCAACAGTTTAACAAGATTTTCTAAAAGAGATGGATATGCATTTAGTAATTGGGTAATCTAGTCAAAGCAGAAATTAATATTCTAGTATAGTGTTCTGACAGTATTATTGAATACTGTTGCTAACCACAGTGCTGTGAGGAATCGATTGAGCTGCAATGTAGTTATGATATATGAGCAACGTTTGAAGGAGATCCAAGAATACTTAGATTCTGGTCATAACACAGTTTTTTTGATCATAACACATTTTTAAAATAACTATTCTAACTACCTGCATATCATACTTTGTAAAATAATATAATGTTGATTCACAGAAAATGATTTTTCAATTTTAACACTTGGCAGTCTAGAAAGCTAACCGCAGATTTGTGCTGAAAAAGTGCTCACAGTATTGTGATATCTTTTTGACTAGTCAGGATATTTCCATTTGAAATGCTTGGTCAGGACACCGGTGTGTCAATACATGTGGTCCTATTGTGTATTTATCAGATTCCTTTGCAGACTTCTGTTTCCTCCAGCAGAGAGCAGAAGAGATAGACCAAAGCCATGCTAATCAAAGATGCAAGATAACAAGGTGTAGAGCTGGATGAACACAGCAGGCCAAGCAGCATCAGAGGAGCAGGAAGGCTGGCGTTTCGGGCCTAGACCCTCTAACCAAAGGTGCCACTTGCAAAGCCAATGCTTTAGTGCCAGGAGGTGAAAGGTGAGCACATTCCACCTTGTCGTGTAACTTCAAAGAGTTCTCCTCCTCCGTTGTTCTGGTCAATATTTATCCTTCATCCATGATCATTTAAAGAAACGATTATCTGACCATTATTACATCATTGTTTGTGGGTGTCTGCCATGCACTGATTGACACATTTCAAACAGTGGCTAAACTTCAAACAAAAGGACTTAATTGCCTGTAAAGTACTTTAGAGAGTCCCTAAGTCATGAAAGGTACTACATAAATGCATTCAGATATAGTAGGAACTGCAGATGCTGGAGAATCTGAGACCATAAGGTATAGAGCTGGATGAACACAGCAGGCCAAGCAGCATAAGAGGAGCAGGAAAGCTGACATTTCGGGCCTAGACTCTTCTTCAAAATTTTTCTCTCACACATTTGGCTTTCCAAAGATTTCCATATGCTTTTCATCACTTCATCTTCCCACTTTCTTATAAACAACAACTCTCAATGTTAATTAAGAGAAATATATCAACAACATAGGAAAATGGCATTCACTGAGGCATTTTGAATTGTTTCTTTGTGGCAATGGGTATTCATTGTATTTGCTAGAAAAGCACTCATCAATAAATTCTACTTATAACATAAGAAAAGTGTAAAAATGAAAATGCTTCAGTAATTTTATTCAGTTCCCACAATTTTAAAGTGGAAAGATGTAGAATGCTGAAGCTAGCATTGCTGCTGAACGAGAATGGAGGATTACACTGTAAATGGGGAAGGGCGTTGGTTGAAACATCTCCACATTACTGATCTGATTAATGGTTCTTCATCGTGCATTGTTTCTGAATGGCATTCCTGTAAAGCTTGCTTCATAGCCACCTGCAGTAATGTGATCTGTGCACATTTCATGACTAATATTATGTCTGTTGATGTCAGTGTGTTGTGGGGGAGGGAAGGGTTGGAGCATTACACAAGTGTCATTGCAACCTGTCTTTAAAGGAAAGCACAGTAGCTAAGATCGTATCCTCCTCTGATTCACACAACAAATCAAAATACTTAATCACATTCTCATTACCATGTTTTCTCCCCTAAAATATTTGAAATGTTTTGCATTCTTTATCTTATTCTTTTAGAACACTATTTTAAAATCATTTGCAGTAACGTCTTTGTCATGCAGAGGAAATTCTCATGCATTTTGGCTGTACATTAACTTACAGTCTACTTTCCTTCGATATTAATAAGAATGACCCACGTAACCAAGAAGTGTCTGTTTGTCATCAGTAATCATCTCTATGATCGCAGAGATGTAGTCACCTTAAAGGCAAGGAAGGGGGACGTGTGAAGATCCCACAAGTTTCTGCGCAATTGTCCAACAATGACTTGTTGCTAGTGTGTCACAATTTTGGAATAAAAGCCACAGACACACTGAGAATGTGTGTGATCTACGTAATAATATTTTACTTAACTCTATAAATCACCGGCTGTATTGTTGAATGTGATCATTCTCACAATGCTACCTCACCTCCAAAGGCCAACATCTCCCCTAGCTACTACCCTAGAAATTTCTTTGCTTTTTACTTATTCTATGAAAGTCTGTAATGCTTAACTGTTAATTGTTATTTCTTTTATCACTTTGTACCTGAGTTTTTTGCACCTAAATATCTTTGTACCTAAGATGGTACCGTGTGTGGTGATATTAGATACTTTTCACCGTACTCCTGTACTCCTGTACTTGAGTACCCACAACAATAAAAATCTAAAAAAAAGGTCAATTAAAGGACAGGTAGGGAATGTGGGATAGGTTTATACAGCAAAATGTAAAAGCAAAGTCTTCAAGCAGATGCAAGTATATCCAAAACTTTGCTTCAAACAAAATCATTAAATAGAAACTGAATGGGATGAGCGGCTGGAGCGGAATTGAAACTGTAGCAAAGGATAAAATAGTGCATTTTTGAAGCCAGTGATCAAAATGGACTGAATTGACTTTAAAAAGGACAAGAAAAGTTGCAAGTATTATGACCAGGTGAGAGGGAGTGGAAGGTGTCCACCGTTTTGCCACTTCTCAATTGATGGTACTGGGGTTTTGAATTTAATAAGGAAGTATTTGCAAATTCAATGCGTGCATATCTGTTTAAATGCAGTTGATAAAGAACTAGCCAGATTGGTTTATTTGAATTAAACATGTAAGGGGTTGGTTTTATTGTGCTAAAAATTCTCCTAGTGAGACTTATTAATATATTAAGAATGTAAAAATAGACCCTGACTTCTGCAACTCATGCATAAACTCACAAAAATACAAATTACAGACAAGAGGAGGTTAACTTTGGTCAAATTAAGATTCATTGGGAACAGTGGAAAATTAAAATGGGTTCACTTATTAAAGCTTGTTTTCTGGTTTATCCGTACCTGTTGAAAGTCCTCACCTGGTAATTTAAAGTTGTGGCTGAAGTTTTTTGGTATTGCTGCAGTGGAAAATGAAGTCGAACATTGGATTTACATCAATTGAAGTTGATGAAGACTAAAATCACATAGGGTGCAAAACCAAAATGGCACCAGATCTTATCAGAAACTCATTCAAAGGTTTGGATTAGAATTTTAGAATTGGATTGACCCTGAAATTCCTGGTTTGAGGGAATGGTGTAAATTAACGATTATGCCTTTACATATCCAATTATTTCTATTGGGGTCAATGATCACTGAATTTCTACTGAAAACATTTTGTTTTACAAAGCATTGTAAATGCTGGTTAAATCTGCAATTAAGTAATCGAAGGAATTTAAATCTAGTAAATGAGTTTTTATCAGCTGCCAGGGAGCTACCCACACTCCCTGAATAGCACAGCTGAAAATCCAACTGTACCTGGCACTGTCTCCTGAGCTGGCACAGGGAGTTAGCAAATTTCTGCTCTTGCCTTTCATTTCTGAAGTGCGTGCAATAAATGTTGGAGGGCAAATGGCTATAACTAATGTCCCTGTTTTTCTTTGTAAATGGACATTTAATTCTTTAACCAACGGTTCAACATGAAAGAACAAACTTGAAAGTGAAACTTTAGCCCAAAATTCCAAATCTGAATCTTTGGTGCCCTTGCCATTGGATTGGCAACTAAGATCCACAACACAAATAGCCTGCAAGAGAGATCCTGGCTACCACCCTCAAATATTATACGATAGAAATTTTCAACAGACCACAGTTTAATATAACGGTTACCAGAAGGCAGATGACCAAAACTTCTTTTGCCAGGATTGCTCAATTTCTACTATTTGACTCTGATTCTACAGTGAAAGACTTGTCAACTTTTTCAAAATTGACTGATTTTCCAAGGTTACCAATGGAAATCACATGCACTGCAAAGGTTGCCCCCATGAATAAATGAACTGCAAGGGTTTCCCATCAACAACTATGCAATTTAGTTGCAATAACAGCCTCAACTTCTCACTTGTAAATTCAGAACTCCTGGGAGCTGTCATTCTACTCATCCATCCTGTATCTCTGCTCTATTTTAGCAGCAGACAGTAAGAGACAGGGTAGTTGCTGAGTGACAAAATGATCACTAGTGCTGCACATCTTATGTTCATGAAAACACAGATAGGAATTAAGCAAGGAGAGTTCAAAAGAAAGTTCCTGCGCCAGGACACATATGCGGGGGGTGCCTCACAATTTGTGCCCAGCCACTATCCTGCACATTATGGGAACACATTGCAACCCTCATAATTTTGAAATGAGTTGGCCATCACGTCCTCATCCTCAGCCTCCACACTACCCCATTACCCTGTAAGGCTAACAGAGCAGAGTGTAAGTTGCGAGACTTCAGTCTGATCATATGGATTACACAATGTAAAATATTTGATATATGTGCTTTCAAGTGGTTTTGCTGGTGGAACAAGGAACATGATGCCATATGATTCATTATAGCATCCTGTGCTTGGAAATACCCATGTCATTCTCTGTGAATTACTAGTTTTTATTGTTTTTCAATACAGAAACCACACCCTTGCTTTGTCTCCTCTTAATAATCTGACCACCTGTCCTCGTACCACTCCTATCCCCAAACACATCAAGAGTGTCTGCACTCTGGGTGGAATATACCACTTTTCACATCATTTAAATTAACCCTGTTCAAGGATCTGGGTCTTCAAATTATCCAGACCAACAGGTATTATGAGTCTGTATGCATTTTGTTTCAGGAAAAGCAGAAACTCTAACGCGTTTCAATTACTGTCCATTTTTACTCGGGAGATAAAATAAGGAATAAAAGCCAGCCCTAATGTCTCTGAACTGCAGCCAGAAATAATAAATAGAGATAAGAAACACAATATAGTCTGTCTAATTTTGCCTCAGCCCCTTGGGAAGTTTTATTGGGTGAATAAAGGCATTAAAGAAATACAAGTTGTTGTTGTTTCAATGGCGTTTCAGGCATTTTTTGTTGACTCAATTGCTAATGATCACTCATTTTGATTTTATTTGGAAAGCAGGACAGCCAGCAACTCTGCATAATTGTTTACGATTTATCCAAACTTTACGACAAAATTTGGAAAAGGCAGAAAATAATGGCTGAGAAGTGGTTGAAACAACAACTGATAAAGAAGAACAGATAGTGGACTAGGGCCAGGTAAAGTCTCAACCTATCGGAGCTCTTCACTCCACAGTAGTATATTAATGTGATTTCAAAGAATGATGCCTGTTTTCTGGATCCTTTCTTTATTGTAAATTTTGGCTTAAAAGAAGGATAATCGTCATATATCATGAACTCAGGATGTCCCAAAATGCCTTTAATTGCGATGAGTTAATTTTGAAGCACAATCAATATCTTGTAGGCAAACATGGCAGTCTATGTGCACTCAACAAACTTCATTAAAAGTGCTTAAGGATGACTGACAAATTAAGCTAGCCTTATGGTGTTAGCAAAGGGAGGACTGTTGGACAGGAGCTCTCTGCTTTTCTCTAAACACTGACTTGAGAACTTTTTCATGCACATTAACAGGAGAATATGGCCATGATTTAATATCATAACTAATATTATGTATCTGATTTGTACCTATTTCAGGCTTAAAATTGGGTGTTGAGCATGTCAATTTATAATGGGACAGCGTGAGTCAACTTACACAGATCTTGCTCCCTCTGCTGCATTAATGGGGTCTTTTTTTTTGGCATCATGGGCAGCCTACGACAACACGTTTTAGATCTCTTGATTATGTCAGTGATGGGCCTAAAAATGTAAAGTTAAAGTTACCAAAGACCACAGGGCTGTTGTCTCATTAGAGAGAGAGACGAGACAACTGGTGATGGCTTAACCTAAGGATCACCATGCCTCAGTTGAGGGAAGTGGTTGAGGTGGACGGACCTTCATGTTAACCTCAGCTGATGTGGGAATTGAACCAGCACTCTTGGTGTCATTCTGCATTACAAACCAGCTGCCTGGCCAACTGACCCCTAATGTCAGTTGAATGAACCCTTTCACAAAATGAGTTACCCTTAAACGGAGCACAGATCTGAAGCTGCCTTGCTCATGGTTCTTCTGCTGTTCTTCTGACAGAGTCTGAAGAAGTGATTGTTTTTCTTCCCCTAACACCATAGCCCTATTGGTTAGTTCTTACCTAAACCTCTGTTCAAATCCATTGCCTGCTCCAACTAGCCTGACAGCTGTTGATCTTGAGGCAGGCAGCAGAGAATAGGATTTCATTGTGAGGTAGGAAGTGTGAAGAGATCAGCATCGATGACCCACGCCAAACACATTGATAAGAGCCGAGGACCAACTTCTTGCATTTTCCAAGCCTCCTTAACTTAGATTTCCAGACCTGAATAAGGTCCCAAAGTAAATTCTACCCCAGATGTCTCCCAAAGTGGAACACTGTAAGTACTGCACTGAAATGTTAATGTAGATTATGCACTTAAGTGTGAGACAAATCCCAAACGATCTGAATCAAATGCTATAGCAACTGAGCAATGCTGAGAGTTGGAACAGGCATCTGCTACTGAGTAGGAAGTGACAATAAGGTGACAATGATTCAACTTCTAATGTTCAACTTTCTTGCCCCCGTTTTATAACATCATGTCTCGGAAGAGCATCAGCCATGTGATGGGGGAGTAAATGGCACAGGTTTCATTGCTGCCTGGTTGTGTGATCAACAGAACTAGACATACAGTGGGCAGATTTTTGGTCACTGAATCTTGTTTCTCTGAAAAACTATTAACAACAATTATTATTTTTATGAACAACATTGTACACCACATTATTCTTTTATACACCACATTTAGCCTACACCAACGATACATGCCTCCATTAATATTTCATGGCATATTTAATCCCATTTCCTTTGAAGGCAGTCTATTCAAGCTATAGTTATTCCAATGTAATGAAAACCTGTTTATATTCAGGATTGAAAGGCTTTGTTTTCATTTCCTGCGTTTTTGGAATGATGTTATCCATTAATCCTAAATTCCATTCACTATCATCTGGAAAGACTAGATACAGACAGGGCTCCTATCCATGGCTTTCCACCCTCCCCCACCTTCTCTCCATTAAGGCACATAAGTTTTTTAATGATTTTGACTGTTATCATGTTCTCCTGGAGTGGTGAAATCTACCTCTTTTGAGAACCAGAGATTACAGAAGGCAAATTAAAAGTTAATTAAGATTAGATTTCCAAATCTTTGCTGATGTACTCTCTTCTCACTTTCCATATAATAAGTAATTGTCAATAAGAGTTCCAAAAAACATTTCTGTGTAAATTTCTAACTGAATTTTGTGACAGTAGAGAGTGCATAAAAGTATAAGAATTTTGAGCTGGCTGGGCCATTTGGCCCTTTGATCTTATTCCACCACTCAATAAGATCCTACCTGATCTTTTAGCTTAACTCCACTTTTCTGTAATATCACCATAAACAGGCAGTACTTTCATTTTAGAGTTGCACCTTTCAAAATGCATTTACAGAATGTCTCTTAATTCAAACTTTGGGGGTCGAATCCAGAGGAAGCAATTTCAATTTTAGGTGCTCCTCGGTGAACATTTTATTCAGTTATTCTCCAAGCAGAATGGAAAGAATAGAGTTAAGGACTTGAAAAGAATTGGAAAACTTTCCATAACCATTTGCGATACTGGGAAAAAATGAAGTCTGCAAGTATCCATGGAAACAGAGCACAATTTGCTTGAGGGACAAACCATTTGAGGGATCCATTGGGAATTTCTCCTGACTTTGTCAAACAATGCCTCTGATTTATTAAGGATGGATTAAAGAATAATGCATACTATACATTATGCAGTAAAATCTGAGTCAGATTTTGAGAATATTTCTAATTCAAGCTTTTCCAGAATGAAATATATAAGCTAATGGATTGCATAAAAGTAATTCAATTGCTTAGACTTTCAAATTTCAAACAGAATTTTTTTCTTTTTGAACTTGTTGCTTGATGACCTTTAGTCAATCAGCTGGGCACAATAAGAAGCAATAGTGTGTGGTCCTCTGGGAGTAGGTTCAAAACTCACCTCCATCTCCCACTTTGGCTCAAATCATCCTTCTGATTGAACAGTTGGGATGCACCTTTGCAAGAGTCATCGAGACATCTGTAATTTGCACAGTTAGACCCCACGGAGTTAGGTATGAATGTGCTTATATATCATAAAAATGTAACCTCCCTGAGGAATGTAGTGGGAAATTTTAGTTTTATAGTGAGGTACCCATTCCTTATTTTGGTACTGAAGTTGTCAAAGGGTTAAGCTGAATCTTTGGTAATGCTGATCAACGACATTTGTACTTCCATCAGTTTGATTGTCAGATTGGTGTTATCATCTGCTCAGATTGAAATCACAGTACAATGTTTATCTTCCACAGCAAGTACACAACTAAAAAATCTAAGGGGAAGAATGTGATCCAAAGACCCTCCGATGGGAATTGATATGTCTCTATGAAGTACGTATTATGTTTTGCTGCATGTTAGTCATGTTTCAACTAGAAAAAACAGGAAGCTATTATCAAAGGCTTGGTTGTACAAACAAACTGACAGATAAATTCAGTTTTCATAAAATGAGCATCAGTTAGATGAATATTTTCTTTATTCCCAATCACTTTAATTCCAATGGTAGTCCATATAGAGAAATATAATTGTTTCCAGAGGGCACCTGCCAGATCGTGTTTGTATGGTAATTATGCGATTTGCTCAAATAAAGGCATATTTAAGTTTCTGGTCAACCTTGTCTGCAAATAGTAAAATAGGTGAGGCAATCTACTATGGCTTGCTTTGACTGGAGGCCAGTTCAGTAGCTGAGTTTTGGTCTAAGCCTCAGGGATTCAAAGGGCCCCAGAACTTAGAGCCATAAGATTTCTGACAGAGCCACACAGAAAATGGTAGACTGCGGCTGTATATTTAGGGCTGCACACAGCTCATCATAAATAACTGAAATAAGTGTCAACAAGACGAAGGGTCATTTTAACTTAACAAGGCTAACTACCTGTTTTTGAACATGCTTGGATTTGTACCCCATTGATGGCCAGTTTCTGGCCGGGTGATTTAAGTTAAAACTACCGCTGTAATTTCTCACCTATAAACATAGTATTTATGAAGTCACAGAATTGTTACAGTCGTGAGGGAGGCTATTCTGTCTTTTGTGACTACCCCTGCTCTACGCAAGAACAACTCATTTTGTTTTTCTCCCATCATAGCCCTGCAATTCTTTTCTCTTCATGTAATTATCTAATTGGATTTTGAAAGCCAAGTTGGAATTTGTGCCCACCCCACTGTTTGTTAATGATGATTATAACCACTTAAATGCTATATAAAAGTGTTTTTCCTCATGCTGTTGTTGCTTCTTTCAGTAACTTTCTATCTTAATTTAACTTTGTTTAGTTTAAAAGATATTTGATAGATTTTAGGGTAGAAGTCTACTGCGGCCTACTTTGAGCCAAGCTGTAAGGACCTTAATTGGTGGCAGGGCAAGGAAGCCATCCGTGAGCCTTCCTTTCTCCAAAGTTAGTCAGGGCAGCGGGGGAAGGTGGTAGGCTTTCATTATGATATCTGCATCCAAATATGTCATGTAGGAGAGCATTAAAATATACTCCTGGAGTGGTGATGACCTGGTGAGGTGGGTAGTTGTTAGCAGGGGCCACTGGGGAGGGGGAGGTGGGGTGACTATAATGAGTGTGAATGTCATGGAGCATTCCTGCAACTTCTGGATCCATGAGAAGACTATTGTTAGGATTTGCATTTCAAAAAAAAAGGTTGTGTTGGCAATAAGTTTTGCCTCATTTGTCCAAACCTTTCAGGACTGTCCTAGGCCTGCCTGGAATTAATGGTTGATGTCCAGAACACTGCCAGACCCAGCTGTGAAGAGAGCTATGGGGACACAATTAATGCACAATGATAATAAAACACAACTATGTGAGAATTTCTAGCTATTTATTAATTATGGGAACATTAGAGATGTGACAGAAGGACATCTGATTGACAATCAAGTATCATTCAATTTGGCCATGACGGGCCTGTCTGCTTTCCAGTTGGCATGGGAATAAGGTGGAGACAAGGACAGATATCTCCAGGGCATGTTCAATCCAGTCTATCATATTTGTGACTCACAATGCAATCTCTTTTACATTGGTGAGACCAAACACAGACTGTTTGACCACTTCGTGGCGCACCTTTGCTCTTGTCTACAGGTATGACTCTGATCTTCCAGTTCCCTGCCATTTCAGTAAATCATCTTGCTCTCATGTTTTATCCATCCTGGGCCTGCTGCAGTGTTCCAATGAAGCTCAGCACATGCAGCTGGCAGGTCACTCTTAGCATGTCCGAGCTCTCTAACCGCAAACACACTCATGGTTAGTCTTCCAAATCCTTGATAGTCCATAATGGCCCACTACAGAGCAGGTTCCCTACATCCTTGCTATGGACCCTGAGGCTGCACCTGGACAAGTGGGGAGGGTAAGGAAGAAATATTGCTCTGTGGACGCATAGATGGCATGGGAGACTCATCATGGTAAATGCTCTTTCACATCTGTAACTATATTTGTGCCTTCAATTGTCATATGTCTTTTTGACTATGTAGGTTTATGACCTGGTTACATGAAGATCATGTCAGAGATTAGTAGCCTCTTTATACAAAGCAAAGTGAATAGAAGTTAATTTGGTAAGGCAATGATCATCTCCAAGAAATACCCTGGATAGCAGTAGACTTTAGGAATCCTTCAACCCTGAGTTCATGAGTGCAGTCAAAACTTAGCACTTTAATGAAGAAAACAGAGCCCAAAGGTAATGTGAGAGCTTTGTAGTATTGTATTGCGTCCACTCACATTCCACGCCTAAGTGCGACAACATGATCATTCCTGAGCCCACATTTCTCTGGAGGCAAACGTTCACTTTGCCTACGTGCTTAACATGGAAGCATGCACTCATTCGAGAATAGGTGATGGCCAATAGTCAATTATCATCTAGACTCAACTTCATTGCATTTTCTGTGCCCCAAAGACCAAAAACAAAACTTACTTCGCCCACTGTGAATGTCTTTGCAATCATTTTGCTTCCTTCGTACACAATTGAGATTTGGTGCAAGATGCCACAATATCCAAGTTGTGCTCCTGTGGGTGAGTTCCAGGCTCCGCCTGATAGTCAAAATTCCACCAACCCCCACCCTTCATGTACCCAGCCAACCCCATCAGCTTTCAGGATCCCCATGTTCCCATCCAACCTTTTTAACTAATGGTCAACAGCCCTAACTTACCCTCCCTCAGCCCTTGACTCACTGAATTACTATATCACTCTCCACTGTCCTCCCATTAGTGCCAAGGTTATAGTGACTTTTGAAAATCACTCCTCCTGCATAATCCCATGCCATCCTATTGTCGATCAAATCCCACCCTTAAGTTGCCCCTTTCATTATCATTTTCCCCTCAATCTTGCATCATATTGCAGACCATCCCTGGACTTTGGTTGCCCATTTTCCACTACATGACATGGATATTTTCCCCAATGAGACCCTTGATGTCCACTACCCAATTTTCTCAGTACTGACCATGGCCCAACCCCCGCGGCTGATGAGGACAGGCCAGACTGAGCACAGTCCAGCCTCTGGACTCATGTCCTCTTGGTTCCCTGACTGACTTGCCTGTAATCTCGGGCTGGTTGACCCTGACCTGCAGGACTGACCATGATCCAATTTGAAAACTGCATGGTCATGGATTGCCTGACCTTGATCGTGCCTGACTGACTGTAGCCATCCACATGGATTGAGATCAGATGGTTCCCTTGATTGAGTGCTGTAACACCCTGTGACTGAATATAGTCCATGCCACTCCATTAAGCACTGGTCCCCCTTGATTTTCAAGCATGGCTATTTTGTTGAAGCACATATTTCTGCATGAGCTACTGGCGTATGTTGCAGTATAACATTGATGTAGTGAGGTTCCATTCACCAACAAGTTTACCCTCTTGACTATCCAGCGCCACTAAGCATGACAAGCTGCCTGCCTTTCAGTCTGAAAAGCAAGTCAAGCCAGAGAAGCTACGAGCCTGTAAATTCTCAATGAAGCAGTAATGTGCTAAAAGGCGAAGCAATCCAGAGATGCCAAAGAGTTGTGCAATTAAGCATAAAGTGAGTGAGCACTAAGAAAGCAAGCTAAGAGCCTTGACGCGCATTCTGTTCCAATGCATGAAAGGGTTACATGTCTCTGAGCACAAAGTGACCTGTCAAAATCATTGCAATGCAAGTGTCTGTGAGTTCCAAAACACATTGGTCGAGTGTTTGAAGTGTATTATGAATTAGTCTAAGATCAGTCATGGTGATGCAGTGAGATTGGTGTTTCACAGATGCTGATTTCAGTTGAGAAAGGGTGGAGGTGGCCGCTGCCCAGGTGGCATGCCATGAGATGTTGGTGAATGGACCTTAAGGTGGATGCCTGGAGAGATAAGCCATTAGTTGTATCCACCAGGTGTCTATTGTGACTCACAAGATGGGTATTGGTGCCAACTAGTTTCTCACCAGAATCTGGGCGAATCATAAACTCTGTAGAAACAAAGTGGCATTAGCTAATATTGAGATATAAATGCACAGAACTCAGGTACTTGCTGCTTACCAGCGAAATACTCACCTAACTGTTGAAACCTTAACTGGATAATTGGATATTTCTCTTGATACAAGAATTCAGTTATTTTCAGGTGCATCATTTTTTCCCAAATTTTTCACCATAGCCCATACCACTCAAGCACTAGGAAAATTCTGCTCATTGGTGCTGAAGTTAGGCTTTCATGAATCTGTCTTGGTCCTGAGAAACAAGGGTAACAAAGGCCAGTTTTGTTCTTTTATTTGTGGAGATGAGGCAGCTATATGAAAGATATATGTGATGGGACAGTTATAGTCCTTGGCATCAAGGCCAAATTAGACTGTAGATGACATCAAGGAGCCCTAATAAAACTGAAATCAATGGGTATCATGGGGCAAACTCTCCAATGATTGGAGCCATATCTGAGACATAGGAAGATGGTTGTGGTCTTTGGAGGTCAGTCATCTCAGCTCTAGTACATCTCTGCAGGAGATCCTCAGAGTAGTGTCCTCGACCCAACCATCTTCAGCTACATCATCAATGACATTCCCTCCATTATAAGGTCAGAAATGTGGATTTTCACTGATGATTGCACAATGTGCAGCATCATTCACAAGTCCTCAGATAGTGAAGCAGTCCTTATCCAAATGCAACAATATCTGGATGATACCCAGACTTGGGCTGACAAGTAGCACGTAACATTTGTGCCACACAAATGCCAGGCAATAACTATCTCTAATAAAAGACAAACTAGCAACTGCCTATTGACATTCAATTGACGACCACTGATACCCCAACTATCCTTGGGGTGACCATTGACAAGAAACTCACCAGGACTTGCCACATAAAACACAATGACTACAAAAACAGGTAAGAGGTTAGGAATACTGTGCTGAGCAACTCACCTCCTGACTCCTCAAAGGCCTATCCATTATCTCCAAGATCCAAGTCAGGAGTGTGATGGAATACTTCCCACTTGCATGAATGAGTGCAGCTCTAACAACACTCAAGAAGCTTTACACTATTCAGGACAAAGCAGCCCACTTCATTGGCACCATATCCACAAACATCAATTCCCTCTAGCACTGGTGCTCAGTAGCAGTATAGAGTCATAGAGTCACAGTGATATTATAGTATGGAAACAGACCTTTTCATTCAACTCATCCATGCCGACCAGATATCCGAAATAAATCTAGTCCCATTTGCCAGCATTTGGCTCATATCCCTCTAAACCCTTCCTATTCATATACCCATCCAGATGCCTTTTACATGTTGTAATTGTACCAGCTTCCACCACTTCCTGTGGCAAATCATTCCACACACACACCACCGTCTGCATGAGAAAGTTACCCCTTAGATCCCTTTTAAATCTTTCGCCTCTCACCTTAAACCTATGCCCTCTAGTTTTGGACTCGCCTACCCTGGTGGAAAGACCTTGACTATTTACCCTATCCATGGCCCCTCATGATTTTATAACACCCTGTAAGGTCACCCCTCAGCATCTGATGCTCCAGGGAAAATAGCCCCAGCCTATTCAGCCTCTCCCTATAGCTCAACTCTCCAACCCCAGCATACATCATCATAGATCCTTTCTGAACCCTTTCTAGTTTTACAACATCCTCCCTATAGGAGAGAGATCAGAATTGCATGCAATATTCCAAAAGTGGCCGAACCAATGTCCTGTACAGCTGCAACATGACCTCCCAACTCCTATACTCAATGCACTGACCAGTAAAGACAAGCATACCAAATGCCTTCTTCACTATCCTGTCTACCTGGGACTCCACTTTGAAGGAACTATGAACCTGCATTCCAAGGTCTCTTTGTTCAGTAACACTGCCTAGGACCTTACCATTAATTGTATAAGTCCTACCCTGATTTGCCTTTCCAAAATGAAGCACCTCACATTTATTTAAATTAAACTCCAACTGCCACTCGTTAGCCCATTGGTCCATCTGATCAAGATCCTGTTGTACTCTGAGGTAACCTTCTTTGCTGTCCACTACACCTCCAAATTTAGTGTCATCTGCAAACTTACCAAAAATACCTCCGATGTTCACATTCAAATCATTTATATAAATGACAAAAAGCAGACGACCTGACACCGATCCTTGTGGCACACCTCTGGTTAGAGGTCTCAAGTGTGAAAACAGCCCTCCACCACCACCCTCTGTCTTCTACCTTTGAGCCATTTCTGCATCCAAATAGCTAGTTCACCCTGTATTCCATGTCATCTAACTTTGCTAACCAGCCTACCATGAGGAACCTTATCGAACGCCTTTCTGAAGTCCATATAAATCATATCTACGGCTCTGCCCTCATCAATCCTCTTTGTTACTTCTTCAAAAAACGCAATTAATTTAGTGAGACACGATTTCCCATGCACAAAGCCCAGGTGACTATCGCTAATCAGTCTAGTCTCTACTACCTACAAGATGTACTGCAGAACTCACCAAAGATCCTTAGACAGCACCTTCCAAACCCACAACCACTTGCATTTAAAAGAACAAGGGCATCCGTTACATGTTAACACCACAACTTCCTATTTTCTTGCAAGATCTCCCGACAAGCTGCTCACCTTCCCGACTTGAACATATATCACCATTCCTTCGCTGTCACGAGGTCAAAATCTTGGAATTCCCTCACTAGTGGCATAGTGGGTCAATCTACAGCAGGTGGACTGCCTCGGTTCAAGAAGGCAGCTCACCACCACCTTCTCAAGGGCAACAAGGGATAGGCAATAAATGCTGGCCAGCCAGTGACACCCACATCCCACGTTGAAAATGAAAAAATCTTCTGAGACAAACAACATCTACCAAAACACTTTTCTTCAAGATGGTTTGTCCCTTGATCACGTGGTCTCATTTTGTTCTGAAAATTATACAATATACCCAAAGGATTACCAACTTGTGATCACAGATATGGGGCTTCATCAACTGAATGAAAAATTATACTAGTTATTGCATGTAATAACCTTTTAAGTGGATTAAAAAAGAAAGTGTTTATTGTGTCTAACATGTAACAACGAGGCAGTTTTCAATGTGAAGGAATTAATAATGTCAAAAGTGAATAAATACTGAGTGTGTATCACTGGGGTACTGGTGTCCAACTGGAAATGCTTTAATAGCAAGTCTAACAAAATGTTATGTCACAGGGGATGGACTTTGTTTTATATTAAACTTTGAAATAACATTAAACATTGGTTCTTAGTAGATACTTCTTGTGGCTAAATCTTCCACAACTCACTTATTAAGCACTCTACCCCAGCCCATTGCTATGGCTCATCATTCTTTTATCAACATTGCGTAGTCTTTTCATAGAATTTAAATTTCAGAAACAGACCGTTCAGCATAAAAGATCCATTCCAGTTTTTATGTCCCCACGTTCTATGTCTAAGTCTGTTAGCATTTCTCTCTGTTTCATTCTCCCTCATGTACTCATTGAGGTTCCTCTTCAGTGTACTTATGTTATTCACCTCAACTACTACCTGTGTTGGCACGATCCACAGTCTCATCATTCTCTGTGTTAAAGTGCTTCTCTTGAGTCCCTGATTGGAATTTTTTGGGTCCGTCTTATATTATCGTGCCTAGTTTTAGATTTGTTCATGTGCCTGTACTTGACAGCTCCTTCCGTGTCTTTTTGTGGGCTGTGTGCACTTGTTGATGTACAATTTGAAGTCGGATTTGGAGTCAACAGGAATACAAGAATGTGTAGATGTCACATGCAGACCCATGCTCACTTGAAATCAAGCTTTTGGTCTTAGTAGAGGCGAGCCACTGGAAACATCCCACGTTGACTTCCGGCTAATTGAGATGGGGTTGATCAACAGGAAAGTGGCTACGCTACTGGTATGGATTGGGTGCAGGAATCTCACCTGAAAACTTGTACTCATTGATCCAATTTGTACTCATGAGTTGCTCAATATGGATACTAATACCTACAAGTATAAAGAAATAATTCCAACCCAACAAAAAACAATTTGATTTTCTTCAGAAGCATTCATAGCTCAGGCATTAACATCGGGAAAGAAACCATGTTTAGGTATTGCACTGTGCAGGACTTTTAATAAAACAATCAGATTTTCTTTACAATTGAAAACAGCAAATGCTGGCGATCACAGTGGGTCAGACAGCATCCATGGGGAGACAGCAAGCTTTGACATCAGATTTGGCAGGCAGCTCTGATGAAGAGTCATCTAGACTCAAAACATTAGCTTGCTCTTTCTCCATGGGATGCTGTCTGGCCTACTGTCATCTCTAGCATTTGTTGTTTTTAATACAGATTCTGGAACCTGCAGTAATTTGCTCCTGGATTTTTCTTTACAAGTCTGCTTGCTGTAACATTTTAATAAAAAGGTTCTCAGGATATAGGCCATACCATAATCGTCCTTGCAGTTATATAACAAATCTCATAACCTCAGGGTGTCCCAAAACACCTCGTAGCCAAAGAAGTGTTTTTGAAATATAATCGTTTATGTGATGAAGGAACAATACAGCCAATTTGTACACAGCAAGCTCCTACAAACAGCAATGATGTAAATCAAAAGGTAAACTATACTTAGTGGCTGAGGGATAAATATCAGTCAGGGCACCCAAGAGAACTCTCCAAATTTGTAAGTAAGGCAGCAGTACTTAATGGAGCAGAAAATAAATGTTTCACTTGTTGGTATCACTGCAGCCCTGACATTACAGTCATGATATGTACAGCTTTAACTCATTGAATATATTCATTAAGAGCTGAATAGTAAGGTACTTAGCTTTTACATTGCATTGGATTGAAGGGCAGTATGACCTCTGCAGATTTCAGGGTCCCTGCAGAATTCGCCCAGAATAAAGATGTAACACATATTTTCATGTGAGAGTTTTATTATAAGTAGTCCAAACAGCCCTCATGGGAAAAGCCCAGTGTGGAGCGTCTGCAAGCCCGTGGCTTAAGAAAAAACTGCAACATTTAACTTTTAACATTATTTCTTTACTTTATATTAAGAAGGGCTGGTGTGTTGAATTTTTAAAATTATTTCTTTATTTTTCAAATTTTGTGCCGAAGATTTTGTACCTAGGTGCCTTTGTACCCAAGTTGGTGCTGGAAATGGCGACATTGTACACTTTTCACTGTACTCCTGTACGTGATATTAAAACGTAAATCCAAATCTAAACAGCCGGAAGTGCCAGGATTTAGAGAGGTTACAAATTTATTTTCCCTGAAAATTGGTGGATACATGGAACAGATTCCCAGCAAAAAGCAGCCAACATTGTCAGAAGCCAGGCCTTGAAAAAAATAACTCGATATGTATTTGATTAGGAAAGAATAAAATTTAGAGGGATATATATTGATAGTCAAATGTTTCATCAAGCAGAATGGATCCTGTGTTGCTGGAACCCCAAAAGCATCAATAGTGGAGAGTCATGCCCAAAATATTGTGCGATGATTGAGGCTGGTTAAGTTTCTGTACTTTTCCAGGTTCTCACAACAGAGGATGGGGAAAGTATCACCAGTGATGCCTAATTTTCATGGTCATTTAAAGTGCAAGATGGCAAAGGGCCACTCTGCTCTATAGAAAAGCCATTTATTTCTCCATGGAAATGCATGGGACAAAAAAAAAATGATTTTAACCTGAGGTACCACATGTTCTCCTAACCTGCTTATTGGATTTATCATGCAATATCATGGGGTAATTTTAACCCTAGATTGCATAAATTATAGGCCAGGAATTTTCTCGGGGCTGTCTTGCTCCTCAACACAACCTCACAGACAGACATGTTGGGGTCCTGGATGGTGTTGCAAAACATACAACTCAATTACATGTGAAACTGAATGTTGTGAGAAAGCCCCCAGAATAGTTTGGAGTGTATCATTACTTTTTTAAAAACTCAGCAGGTTGCATTTTTTTAGTTATAGTGAGGCTGCAATTTGCTTGTCGTGTTGAGAATGTGACCAGAACAATGTCAGTGCAATATCTGAGAATTAAAATCATAGAAAATCCTGAATGGCCTAACAAGGCGAGGGTATTTTCAATAAGACACCAATAGTTTAATGTTATGATTTGTCTTCATCCCAGGGCTTCTAGCTAGATAGTAGTACTTGGGGTGGCATGGTGGCTCAGTGGTTAGCACTGCTGCCTCACAGAGCCAGGGACTCCAGATCAATTCTAGCCTCGGGCGACTGTGTGGAGTTTGCACATTCTCCCTGCATCTGTGTGGGTTTCCTCCAGGTGCTCCGGTTTCCTCCCACAGTCCAAAGATGTGCAGGTTAGGTGGATTGGCCATGCTAAATTGCCTGTAGTCTTCAGGGATGTGTAGATTAGGTGGGTTATAGGGGGTCGGGTCTGGGTGGGATTCTCTGAGGGTCTGTGTGGGCTTGTTGCATCGAAGGGCCTGTTTCCACACTGTAGGAATTCTATGATACTTTACAGAAGTAGTCTGTTCAGGTCTACACATCTATGTCTCCCTTGGTCAGGTTGCATCCATTATGTACAACACTGACAGTCTTAATTGTAAGTGTTTATTGTTCTAAATCCTTGATTATTTCTGCAAATTCATGGAATGCGTTATATCTGGTGTCACTCCCATATGTGTAACTTTAATCTTTGACAATCTGTACTTTCCTGTTCAACAACTAATGAAGAAATAGTAACGTCTATGGATTCTAATAATGCCCTTGTATACTCTAAATGCTATAATCTGATATATTCTGCATCTTCTCCTATCCTTTCCAAAGGTGAGCTGAAAGCATAACAAAGTCAACTGTAAACAATTCACTATGAGATAAATCTGTCATTCCTAGTGTTGTAGAGCACTGAGCTCAGTTCCCATTACGGCTAAACTCAATTATGAGTTATCAATCCCTAATTTAATTGACTCTTTAAGTGCATATGTGTTCATAACCCAGCCTGAAGTCTTGCTTGACAAACTTATAAAAGCAAGGCCATTCTGTGTCGCTGTCTATTTCAAATCTTTTACTGGTAAGTGACCAACATTGAGCTTCTGAGCTAACAACAGGTTGGTTATTTTTAATGAAGGTACGTCCCCTTTATGTGCATTCTTGAGACATGTTTACAAGGCAAAAATGAAGCAAAGAACTGCTAAATCATCTTTCCAGAAAGATTCAAAGAAATCCCATTCTAGCACAGAACTTAGAGGGCTCCAGGGTTCTTTCAATTGCTTCCCATTGTCTCAAATCTCCTTCAAGTACGGAAGCTATGCCATCAATGTGCCTTCGAAGTCACAATGTGAAGGACAGTCAAAATGGCTTGTGTATTTCTGGGAGATAACTATTGACAACCTAAATCATAACAAAAATAAAAATCCATGGAAAAGGGACACGTATTTCTGGAACATCTTTTCTGACCACTTTACACTCCAGCAACATTTAGCTAATGAGATGCTTAAACTATAGTTACTGTTGAAATGTGGGAAATGTGGCAGCAATATAGAAGCTCCCATAAACATCAATACGATAATGACCAGATAATCTGTTGTGATGATATTGATCCAGGAATAAATGTTGGCCAGGATATCTTTCCTCTTCTCTGAAATACTGTCATTAGATCTTTTGCATCCACTTGAGAAAGCAGATAGGGCAACAGTTTAACATATCACTCCAAAGATGGCACCTCTAACAGTACATTCCCATAGAATTGCAGAGGAGTGCCAGTAGATTTTTACGCTCAAAGTTTGGTGTGTGATTTGAACTCACAACATTTTTGCTTCCGAAGTGACAGTGCTATTTACTGAACAATGGTAGACGCTGAATGCCTCCAATTTTATTTAGAGATGTGAAGGCAGGATATGACTCCATTTTTTTTGGTCTCTGTTACTTGCCAGATTGAGATAAAGTCAGGAAATGCTGCAGAAACTCAGCAGGTCCAGCAACATCTGTAGGGAAAGAAACAAAGTTAACCTTTTGAGTCAAGTATGACTGTTCTTCAGAACTGGCAGACGCCAGGTTGAGGGGATGGTAGTCGTGCTGGTAGGGTTTCAGCATCTGGTCACACCAAAGATGGTAAATGATGGAGAGAGGAATTGGAATGGCTGAAAGGGTCTGGGGCAATGGCAAGATCAGAAGGCAAGGTAGGAGCAAATCAGAGGCCAGGGTTCAGGAAGAGCGAAGGTGCAGTGTGTTTGCTACACAGGCGCGTGCTGCACGTGTTAATGCCTCACTGTGCTGGAAGACATTCCCCCCTTCCTGACAGATCCTTACTGACAAGCAGAGATAGTAGGAACTGCAGATGCTGGAGAATCTGAGATAACAAGGTGTAGAGCTGGGCGAACATAGTAGGCCAGGCAGCATCAGAGGTGCAGCAAACCTGACGTTTCGCACCTAGACCCTTCTTCAGAAAACAAAAAATGTGCTTACTGTCTGCTTACTGGCAAACTGACAAGCAGTTTGTCTGTGTATCTGCACAAAAGAGCATTTCAGTAAGGCAGAACTGAAAGCCTTTAGGCTCCGCTGAATCATCAATGCACTAACTGCAATGACAAGGCAAGGCAAGGCAGAACTGCAGGAGGTAGGTGCTAAGTGAGCGAGCACTAAGAGAATATGTGAAATGCAGCCCGGTCCAATCTCTGAGCTGGATGCCAATCCAATGCAGAATTTCAATGCTATTTGCAATGTGCCCTGCACCCTGCATTGCCGAAGCATCCTACTTGTAGACAGAGAGGTGCTGGAAGGATCTGAAGGGGCTACAGGCATTTGATGTCTATGTCCATGGTTGAAGAGTGTGTGGTTGGTGTCTTGAGATGTTCTTTGTGGCAGCATGGATGCTCTTTACACACAAAGGCAAATTATAGCCACTGGGTACCTGCTCTGCCTGTGCATCAATGAATTCTCAATAACCTTTCAGTGCATTTCATAGAATTACAGCTTCCCTACAGTGTGAAAGCAGGCCATTCAGATCATTGAGTTCACACTGACCCTCCAGAGAGCATCCCACCCAGCCCTGCCCCATCCCCATAGTAACCCTGCATTTCCCTACGAGCTTGTACATCTCTGGACACTATAGGCAATTTAGTTTGGCCAATCCATCTAAACTGTATATTTTTGGATTGTGGGAGGAAACCAGAGCACCCGGAGGAAACCCATGCAGACATGGAGAGAATGTGCAAACTCCGCAGTCGCCTAAGGGTGGAAGTGAATCTGGGTCCCTGGTACTGTGAGGCAGCAGTGCTAACCACTGAGCCACCATGCCTTTTGGTGAGATGGAAGCTGACTATTACTGGGGTGGGTAATGCTATTAAGAAAACGTATTATGAGCAATAATCCCTTCATTGGCAATTCACCAATGCCCGCTATGAAATTTACCTCAACAGATGCATAAAAGATACAGCGAGTTGCTCCCGATGCCCAGAAAGGCCTCACAAGACTTCCTGCATGATTCTAACCCACATCCTGCCATGGACCATGTCACTCAGTCCTCTATAAGTTTCTGCCTTATGTTCTTTCTTGCATAATGAAACAATGAGAGAAAGATGTACACTTACTTAACATTTTTCATGACCTAATTTGTTCCAAAATTCTTTACAGCTAATTATTGCTTTGAGTTGTTACTGCCATTTTGAAACAAACAAGATTCTGAAGGAGCTTGACAGGATAAATATTGAGATGATGTTTCCACTGGTGGGGAAGTCTCAAACGAAGGGACACAGTTATAAAATAAGAGAATACTCATTCAAAACTTGGAGGCAAAAGAATTTCTTCCCCCAGATCATAGTGACACTTCAGAATGATGTAGCCCAGAGAGCTGTGGAGATTAGACCAATGAACGTATTTGAAGAGGGCAGAGATAGATTTTTGAAATATCAGAGAGCTGGCAGCTATGCTGAGCTGGCAAGAATGAGGAATTAAGGCCTGGGGCAAATCAACCATGATCTTGTTGAATGACAGGGATAATATTGAGGGGCCAAGTGGCCTACTTCTGCTCTTATTTCTTAGGCTTTTATTTTGTAAGAAGCATAGTCCCAATTTTTGCGTCATATGATCCCACAAACAACAATGTAATAATGTACAGATAATAGCTTCTTTATTTGCAGGGACGTAGTTCAAGAAACCAGGCATTATTTTGATATTCTTCAAAATAATACCAGGGGATCTTTTAGATGAGCCAGAGCTGGCAGATGATGCCTGCATTTAACATCTCATTTGAAGGTTAGCACCTTCAACACAGCAGCACTCCCATATCACAGATTTTAAGCTCAGGTTTTTGGAGTAGAACTTGACCCCGCAGCATTCTGAGTTAGGGACAAGCATGCTATCAATTAACTGAACCACAGCAAGCACCAAACATGATTTGGAATCATTTTGAAGTGTAATTTTTGCCTTTAGCAAAGCAAACAGGGTAGTCATTTTTCTCACAAAAGCGAACAACAAACAATATTGAGATGACAGACCTGTTCACCTATTTTGTTGGGAGAAGAATATTGGCTAGGATACCAGAGAACACTCCACATCACAAAAACAATGTACTGCAGGTTCTAGAAATCTGAAATTAAACCAGAAAATAGTGAAAACATTCTGCATGTTGTGTAGCATTTGTGGAGGTAGAGTTATCTTTTCAGTTCTCTGATGTCTCCTGAGAGCAAGTTCTTTGCTCTACTGCTACCAGGAGATCATTATCACTAGGGCAGAGGAGAAAGGGTTTGGGCATAATGAACTAACTTGCGGAATTATTCTGGCGGGAATCAGCTGCACCCTCTTCATGCTTGTGTTTGTCAGATTCATTGTGGCACTGTGTGCTTTTACAGCCATACAGTAAACTCTCCAACTCCAAAGTTCCTTTGGAAACTTCAAACTGGGGGATGGAGAAGAAAAAATTGGATGAATTTGACAGAAGTCAAAGGTAAGAGAGATAAAATCTATCATGTACAAAGTGCATCTAACATCTCCCATAAATGTTTCAAACATAGTCTGCTGTTCTGCCATGTAGGCATAGATGCTGGACATTTTATGTCCGGCAAGATCCCACACATCCACCAACAGCAATTGATCTAATCATTTCAATAGTTGACAATGCATCAATCTGTCATACAATTTAACTTACTCAAGTCCTGGCCAGCGGCATATTCCAAATTAGTGAGTTAGCCTTTGGGCTTCCATTCCTGTGTTCACATACTTTGCACATTGTTACACTCTCTACACAAAATATCAGTGATATTTATTGATGACAATATGTATAAACTGGGATCCCAACTGTCCCCTAATAAGCATTATTACAGGTACACAGTATTGGCGTCATAGTTCCTACTATGAAATAAAGAAATAAAACCTTCCTTCTAAAGCTAGCTCTGCTCAGACTACTTCCATGGCATTCTGTTTTCTTTGGTTGAGTGATTGATATTAGCCAGGACATCTTACGCTCTTTCAAAGTGGAGCCATGCATGCATTTTTGCATGCATTTAAGAATACATACAGAACCTTGGTTTAACTTTCCATCTACAAGGTAGCACTTCCTTCAGCACAGAACTCTGACTGCACATGTAATCAAGTCTCTGGAGGGATTTGAACCCAAAACTTTCTGTCTAAGGGACGATACAAGTATAAATTGGTGTTGTTGACTCAGAGGAGACGGTTTTACACTGTCATGGATGACAGCATTTTCACATTCACATAGCGATATAAACAGCTCACTCAATCATATTATTACAGAGAAGTCTGCAGGCAATGTAGCATCCATGGATTCCAACGTAAGATTCCGTGTTACCAAGTATACGGTGAAAAATAATTTGTAAATAATGTTATCATTCACTTAAACTATTTTTTTTGCGTGAAATATCATTTTTACTCCAAATACCAAAGCAAATGAATATCTGTAAAAGATTTTTATGCAAGTGCAGGACCTCTGTAAACCTCCTTGTGTATCTGTTATATTTCATACACTTTTAGTTTTGTCTTTGTTCTTAATTGTGTTTGCTATTTGACCCAAATTCATTGCCTTTAATCTCGTTCTTGTGGATATTTCTCTCTTCTTGCTTTTTTGCCTAATTTGTTTTCTTTACTTCTTTAATTGATTCATTCCTTGATTTACATTTCTCCTCCCACTAAACTGGAGGCTTAGCGGTACTCTTAGAGAAAAAAAATATTAACAGCAGTTCCAATAAAAGTGCACTCAGATTCCAAGTACGATAACTACAACATCACAGGAGAAACAAAAATGAACGTTCTATTCAAGGCACCACAGCAATAACAATTGCATCCAATAAAACCTGTTACTGCAATGTCTCCATATCAGTTGAAAACCACATTAAATCTTCCACTGGGAAACACAGGAAACAAGGGTTTATATGCCCTACTTGTACACTGTAATTGTTTGGCTTTGTTAACTATAAGATAACATGTAATCAGATAGGAGGTAAGGAAAGACAAGTTACACAATTCATGAAAGGCTGCGCTTTCCAACGTCTCATAAACAGAGAGAATGTAATTATGAATATAAAAAGGCTTTGCATAAATGCTAAATTAAAAAAAAGGTAGTGAAAAAGAAAATGGGCAAGTGCCATATGCCATCCTAATGCCGACAGCAGCAGTGAGCACGAGGGACTATTTTGTCATTAGCCCTCAGCATTGTGGAAGTAGCTCCTCATTTAGCCCCATGCTGGACTTCCATTACGATAGACTTGCATCAGATGGTGTTTCTTGGCTTGGTGCTGGCATTCAGCACTGCTCCGTTGGCGGGGGCAGCGTGGGGGAGGGAGGAGTGGGGGGAGAGCTGTAGATGCTTCAGAACCACAGCAGGTGTCCGTATTGGAGTGCTTTTCCCGAGCAGATGCCGAGGCTGGCTTGTAAAAGGCCACCTTTGTTGCTGTTGTGCAGCATCGAGTCATCAAAGGCGGCCCACTCCGACTGAGAAAGTAAATGGCACAGGTTTGGAAAGTAGCAAGAGACAGAACTGGGAGGGTGTGTATGTGTATGTATCGCTGGGGGCAGGTGTGGGACTGTGTCAGTTTGAACCCAAAGGCTGCAAAATTATATTTGGCAACATGCAACTTTCTGCACTTTGCCGGTCTTTTCCATTCAATAGCTTCTGCTGCAGTGTGAAATTGTACAGAGACTGCATTGCATTCCATTCCCTCTCTGGGGAAGGACAAGCTGGCAAGACCAGTCACGCCTCATACAAACTCACCTCCTGTCAACAACTTACAGAGTGACTTCGATGGCAGGTGTTGGGGGGAGATCTGCAGCCCCAAACCTCCTGCTCTTAGTTGAATAAGCAGGGCAGAACAGCAAGGGGCAGAAATGGTGTAACCTATAAAGGGGACTTATGAGGGAAAGCTAATCTACGACAAAAAAGATGCAGTCAGGCATAAGCAATCCGGCAGCGCTTAATAAACACAAACTCTGTTAATTCAGGACTGTTAATCTCGCCTGATTTACACATTACTAGCACCAAGGAGTTGTAAATGAGTTGGGTGGGGGGCGGCGGCGGGGGGGGGTTTGTAGGAGGTGTAGACAAACTCCTTCAAAGGCATTTCTTGATAGTGGTGGCTATTTCCCTATGCTTTCCTTACGCTGTGCAAAAATTGAACTGACCCTATTTAAGAAGAAGCAAACTGTTCAGAATTCTTCCCTTTTCACACACAAACCTTGTTAAAGGAGTTATTTTTCTTCATTCACCATTTCACCATGTGCATTCCTTTCATCTGTTTTTGTTCACTTAAAGCTATCATCTTATTTCTTATGAACTTAACTAAAATATCAATTTGAAATCTAAATCAAGAACACTGTAGAAAGAAAATACCACTCTAAAATAATCTAAATTACATAATTAGTTTCAAATGCTTCAGCAGAATATAATTTGGTTGAAGTGCTGTGAAAGAGTATAATTACCAGAAGACTTTTTAAGTAATAATATAATTTATGAAGTTTAAAATAATTCATTAACATATTGTTGGATGAGATCTGTAAAGCTTGTTTGGACGTTTTTCTATGTTAAAGGTACAAAATATATTCAAGTCAAGTCCTCCATTTTCTCATAAGGGTGAATTTCTTCATTGCCCTTAATTACAGCAAAGTTGTGAGCATGTTTTCTTATACAGAGAACATCTGCCTATAACAATAATTTGTCCAAAACCACTTGTACGGAGAATCTAACTGAAAATTAAATGCAAAAACACTTCAAGGGATCTAAAACCTCAAAGGTGGAAGGAAATACTGAATAACTTGGATTTCACTTAACCTCATATGTTTGCAAAGAATCATTTTATCCCTGCAAATGAGCACATCCCTGAGTAAACTTCCAGTTGTAGGGTCCTGCCACATTCACATGTTTTCTTTATTTCCGCATCTTACATTTTGTTTGTTCTCCAGACTGTCTGGCGCTCTTTCTACTATGGAAGATTTTTTTAAAACAAACAGGCTTATATCCATTTGTAAAATTACATGCATCTGTCGGTGACAAGTATTGTTCTGAGCTTCAGCCCTGAAAAAATAACTTAATTGGAGTGAAGCCTCATAATGGGCTAATCACATTTCAAGACAAAGGTTTCCACACTTCACAATGTAAAAGAAATAAGTAGGAATAAACGTATCCTTAAAAGGGTGCCCACCGCTTAATTCAGGGTCTATTGTGTAACAGGGACCCATTCTTGAATGCAATGTCCATTCTGTTGCAATGTCCTCAATGTGTCCATTCTTAGGCAGGATGTTTATCTCCTAAACTGATACATATTTTCTTATGAGGATGTCCATGGCACAACAGAACATCATACTGGACAAGAACGTCTCACTAAGACCTTTCTCTAAGGCATCTTTCGAGGCCTTTATGTTAGTGTCGCATATTCCATCAACTTGCGCACTGCTGCAATTATTTATGAGACCTTTTCCACTCCAGAGCATTTTGCATCTTGTATCTTTGAAACACTGCCTGCACATCTAGCACAACCAGAACAGAAGGAGCCGCAGGTCTGAACACAAGTTAATTTCCTGGGTTTGGACTTCTGCCACAGAAGAAAATTCCAAAGATTATTTTGGTAATTGTAAGTTTTTATTTCACTTGCCCATAGGGAATTTTAGCAGCAAATTTTAAAAAGTCATATGCATTTAAAGAAGCAATATGAATTTGGGAATGATTGAGAATGAATAGCAACTTTGCTCTATTTTCTTTTTAGAATGAAATTAAGAAAATGCACTGACAATAAAAAAAGTTACAATCAAGCTTTCCCAGTAATCTGCACTGTGTGTTAAATTGGAACTAACATTACACATTCATAATGTCTGAATACAATTCAAGACTGCATGTGTTCTTGTACCAAAGCGCCACCTATTGATATTCACCAGAGACAGCTTCGAGGCAGCATACTCATCGAGCCACTATGTAAATGTTGTCGTGCAAGGCATTTCCATTCAGCTTTGCTCACGATGTCACCTTATAGACCTTCTGAGCATCAGCTGCTCATTGTATGTCTCTGTCACTTACTATCATTGAGTGACAAAGGTGCTGGCTCCACTGCAAATCCTGCAAATATGTGACCCAGTGGCTGGCATGTCTCAGTTAAATAGTCAGGTTGAAGTTCTGTTTCTGGTAAATATGCTGGAAGTTACAAATAATGTCACAGAGCAGAGCAAGTGGCCTGGTGACAGTGACACGGAGCCATCACAATGTGTAGAAATGATTCTCCCTGATTTCCTCATCGCTTGTCAGCTCCCACCCAAGAGCCCTGAAGCGTTTGACTTATTTTTATTTGCAACAAAGAAAATTGCAGCAAGCCATTTAAAAATGGGGCATGTTTCCAAGCAGTGTCATTTTCAAAGTGCATAATAAGACTGTGTCATGGTTTGTATCTTTCACATGTTCACATGGCACTTAAACAACATTTTTAAACAGAATGGTCAGTTGCAGCTCATCTGATCTGAACATAACTTGAAGTGAATCTTATGTATCATAGCCATGAGTCACCTCTCTCCATAACAGATTATTGTACCCATACAGAATTTATAAGAAATCAGGTTCCATCTTAAAAAAACATTTTTTTGATAAATGTCTGCACTCCAGATGTAACCTAAAATGGCTCTTCGAGGTCATGGCTCCCTGGTGGGTGGGCAGATGGGTTGGGTGGGCAGATGGGGGATTCGTTAAATGCAACCCCCCAAAATGTTGGGTTGTCGTAGATGGTAGGTGCTGGAGGACGGGGGATGAGGAATTTGGAGTTATTTTGTTGCTGGGCACTCATGCCTAACCAAAGGTCCAGACACTGGCAATGGGAGGTGGGCTGATTGAAAGCCATCCCTTGCTATTTTTCTGACTCCCCAACACTCCTGCTCATGATCCCATCCCAGCTGATGAGCACTGCCATATCTGTTAGTCTGCATGGGAGAGTCAGCTTCTTGTTGTGCCAGATATTTTGAAGTTTACTAGCACTATTTTCACAGCTACAGTATCATAGACTCACTCATACCATCTGTTTTTTTTTGCTTATTAATGTTACTATACATTACAATCAGATAGCTGACTAACTGAACAGACTGCACTGACTCTACAACACAAAGAGAGGGGCTGGAATTAAGGTGGGTACTGGAATGTCACAAGTTGTGCCTTCAAAGTACAGGCCTATCTGGTCCGAAATTGTAATACAAAATCCCCCTGATCCCTTTAACAAATGAGAAACTTTTTTTGTTAAACATATACAAGTATGCGCACAGGCTTATTGTCTCTAATACATTCAGGTAATGCCTCTGTGAATGTACAATACGACCAGATCTCGTCCTTGTACAGTTATCATGACTTGGTAGAGGTTCACACTGCGGCGTGCTATCTGTCATTGCAGATGGGTATGTATCATTTCTTCTAAGTATACTGCTGGTGTCTTCAGTATCCATGTGATCTTATTGTATGGTGGCTGCTTAATGATATATAGATCAGATTGTCGTCTGTTTCTTCACAAGACTCGGCCATTGCTCATTACTATATCATATGACCTAGGCTTGATAATATGATGTTATATCTCTCCGTGAACTCACATGTTTGTGTGAAAATCTCGACGTCTAAAGTTTTGTCCTGGATCAAGTTGAAGTAACTTTTTTTGTTGATCATGCCCTTGTACCATTTTCTGTCTTCTATCCAACAATGTATTGCACACGTGTGGTTCAGTGGCAAGTGTGCGGGAGGGAGAACTTGTGTGGATCTGCCTTCCAAACATGAGAGTGGCCAGTGAGGGTAAACCATTAATGAGAGAAGTAGTGTGTAGATTTAAGATAGCCATCTGTAAATCTTGGGAAGTCACTTTACATTTAATGGTCACGGAGTTTGCATTATGCACAATGTGTTCTCTGAGACTGTTCAATTGAGGTTGGTGAGGGGAGTAGTTAATACGTTGGACACCCAATTTCCTGCATGTCCTGGAACAGTGCACTAGTTTACTGTAGACCATTATCAAATACAATTTATTGATATGCATTAAGCATGCTGACAATGACAGTCAATATGCCAACAATCATTGCCCTAGTGGTATCTTTAGTTCATCAACAGAACATAATCCAGGTTTGGGCTGATAAGTGGCAAGTAACATTCATGCCACACAAATGTGAGGCCATGGCCGTTTCCAACAGGAAAGAGTCTATCCATGGCCCCTTGACATTGAATGGCATTACCATTGTGAATCCCCCAATGTCAACATCCTGGGGATTACCATTAATCAGAAATTGAACTGGATCAACCATATAAATATAGTAGCTACTAGAGCAGGTGAAGGGCTAGGAACCAAAACAGAAAACTCTAGAAAAGCTCAGCAGGTCTGGCAGCTCTGATGAAGGGTCATGTGACCTGAAATGTTAACCCAATTTCTCTCCACGGATGCTGCCAGACCTGCTGAGCTATTCCAGAAATTTCTGTTTTTGTTTCTGAGTTCCATCATCCAAAGTTTTCTTTTGCTTTTATCAAGGGCGAGGAATCCTGCAATGAGTAATTCACCTCCTGATTCCTCAAAGCCTGTCCACCAACCACAAGACACAAGTAAGGAGGGTGATGGAATACTCCCCACTTGCCTGGATGAGTGAATCCTCATCATTCAAGGAATTTGACATCATCCAAGGTAAAGCAGCCCACTTAACCATCCCTATGTCCACATTCACTCCATCCTCCACTGACACTCAGTAGCAGCATCTACAAAGTGGCAGTGTGGAAATGTAAAGCTCTTTAAGATTGCTTCTCCCAAATTCTCTACTACTACATCTAGAAGGATAAACTCAGCAGGCACATGGGAATACCACCATCAACAAACTCTTCTCCAAGCTTCCCACCATTCTGACTTGGAATGATATCACTGTTCTTCCAGTGATACTGCACATGGACAACATCGAGTCCATGCCTAGTACCAGGCCACCTTGTGCCTCTCTTAGTGCCCACAGCACGTATGCGTTTCCTTGCCCTGCTGTGCCTTGCAGTGGCAATTGGTGCAGTCACACAACCAGGGCAGGTGGCTGGGCTGTGCATCAGTCCGCAGTCAAGGGCACGCACATCTTGTCATATGTCAGTGTGCCACAGCATACCTGTATATGGGAGCAGTATTCACGCCAAATGCACTGCTTCTGAAAGAAGCAATAGGACATGTCAGAAAGTCATAGGGCAGTAGTCCATAGTGTAGTCTGCGAGGGCAGTCATCAGTGAGGTGAGTCCTGCATAGTTATTCAAGGGTAGCCTCTCAAAGAAATGCCAAGCTTTGGTCATGGTCAGGTTGGATTGGATTTTTACAGCGGGTCCATGTCTCTCTGCTCCAGGAGTGGGTGATGGTCAACCCTGCGTCTCCATGAGGGCCAGTCCAGGGTGGGTGATGATTTTCTGCAGTCAGAGACATGTGTGGCCACCAGTCAGGAGTCTGAGTCATGTTGGTAGCTCAGGTCATCCAAGGGAATGGGCCACGATTGTCCTATCATTTCTGTTCAGAGAAACTAAGGGAGAAGGGGAGGCAATGTTTCAGGGGAAAGGTAGGCTGATATAAAAGCATGTAGGTGGCTTGGGGCAATGACCTGGGGAAGTGTGAAAATCATGGGTTGACAAACTAGGTCCCCAGGAAGGAGACAGTGATGTCAAATGTCTCAGTTGCATGTTAATACTGAGGCTGACAGCTCGTGGCACAGGACTGCTCACCACTAACTACCAACCACGCCCCTAAGACACCCCTCTCTTCCGATGCAAGCCTGATTATCCCACTTGCTATATTTGGAAGTGCTCACCACTTCCGGGATTTCACAGAATTCCTAGAGAGTTCTGGTGGTGGTGCCATCTTTAAAAGGCTGTTTGCACCTAGTCAATCACAGTTAGTCTGGAGATAGTAGGAACTGCTGATGCTGGAGTCTGAGGTAACAAAGTGTGGAGCTGGATGAACACAGCAGGCTAGGCAGCATCAGAGGAGCAGGAAAGCTGACGTTTTGGGCCTGGACCCTTCTTCAGAAATGGGGAAGGGGAAGGGGACTCTGAAATAAATAGAGAGAGGGGGAGGCGATGATGGAAGGTGGACAGGGGAGCAGATAGGTGAAGAAGAGATGGACAAGTCAAGGAGGCAGAGATGGAGCCAGCAAAGGTGAGTGTAGGTAGGGAGTTGGGATGGGGTTGGTCAGTTGGAGGGAGGGGTGGGTAGGTGGGAGGGAAGACGGACATGTCAAGGAGGTGGGGATGAGGCTAGGAGGTAGGAAGTGGGGGTGGGTGTTGGTCAGTGAGGTGGCAGGAGCAGATAGGTGGGAGAAAAGACAGACAGGTCAAGGAGGCGGGGACAAGCTGGGCTGGTCTTGGGATGAGGTCTGCGATAGGGAGATTTTGAAGCCTGTGAAGTCCACATTGAGATCATTGGTCTGCAGGGTTCCCAAGCGAAATATGAGATGCTGTTCCTCCAGCCTTTGGGTGGCATCGTTGTGGCACTGGAGGAGACCCAGGATGGACATGTCATCCAAGGAGTGGGAGGGGGAGTTGAAGTGGTTCATGACTGGGAAGTCCGGTCGTTTGTCACGAACCAAGCGTAGGTGTTCCACAAAGCGGTCTCCAAGCCTCTGCTTAGTTTCCCTGATGTAGAGGAGGCCATAGAGAGAATAGCGGATACAATATACCACATTAGCAGATGTGCAGGTGAACATCTGTTAATGTGGAAGGTTTTCTTGGGACCTGGGATGGGGGTGAGCGGGGAGATGTAGGGGCAGGTGTAGCACTTCCTCCTGTGGTTGCAGAGAAAAGTGCTGGGGGTGGTGGGGCTAGTGGGTTAGTCTGGAGTAGTTTTGCATGGTTCAGGTCATTTGCCTCGAACCTGGTAGATTTGGGGAATTTGCTGCCTCGCTTTGTGGACTGGGAGCTGGTGGTCCTGCTGGATCAGAAGGTGCAGAGGAGGTCCATCGTCTCCCCACAGGAACACCACGGGAGGCTTTGACACCAGATCCTGCCAGCTGTTCTAAGGGGTTGCCACCCAAATAAATGCTGTCTCATCCATCTGCAGGAATGCCCAGCAGTGTAGGAAGAATGCCGTCACTACACCACCAGGGTATTGGTCACCACCTTCTCTCTGCTACCTCATTCTCACTCTGTTACTGCATCCACCTCGCACCAAGGTTTATGCTCTACCACTCTTACTATCACATGCAATATCTTTCCTCAATTGCTCTTCCCCCTTTTAGCCCTTAGCACAAACTCTGCATGATCCTTGCGCTGCCTTGTCACTCACTGGGAGGCTCAACACTTTACCTCCATTTGCACAAGTACTAATAGCTATGCCATCCACTTCCTTCTCAATTAATCCCTGGCTTTGTCTCATTTCAGAAGAAGACAGCCAATAACAGCACAGAAAATATAGTCAGCATGGATTTATGAAAGGGAAATCGTGCTTGACAAATAATTTTTGGGAGGATGTAATGAGTGGAGTTGATAAGAAAGAGCCAATGGATGTGATTTACTTGAATTTTCAGAAGACTTTTGATAAGGTCACATATAAGAGGTTAGCATGTAAAATTAAAGAACTTGGGATTGGGGGGAAGCCTGTGTGTCTCAGGTACTGACTGTCCTGTTATATACTTACAACATTTTCTGTTTTATTTCCCCTGTTTAAAGTTCATGGGACCCACATAGAGCATTGTGTATAAAAATGGATATTAAGATAGCTTTTATGGATTTACTATAGGTGTCATTGTTAAGGTCATACTGTAGATCAATGTTATTGTGTGCCCTTAATACAGCTGCCCAGCTGGATGCTTCCTTAGTTTTTTCGATGAATGGGCAGTAATGATTTGCTCCTGACCAAAATGCCAGAAGTAGATAAAATGTCAAAAACACAAATAAGAGTACTTTGATCCTGCTCAATAATTCATTAAGAGCACTGCTGGCCTTCCACTTCACCTTTCTGTATGATCTGCCATGCCCCTTAATTATCTTAAGATCTACTCCTTGAACAAACTCAACAATTGAACACCCACAACCCTCTGGGGTAATGAATTCCAAAAGTCCATAGCCCTTTGTGTGAAGAAATATGACTGACCCTTTACTTTGAGACTTTCCCAGTCTAGGTTCCAAAGCCACAGGCATTTTTTTCAGCATTAAACATGTCAAAACCCAAAGAGTTTTGTAGATTTCAAATAGTTCACTCTGTCATTTTGCTAAATTGCTGGGAATATAGACCTTTTTCATTGTCTTCTCATAGGACAATTCAATCATTTCAGGAATAAAGACATAAATTGCTGACAAAACTCAGCAGGCCTGACAGCATCCATAGGGAGAAAGCAGAGTTAATGGCTTGAGTCCAGTGAATCATCATTAGAACTATTAGAATTCAATATCCACAGTTTTTTGCTTTATCCCAAGGAATGGTCTGGGGCAATTAGGGCCAGTGCATCTTTCCTCATGTAAAGGTGTGGTTTCTCCTTTGCCCTATACAATTGTAGTAACAATTCTTTATTCTTATGCTCCAAACTTTTGACAGCAAAAATTAACATAAAACCTGTCTTCCTAATTCCTCACTTAAACTGCACATTAATTTTCTGTGATTCATCTATAAGGACGCCTAGTTTCCTCCAACTGCAAACATTTCTTTGTATCTTAATCCTGTGCTTTTATGTTTCTTATCAAAGTGGATAATTTCACACTTCATCACATAGTGTGACTCACATCGTATTCCATCTGTTACATTTTTGCTGACTCATGCAACTATATCCCTCTTCAGGCTTCTCTGCATCCTCCTCACAGCTTTCCTTCCCACCCAATTTTGCTTCATCAGCAAACTTTGATATGTTACTCTCTGTTTTCTCATTTAAGTATAAACATAGATTGTAAATAGCTGAGGCCCCATTACTGATCCTGTGGTATAACACGAGCCACAGCCTGCCAACCAGAAAAATGTCCCATGCATTCCTACTGTCTGCATTCCATCCATTGACGGATTTGCAATTCATAAAAATGCATTAATCTTAATCCCGTGACTCATTGTTTTATGTTGTGTGGCACTTTATTGGACACTTCTGAAAATCTATCTATTGGCTCTTCTTTTATCCATTTCGCTAGTCACATCCTCAAAACTCAAGATTCCTCTTTCATGAATTATTTCAATGCTCTTTGTTGGGCAACACATTGATGTTTAATGCTTCAAACTGAGATTTGAAGAGAACATGAATTCAGATTCTCTAAAGCAGAACAAAAGCAACCTGGCAACAGCAAATGGTCCATCCACTGGCCACATCACCTCGTTATTGTGGTATGACTAATTCCAACATGCACTTTATTATGATAGCTTCAACAGAAATTCCCAAATTACCTGGAAGGGTACAGGAAGCAGATGGATTGGAAAACAACAATCCCTAATTTCCCCTCCAAACTGCACATTATTCTGACTTGGACATATATCGCCCTTCCTTCTTCATCGCTTGGCCAGAATTCTGGGGTTCTATTCCTTACAGCATCATAGAAAAGCCTTCTCCCTGCACAAGGGAAAGCCTTACTTTTACCTTCACAATGACAACCAAGTTTGGCTAATAGCTGCTTAGTACACCAGAGGCACCACAACCAGAGAATAAATAAACAATGCAAACTGAATAAAGGCAAAGAGTTATGATTGACTCCCTGACCCATATAGTTGTCAAGTGTCTAATTAGCTAAATGTAACCAAACCAAAGGTTGCTAACAATAATAGTGAAAAACAGAAAATTAGCAGAACATTAAGCAACTAAATCTCCCACTTACGTACAAGTGGGGAGCTCAAAATTGGCTCATGAAATCATGAAGATAATTTCTTCCCTCTTGCTGAGGAAATTCTTGAAGGTTCTCCAGAATGGTTGCCGTAATATAGGCTTCTGCCAAAGGTATGAATGACAATTGATAGAATGAACCTGGAAAATTCCTGGTGACTATTTCCAGCCCCCTTCTTCATCAAACTGAGAAAGCAATTTATAACTAAATCAAATTGAAAAAAGAAGACTGAACAAAATAAGGAGACGGGAACAGAGAACAGGAACATTGCCCAGAGTACGGAGGTGAACAGTTGCAGACATTAATGCCGCCAGCCTGTGTGCCAGTTTGCCAGTACTTTCCGGGTCTATAGGTCTTTTGCCCACAGTGTGGAAATGGGGGCAAAAGGACTACCATCCTAAAGGTAGAGATTATAAAGAAAAGATCAATTAACAAGCACTAATAACTAATGAAATTTTACAGATGTCTGCCGGTTGTCCATGACATTGGAAACTGGGCCAGCTGCCTGGAGGTGGACTTTCAGCAATGCATAGGGGTGAGGCCACGCACTCTAGACAGATCGTGAGACCGTCTTGGCCTACTTGCTTACAGCTGTAGTATCAGAAAATTCTGTGCCGAGGTTCTCCTCCATCATAGATGCCCTGTTTCTGTGGGCATTGCTTTGTTACTTGTAAACTATAGAAGTTGCCAAGGACCTTCCTCAAGGTGAAGGTACCTATTATCTCTGTTACCCAAACTGTGGGTTGCAGTTCCTTCCATGTTCCAGAGACTTTCTGGAGTTCCACTGGCCTCAAGAGTCTGTCATTGTCTCTAAGTGGATAGTGAGCCATTTCCTGGGCATTAAAACGAAACAAAGAACCACGGCTGCTGGGATCTGTAACAAGAAGAGAAATTGCTGAAGAAACTCAGCAGGTCTGTAGGCAACTGTGGAGACAAAGCAGAGAAAATGTTTCGTGTCCAGTGACCCTTCTTCACAAGAGAAGGGTTTAACATCAACAACATTAGTCTCATCAATCCTCTCCATTGCCTCTTCAAAAACCTTCAGCGCGTGAAACACAATTTTCCCTTAAGAAATTTATGCTGCCTCGCTTTAAATAATCCCACACTGACACTTAATCTACTTTATGCCCTGCATTTCCAAGCACCTAGTTTTCACTGGAGTGGAAATACTCCTGAACACACTTGAAGAAATACTACCTTTACAGTAACACTATCTCAGTCTTCATTGAGATAATTAAAGTTCCCCTTTATAACTACACTGTAAAGTTTGCGCGTCTCTGAAATTTCTTTGCAGGTAAGTATCTTTATATCATTCCCACTAGTTGGTGCACACTTAGCAATTTAATTGCATTCTTTTTATTTCTTAGCCCTAGCCAAATCAATCCTGCCCTTGAATTAGTTGTTTTAATTGATTAATTTGTTAAGTTCTGTCACACATCCTCTTTCTCCAGCATTGCAATGTTTTCCTTAACCAATAATACCATTCCTCTTCCTCCTTTTTCCTTTCCTAAACACCTTGTACAAGGAATATTTAAGACGCAGCCTTATCCTTCCTTCAGCCAGGGTTTCAAAGTAGCCACAACATTATAATTCCATACGGCAGTCCTGTGCCTGTGCCTTACCGATCTTATTTATTATCCTTATTGCGTTCACATGTATTCACTGTAAACCTAACTTAGAACGTTTTAATACCTTCCTTTTTTTTCCACCGAGGAATATTCTATTCTCCGTTTTAATGCTATCTGGCTTTCCCAGTGTTTTGTGCATTTGGGAATTCTTCTCTGATCTTGCCTGATTCCCACACCCATACTGCTTAAGTTTAAATCCTCCTCAACCATACTAGCAAAGCAGCCCACAAGGAACTGAATCACAGCTCTGTTCAGAAGCAACCCATTCAGCTTGTACAGATGCTTTCTCCCTCAGAGCCAGGCCCATACCAGGAATCTAATGTCTTCCCTCCTGAATCATCCTTTCAACCACTCAATCATCTGTCTTGTCCTATTATTTCTGTACTAACCTTACACTTATCACCAGGGAGTAATCTGGAGAGTGCTACTTTTGAGTCCTGCTTGCTGACAAATATATGGTGATAAAGATATATGTGCAAGCAAGCTGTACATACATCATAGGAATTGTTTTATTTACTTTGATTCTTTAGAACTAGGTTTAAGACTTATGAATCATATCTGAACCTTCTAAGTCTGTAGTTGGCAGTTGGGGCAGAGGTGAAAGGGGGGATATTGCAGATATTATAAACCCATGCAGTAGTTCTTAACCTTATCTATGGACTGTGTTCCTAAAGTACCTGTGAACAATGATATACACCCTAACTGGGAACTAAGGACCTAGGCCCAATTTTCAAGGTGGTGTCAGGAACCAACATCCAGATGCATGCAAGGTGCCGATTTCACAACATCTGCTGTGCCGTTTTCAAATTCATATGGACCAATTGGGCAGGAGATGAGCTCAACATTCAATTAGAAGAACTAAGGCCTTCCAGGAGGCAGGAGCTACAACAAAGCCAGGCAGCAGCTGTGTTGGGATGGAAGTTGCCATGCAGATGGGTTTATGGTGGAATACCAGAACCAGCACAAGGGAGGTCGAGGAAAGGTCAGTCTTAATTAAATGGAAAGAAAGGTTCAAGTGTTCCTGCAGCAAACCTAACAACTTTAACAAGCACCAGTCTGTCTGGAGTCTGAATTAGAATTTGAAAATTTCCAATTGTGGTCACTGAGGCTCAGTAAAAATGCAAACCCCTTAAGGAGTTGAATGAACAGTTAATTAGTGGGGAGCAGTGTCCCCACTCACTCCCCATTCTGCCCTTTGAAAATTTAAAACTAAGTCAGAGGCATCAAGATCCCAAGGTATGGTAACCACACCCACTTCAGGACCATTTCAACATCTAGACTCTGAACTCTATCTGTGAATGGTAATGCTAGCTGTATCTGGGAAGTGAGCTACTAATCAAACAACAAACAGCTCTTCCAACTCACTGAGACAAAAGTGAGTAAACCATCAAGTTTAGTATCATAATAGTGAAAATTTGCTATTTGTATAGTTTCTATCCTAAGCAATATAAGTTCTAAGATGAAAAAGCAACATGCTCCTTTTCTCTACTGAAAAAAAAAATGAATGTCAGAAACAAGGCACGATGAAGAGAAACAAGGTTGGGCATCTCAGTTATAGGCAACCTTAAATCATGTTTGTTTTCCCCAGCATTTTATGCAGGGTACACTCAATTCCATTTTATTAAAGGAGACACATGAACTTGCAGAGAGCCAAAGGCTATTCCTATGGGGCAGTTAATGCATCACAGACAATGAAGAGGGATGTGATGTTAACAAGTCAAGAATAAAAATAAAATTGAATACAATTAGGAAATTTTGTCAAGTATCACAAAGAACTGAGAAATGCTGAAGGCAATTGAATAGTATTTTTTGCTTCTTGGATAGGCTAGAATCATATCATGGTAAATACAATGCTGTCAAAATGACCTTAGAGATGCTTTAACGTTCTTTTACCATTAATGCAATCTTGTTCCAAACCAACCTTTACCTACTGCTGATTTTCTGTAGACAGTAATTAGATACAATTCTCCCCATAGAGTTTTTCCAGTCTCCCCATAAAAAAACAATTAGCTGATTCAGACCAAAATCCAGATTGTTAATGGTTTCATAGCAGCTATCAGACAGTAATTTGTTTTGCTAATTGCTGCAATTGGTTTTGTTAAATTTGTGAAACCTGTCTTTATAATCCCACAAGCTGAAGAGTTAATGTGCTTTCACGGCTTTCTTCCCCCTTCTTTAATTATTTTTGCTGTGCTAAATCGAGAGCGTTTGGCTCTTCTAAATATGGTGCTCGTCAGATTCAGCCTTAATTCATCAAAGCAGAATCAATTGTATTTGTAGTTTCCGTCGGCTTGTGCTGATTGAGAAGTGGCATTGGAACATCAGTAGCTAGATTACTGCAGTAAATTTGAGATAATGTTAAACTGGAAAATAAATGAGACAGTATTAATATCCGCTAATTTCCCACTCCAACCTCCACACTCCTGCCCTGCGATTGCAAGCAATGTGGGCTACAAATTTGTCTTAGATGATTTTGCAAAACCTCTAGAATCAAATTGGCCGCCTATTATATGCAGCAGCTGATATTTGGTTTCCATGGAATTAGCAGGTGCTGTGTGTAATGAGTGACCAATTTAATATGGCCCATTTTGTGTCATCACCTGAGACAAATTTATAGCTTTGTATGTTTAAAATGAGTTTTTTAATGTTTTATTTACTTCTAATATTGAAATATGGTAATTTTTTTTCAGTAATCAGTTGTCATTCAATAAATTTGCGCCCCAATCATGGTTAAACTTCGATGATGAACATCATCAGTTATTAAGTACATTATCCGTCCATAACTAGCATAAACAACCGCCACTACTAAAAGAATGGAAGCAAAACTGAAGAAAACATTAATTGACCTTCAGAAAACATAATTAAAAAATGATTCCCTGTAGTAATCTGAAGGTTGCTGTCTAAGTCTGGGTTTTACACCAGAAAACCATAAGAGATAGGAACAGGAGTAAGTCACTCGGGCCCTCAAGCCTGCTGTGCCATTCAGTAGGATCATGGCTGGCCTGATGTTCTTCACGTCCACTTCCCTGCCATTTCCCCATAATCCTTGATAAAACATACACAAGGACTCTGCCCCCAACGGCTCTCCATTGCAAGGAGTTCCAAAGACTCTCAACCCTCTGAGAGAAGAAATTCTTCCTCATCTGAGTTTTAAGTTGGCACCCCCTTTATTCTGTGACAATGCCCTCTGGTCCTAGACTCTCCCATGAGAGGAAACATCTTCTTAGCATTTACCCCATCAAGCCCCTTAAGAATCTAATATGTTTCAATGAGATCACCTTTTATTCTTCTAAATTCTGGAGAGTAGAGTCCTAATCTGTTCGGCCTTTGTTCAAAAGATAATCCCTCCATACTAGGGATCATCCTATTGAACCTTCCCTGAATGCCTCCACTGAACTGTCATCTTTCCTTAGATAAGGATATGTTTAGGGTAGCAGCAGACAACCCAGCACTTGAATGAGTGAGTAGCTGGGCTTTAAAGATGGAGCCAGTGGTAGGAATCCCTAGAGGTCCTGGTAGTGGCCAGTACCTCTACTTGTGGCGAGTGGAGCATCACAGGGGCATGGTACATAGATAATGAGGTGAATTTGCGAAGATAGTGCAAAAAACCTATTCGGGCACAGAAAGAGAAACCCTCAGCAAAACTCACCAAAAATGACACTTAACCGATTTCTGGTAAAATTCAGCCCAACGCATTAAAGATCCAGAGGAGAACAGCAGTAAATCGGTGAAAGATTGGAAGATGTAGTTAAACCTCAATAATGTTAAATTACCCAAAGAAAAGATTCACTTAAAGAGCAATGTGATTTTCGAGGGAAGTTACTGCATTAAGATAATGCACTGCTGCATCTGCAATGGCTGAGATTGTGATACATTTACAAAGGCAGCTCCAATGACAAACAGCAAGAGTGTAAAGGGGCAGGAGACAAAAGGCATCTTTTCCCCAGGCTAAATGACTCTTGCATGTGCCCTTGCTCTCTCAGTTTTCACTGGGGGAAAAGCAAGTACTGCTGTGAATCCTCCTCTTTTGTCACTTCAACTTACAGACCAAATTATGTATATATTTTTACACACCAAAATAGAAATCAAGCCTATCTCATGAAAAATATAGACAAAATGTGCTTTAAAACAATTACCACATTCATAGTATTTGGGGACCCGGAAGACATGGCAGAACATAAATTGAAGCAAAGGTCCAAAGCCAATATTTCCCCGTCAGTCCTCTTGTATAACCAGTAATCTAATACAATAAGAAGCACAGCTTCATAGGAATGTTTTTACAAGATGCTCAGGATTTAATAGCAAGTTACTTTACATGTTGATGCCTTTATGGATGTCTTAAATTCATTCTCAGTTCTTTTGCTTCAATTCATTGGTAGGATGTTGAACTCACTGGCTGGGCCTGCATTTATTGCCTATCCTTAGTTGCCCTTTAGAAGGTACTGGTGAGCTGCCTGTAATGACTGTAATGAGGTCAGCCAGGTGACACATAGAATATGAGATCCCTGGTTGGGTCTATTAGTCTGGTCCGATCAGGGAGCCCTGGCTGACAGATAAGAATAGGAGTGTCAGACATCCTATTTACTCTGAGACCATGCTCTGAAGGAGCTGGATCAGTGTTAAGGACTTGCCTCGTGTCAGTAAAGGATGACTTGGTGATGGGATACTGACTTCTGTGAAATTATTTCACTACCTTCTTGAACCGCTGCAGTCCAAGTCCTGTATATAGGCCCCCAGTGCCATAAGGTAGGGAATTCCTGATTTTGACCCAACAAC
Organism: Ginglymostoma cirratum; assembly: GCA_024137785.1. Classification (NCBI taxonomy): domain Eukaryota; kingdom Metazoa; phylum Chordata; class Chondrichthyes; order Orectolobiformes; family Ginglymostomatidae; genus Ginglymostoma; species Ginglymostoma cirratum. The sequence continues at coordinate 16,169,218 of JAHRHZ010000051.1, read as the reverse complement.
ACTGAAGGAACTGTGATATATTTCTATCACACCTCATGCCAAATTCTTTTTGACCCCAATAGCACCGTAAGTCTGTAAAGGGAATTGCTAGGATTAAGAAAGCCCAGAAGAACTAAAAGTGGACCCTGGGCAATGTGAGTCTGAGGTTTTTTGGGCAGGGAAGTATTGGGTACTGGGATGAGGCAAGTGCAGTGAGGGACGGTAGGAGGGGTTTGGAGGCCAGGTAGGGAGGCACAAAGTGGCTATGTGATCTTATGATGGGTGCCTTCTAAAGTAGGGACCCTTATTCCTTCCCATTCTTGCAACAACTTTAGCCTTCCCACTCCTACCCACCTTCCATTTCCCTGTAAATTATGGCAGAGAGGCAGATTGAGATGTGTAATTGCCACTTAATTGAATAATTAAGGATCTCAATAGCCCTGTGGGTGGGCAGCCCAGTAGACATTGTATCCACCCTTGTATTATCTGGATCAGATTGAGTATAGATAGGCAGAATGGGGTTTGTGATCTATTTTACATAACCCCTGAAAAAAAGAATGGTTGTTGAGTGGGTAAGGGGCTGTAAAAATACCCCAATATGCCAATATGTTAGTTTTATAGTTGGCACATTTGAATGGTCGTGCAATGTGAAATACGCTATTAAAGCTGATCTAAGATCGAAATACCTGTTAGATTTTTATAGCATGGAAACAAGCCATTCAGCATAAACATGCCAGTGTTTATGCTCCATAAGATTTTCTTCCCACTTGATTTATTCTATTGCATCAACATATTCTTTCAATCCTTTCTCCCTCAAGTGTTTTTCTAGCTTCCTCTTAAATGCATCTGTTTTCTGCTTTAACTTGTCAAGGTGGCCGCAAGTTTTACACTTGTACCATTATCAATTATAGAACAACTTTCAAAAGCTCTTTTATAGTACAAATATATATTGCCACATTGAAGGAGGCAAGAAGGGAACAAACGAAATATTCAAAACAAAGTTGCGCTATCATTATCTGTAATTGTGAATTAGTTGTATGATGACACAGAACTTGAACATTGCCGAAAAAGAGGCATGTTGTTGAAACTTTTATCTTGCTCTCATCAGAACAAAATTGCAAGAACACCAAATCTCAAAGTGAATGGTTTCTATTGCATGAGAAAAAGAACGCTGCTTAGTTGGCAAGCGGACTCTAACATGTTATCATGTAGAATGCACCAGGTAACAGTTTTGGTTAAATTCTTTTTTTAGCAATACTCACCTAATAGTTATTTTGTTTCACTGATAGCTTGATGATTATACCAGCATTTCCCCTTAACATTATGAAATCTATATTTTAACTTGACAGACTTTCCCAACTGCGAATCAGTCTTTGTTTTATACATTTCTTTTGTATTTATGATATATTTGATGATAAAATCTTTGATGATAAATTTAACAATGGACTTTGGAGGCCGCCTTTATTTTTCTTCCTATTTTCCAAAGGTACCAGTATGTTTCTTTTTCTTTTCATCTAATTATAAAGGTTTATAGTGTCATGCATTTTCTGTTGCACCTTATTTTAACAAATATCTAATTCAAATTATTTTCTATGAAAACTCAGGTTTGACTTTCTGCTTTGAGTATAACAAGTTGCAAATTGGCTCCAAAGTGGACTAGTTTAAAGAAGTGTTATTTTCCCAGTAGCTTATGCTCAAACTTATTTGCATATTGCTGAATGCAAAATGGGCTATGAATCATTGCAACCATAAAGTGTTTCAAAAGATTTTTTCAAATAAATTACTTTTTGAAATATTCCTTGATATATTTAGAATAAGGCTGGTGCAGTTGGATTTGTACAGTTGGAAAGCAGTTTTCCATATAAAAAAAAATCAAAGCATCCAACTAACTGTTTTAGGGTGTCCGGATCGTAAATACCTGGAAATAATTTTTAAAAATACTAAACTGGAGCATTTGCTTGTTTCATTACTAATCAGTAATTAGTTTCTTTGTCTCGACATGGAGTTATAGAGGTCAACAGCACATAAAAAGGCCCTTTGGCTTATTGAGTCAACACCATTTTTAAGCACTTGACCCATATCCTTGTATGTCTTGCCTTCACAAGCCCACACCTAAATACTTATTAAAGGTTGTGATGGCATCAGCCTCTACCACATTTACATGCAGTGAGTTCTAGATTCCTAGCACCTCTGAATGTGTTTTTTTTTCCTCCTTTCCCCTCTAAACCTCTTGCTCCTTGCCATAAAGCTATGCCCCTGTTCACTGATCCCTCCACCTGTCTATGCCCCTCAATACAATCAATCATATCCTATCAGTGTCCTGTGCTCTAAGGAAAACCACTCCAATCGATCCAACTTCTCTTCATAACTAAAACTCTTCCTAGTAAACATCCTGGTGAATATCTGCATTGCCTCCAGTGCAGTCACATCCCTCCTATAATGCAGATTTCAGAACTATACATAGCACGCTGTGACTTAATCAACGTTTTATAGAGTTCCAGTATAAGCTCCCTGATCTTAAACTCTTAAACTTGGCTAATAATGGCAAGTAAACCATGTGCCTCCTGAATCAATTAATCTACCTGTCCCAGGACCTTAAGAGACTGGTGGATACGAACACCAAGATCCCTCTGATCCTCAGTGCTTCTCAGGGTCCCACCATCCATCATGTATTCTTTTGCCTTGTTTCTGCTTCCCAAATGCATCATCTCATGCTTATCCAGACTGAATTCCTTTTGCCAGTGATCAGCCCATCCAACCAGTCTTTCTATACCCTCCTGTAATCTAAGGCTATCTTCTTCACCATTTACCACCCCATCATTTGTGGTTCCCAGCAGTTTGAAATCATCATGCTTTCAGATACAAGATTTTTAATGTATTTTACACATTACATTGTGCTGTGAACTCATTGTTCAATATGCAGCTTGTCGTCCAGCAATGAATGATGTGGCACTCTGGATTTTTATGTAAATGCATACATTAATGCATCATTTCAAAATCACTTTAGAATAATACAATAATGCAATGCTACATTTAAAAATAAATTGTATTTAAAAGCTTTCAAAAATATGTCTGTTAGTATCCTTGCGCGCAAAAGAATTGGTTGAATGTTTTGAGCTTTGTTGAAGACTGGAAAACATGTATATTTAGTAAAAACCCACACAATGATTATTTTGACGTGGGAGGTGTGGTGGGGGGCAGACGCGATGGTTGGGTGGGAGTGTGGCATGTTTTTTCTGAGCAGGAGTGTTTTCTGGCACAATATCTTTTAACCCAGCTCGTAAAGCTGGTCCTGAAACTTGACCACAGAAACAAAATACAACGGATGACAGAAGTCCGAAATAAAGACAGAAAAAGCTAGTAACCAATCCAGCTGCTATGTCACACTGCAGGCCGTGAGAAGATGTCAGGGCCCCTTCTAATGCTATTCCCCATCATATTGCCAAATCTTAACTGAACTTCATAGACCTGGGCACACTCAGCTCCAACAGCCTAGGGTATCTTTAAGAAAGTAACTTGTTGGATGTCTAGGTGTCTAATAAGTACGTATAAACTACTCAGGGCCTCTTAAAATATAGATGCATTGGGCCCAATCAGCCTTTTTGACCTGAGTTGGGGAGCTGCAGTGGTTTGTCCTCCGGGCCAAACCTGCAGAGAACATCAGCCATGCCAAAAGAAATGTTTCATTTATTGTTTCTTGTGTGTTAGGAGCAGGAGGATGAACTGTTAAGGAAATAAATTAAGGGAAACCTTGGCCATGCATGAGATCAGTGGGGAGGGTGGAAGAATTTTTAAAGAGGAGAGATGAGACGGTTCAGGGGACGGAATGTAGTAACTGAGCTGCGTTGGGGTGGGCTGGTTGGGAAAATAATGATATGGGACGGGGTGGGTATGTAGAGCTTTAAACTGATGTCACTGAATCCTCATGCATCTGATAACAGGCATCTCTCAGTATGACCCTTCCCCTGATGGGTCAGATAAATTAGTTAAAATACCTCATCTATGCTCATTGGGAGTTCCATTCCCCCTGGTCCTTTTCCACTTGGAGGCTGACAAAGGCAGGCTAGGGCATCTGAACAAACAATTAAAAAGAGACAAAAAGTCCTCTCAGCCAACTCCCATATTGCTACTCTAGAAATAGAGAACACAGGCATTTCAAGAAAACATATCGCAGGGAATGTGAGAAATAGTTAAAATACTGGACAATCCCATAAAATGCAGATGGTTGGCTTCACTGGCCAGGAGTAGAAGTGCTCTACCAGGCCCTAGAAGAAAATCTTTGGCCACTTTTTGCCCTAACACTTGATAGTGAGCCATCCTGGGACATAACCAGTGGGTTCTGTTTTTGGCCTCCTGCCACTTGTTTTCTCACTCCTTATTGCCACATCCAGACAGGAATTCCTGCCACTTTTAGTAATTCAGTTATGCCCGATAATTTGGGCAGTTTGCAACTGACAAGAAGAATGGAGTTTCTTGGCACTTTTTTGATATATGTAATTTTTGAGCAATCCTCTATTAGGATGGAAACCTTGTTCTGAATGGACCAACTCAAATCAAAACTGTTTTTTGTCCCCCTTAAAACAACAAATGACTATTGAATAAATCAAGTCTTGCAGGAGACCTTTACATGATTTGGACTCACTCCAGCAGAACAATACAATGGTCAGTCCACAAGGTGGTAAGAGAAAATTTTGCCCTTATGACAAATAGTGACAAAAAAGACAATATTGAGACTTGGGTGTATCATTACAACTGAGGTTTATAAACCAATCAGTTTAAAGGTAAAAATAAAACTATTTATGAACAAGTAGGAAACTTTATTCTTGACATTTTTCTTACATAGATGTTAAAATTAACCAGCCTGTAATTATCAAGATTAGGCCAGCCTGCCATTTTAAAATTGAGCACTAAACTGGCCAACTTCCAGTCTTCTGACTCAAATAATACCGAATGGAATTCTGAAATTAGGACTGATTTTTAATCTGCAGAAGTGCCTGGGGCGGTGAATTGATTAAGGGGTCAAAACTGAGAAAGTTGGGAATGCGTTAAGCAGTGAACAACAGTGCATGACGCTGCATGCAAGACCCTGCTGCAAGGAAAAGCAGTCATCATGTGAGTTATGATAACTGTTCAATTGGAATGATATTGTAATTGGGTTTTGAACTTTATCTATGGGCCTGTGAGTTTCCTGGAACATGCCAGTGAAAGTGTGGAGAGAACAAACAGCAGCAATTGATGAGAAGCTATGCGAGGGAAAATCATCAATAATTGCTGGTTGCTCACAGGTACTTGTTTTGTACCTTTTTGTGCTTGTGATGCATTAATGTGACATACTTTGAAGGCATTGGCAGATTTATTAGATCAGCACTAGCCCTAAACTTGACCCTCTCACTGTCCTAGATTAGATTTCAGATGAGGAACAAGATAACAAGTGAAGCATAAATAACAAGAGAGGTTGAAAGACCAGGAGCAGCAATAACTTACTTTTCATAGACCTGTAGCTCCACAGGAGTCAGATGCAGTTCACAGGTATCCAGCTTGCGAAGTCTACACGTAGAGGGTAAGCTCCCTACAGATAGAGTACCAGTGTCTCACAAGGTGCAAGCTGTCATATCAGAGAATAGTGGACATTTTTAGCTTGCTGGAAGATGACTTGCAGTCATCTGAACATGGTGACCACGCATCATTAGTCGCTGTCCATAATTTGTTTGCCCTTGGATTAATGTCCCTTCTAAACTGTGGGGGTGCGCTGCCATAGAGCAATCAGTAGTGTAACATACAGGGACAAACACACTGTACACAAGTGACATTCCCTTTACGAGGTACGCCAGCATGGTCATGCAACTCTCTTCAAAGGACCACACAGTGAAACAAGATGGCTATGCACAGCAAACAGGTATTAGAGAGAGAATTGCTCTGGACCATTTCAGGGATCTGCCCAGAGACATTTTTGCAGGCCTGATGCCCACAATTACAATAGATAGATGGCTGATGGCTAATGTGGCAGGACTGACAATAACTGAATTTCTGCTGCAATACTATCAGTCAGAATGAGCAGGTTCTCAGATTTGTGGCTCAGGCTATCTTCCTACAGGTTCAGGGCTTCATGGACTGCATGCATGTGGAAATTAAAATATTCCCACATCCAGGAGTGCTCCAAAACTGCAAGGGCTTTCACTCCATTACTACATAGCTAGTGTGCACTCACAAAGAGATGTTTATGCAGATGTGTGCAAGGTTTCCAGTCAGCTTCCTTGATAGCTTGCCCTCTGAAGCAATCCAAACTCTCAGCTATCTTTGTACCCGGGAGCAGAGTTATTTGGTTATCTGCTCAGAGATAACAGTACTTACTGAAGACAGGTCTGATAACACCTCTGTGGAATGTAAAGAATGGGACACAGGGACATTACCATGAATGCTATTTGCTATAACCAGTTTCTAGTTGAGAGTCTCCAACTCATTGTGGTTCCAAATGGGTTACTCCCAAATGGTTATGCTCCCTGATGAGGAGGAATGAAGTGGTTTCCCTTCTTAATTTAGCCCCTCTCTTAGTTTGTCATAAAATGGATAATTTGAAGTAAAATGACCCCTTTCTGTGTGGATATTTTTTTCCCATCCAAATGTCCTTACATTTTAAAAGAAACTAACCAGCCTTTCTTGAGCTAAATTAAGGATAAGTTTATTAGTTTATAAACACGAGAACATACAATAAAGGCATGACACACATATTTAGATTAGAAACTGAGCTGAGTAAAAAAGTAACAGTCAAAAGATATACAAACAGGTCTTTGAGTTCCATGAAGAGTAAATGGTGGAATATCATTGTTATTACGTTGGGTAGCACTGGTAAGGCTAACATTGGTAGTGAAGCTAGCTGACAGGCTTTCATCCAGTTTCCTGCTTGACAGTGCTTCACTGGGCTGACCTGGCTTCCAGAGCTCAGTGTGAGAGAAAATATTTCTTTTACCAATTGTATATGGGTGTCTAATGGCTCTCCTCAAGTTTAGCCCTTCACAGCACCCTAGCCAACACTCACGTATTAGCCCATGAAGAGACCAGGGTTTTGCAGTCGGTTTTTAAAAATATTTTGTATATTTCTGGAATGTGAGAACAAAAACGTGGTTGCAGTTTCGGTCAAAATCTGAGCGGAAATGCCTTCTGCTGAGAAGGGTACATAGCCCCTCTTTTACTCTTCCTTTAAGTTTCCCTGGCACTCTACAGGCATGACATTCCATAGTTCATCTCAGGGCTTTGCCAAACAGCCACTGAACTTATAACTATAGTCATCTTTTGGCTGTATGACTTATTTTTAAAAACACACTTCATAATTATGCCGGTAAGCAATTGAAGCTCTTACCATGATACATATGACAAAAAAGATATGATTACTCAAGTCATTGGTATGATGTAGATGTACTTAGGATGCCTGAACAGATTGAGAAGCACCCTTCAGTACAAACTGGCTAGACTTTCCACAATAGTCATACAAAATTCGTTTTTCAGAATGTTATATTTTAGTTCTTAGTAATTATCTTATACTGTTGGCCTCTAGTTTTGCTCTTCATGAGAAGTGGAAACACTTTGTCCCTGTTAGTTTCATCAAAACTTAGTCATTTTAAAGAGTTCTATTTTGTCACCCTTCACGTTTCATGTTTTAAGACAAAAGACAGATAGTCTATTCAACCCTTATCATTGACCTTCAAATCTACTGGTAGTTTTCTTCATAGGAATCCTGGAAATCTTTCTTTTTGAAATAATATCTTATAGTTTTTCTTCAGTCCTGTGTGCCACCTCATCTCAGCTCATAGTTCAAGATATTAGTAGCATATCAGAATTTCAAGAGAGTCAGGGCAGAGGTGAATGCTGCGGTCATCACTAAGGTGATGAGAAAGCTGAAAGGTCTGAAGGTGGATAAATCACCTGGGCCAGATTGACCACACCCCAGAGTTATGAAGGAAATGGTTGAGGAGATTGTAGATGTATTGGTGGTGATCTTTCAGAAATCATTGGAATCAGGGAGGGTCCCAGAGGACTGGAAAAAGGCTAACATAACAGAGAAGGGAGAAGGGAGGGAGGCAGAAAACAGGAAATGATATGTCAGTTAGTCTGACATTGGTCATTGAATTTAAAGTCCAATATTAAGGATGAGATTGAGGAGTATTTGAAAGTGCGTGGTGAAACAGGGCTAAGTCAGCATGAGTCCATCAAGGGGAGATCATGTCTGACAAGTCTGTTAGAATTCTTTGAGGAGGTAATGAGAAAGTTAGATAAAGGAGAGCCAGTGGATGTGATCTAGTTGGATTTCCAGAAGGTCTTTGACAAGGTGCCACACAGGAGGCTGCTAAATAAGAGTGGCTGGCGTTAGGGGCTAGGTACTGGCATTTTTAGAGAATTGGCTGACTGGCAAAAGGCAGAGAGTAGGGCTAAAGGGGACTTTTTTAGGAAGGCAGCTGTTGACAAGTGGAATTCTGTAGAAGTGCATGTTGGGATCACAACTATTCACATCATACATTAATGATCTGGATAAAGGAACCAATGGTATTGTTGCTATGTTTTCATGTGACACAAAGATAAGTAGAAGGATAGTTGAGGCAGTGGAGAGGATGCAGAAGGACTTGGACAGGCTGGGCGGGTGGACAAAGAAATGGCAGATGGCTACAATGTGGGAAAGTGCGAGGTTATGCACTTTGCTAGGAAGAATAGAGGTGTATACTATTTTCTAAATGGGGAAAGGCTTCTGAAATCTGAAGCACAAAGGGACTTGAGAGCTCTAGTTCAGGATACACTTAAGGCTAACATGCAGGTTCATTTGGCAGTTATCAAGGCAAATGCAGTGTTAGCATTCATTTCAAGAGGGCTAGAATCCAAGAGCAGGAATGTACTGCTGAAGCTGTATCAGGGTCTGGTCATACTACTTCTGGAATATTGCGAGCAGTTTTCGGTCTTGTTTCTCAGGAAGGATGTGCTGGCGTTGGAAGGGGTCTGGAGGGAATGATTCCAGGGATGAAGTTCTTGTCATACAAGGAGCGGTTGATGACTCTGGGTCTGTACGTAATGGAATTTAGAATGATGAGGGGGGACTCATTGAAGCTTACAGAATACTGAGAGGCCTGGATAGAGTGGACATGGAGAAGATGTTTTCACTAGTCAGAGAGAATAGGACCTGAGGGTGCAGCCTCAGAGTGAAGGGACAACTGTTTAAAACTGAGATGAGGAGGAATTTCTTCAGTCAGAGGGTGGTTAATCTGTGGAAATCATTGCTACGGCAGACTGTGGAGGACAACGCATTGAGTGTATTTAAGACAGAGATGGATAAATAAGGGGATCAAGGGTTACAGGGAGAAGGCAGGAGAATAGGGTTGAGAAACATATCAGCCATGATTGAACAGCAGTGTAGATTTGATGGGCCGAATGGCCTACTTTAGTTCCTTTCTCTGTGGTCTAACATTGCCCCTCTTGATAATGTACAGCTCAAGCAAAGAGTCCTACACACATTTTGAGAATTCCATTCATTTTCTCCATCATTTTCTCTCTCCATTTAAATTAGTAAATGGATAATTAAGCACTGCCATAACAATATTTGTGTTATCCCCAGTCATCTCTGTAATCTGATAGCAGATTTCCTCTTGCACTTGCTTCCCACAATTTGGAGATCCGTAAAGTAATAATTGCTACTTTTTCTTTGAGCTCAAACCTTATTCACTCTGTCAGCACCCTTTCTTTCATTACCCTCTCCATACCATATATTCCCTCTCTTCCTGATAATGTTCCTCTCGACTTACTTTCTTATCATTTCTATCCCTTTGAAATAAATTATATCCTAATATGTTTATTTTCTATTCTTGTCCAGCTTACAGCCAAGTTTTTGTTCACGTTATTGAAATCAAGATTTTCCTGTAGAGTAATTGCTTCCAGTTCATTCTCAGTTTATTTCCCACACTCTGTTCATAGCACTGCATATGTTTGAGTCTTTCTTTTTGTTGATTTAACATGACCCTTTGCTGTGTCAATTTCTCCATCTAACCAATCTCTGGCCTTTACGTCAATTCTTTCACTGATTTGGACCATTTGATTTTATTCAGATTTTCCACATCTTCTTGCTAATTTGCTTTCTGTGTGAATGTAATTCCTATCTATTTTTCTTTTCGTTATTGATGAATCCTGACTACTTTTGTTCAGATTTGCTCACTAAGTAAAATTGGTGTTAGCATTTTCAGTACACAGTTCATAAACACTTGCATAATTTTTGGGGAACGCAACCCTAACTTTCTTCATAATTTAACCACTATAATCCAAGTGTTAGTCCAGTGAATCTATGTTGCTCTCCCTTCAGGACCTACACATCCTTGCTAAAGTGTGGTGCCCAGAACTGAGACATTTTTTATGGCAGTAGCATAACATCTACCTTTTGGTTTCTCATTGTCTGGACAGAAAGGCTAGCATTCTATTAACCTTTCTGTTTTTTTTTGTAGTTGGTCATGACATTTTAATGATATATCTAGGTGGGTCCTGAAGTCTTTTTGGATGTCAATTTTTTCTTCCTTTTCATCATTTGGTCTTTCTTTTATTCATCCAAAATGGATTACCTCATATTTAATGACATTAAAATGTATTTGCTGCAGTTTTGTCCGTACACTTAATTTATCAATATCTTTTTGTAATGTTATTATTCCGCCTATACTGTTCACAAGGTTCCTTATCTTTGCATCATCAGCTGGCTCGGGTATTTGGCTTATTTTCCATAATACACGAATAGTTAAGGCCCAAACATAATTTCTTCTGAGATGTCACTAGTCACATCCTGCCAAATTGAGTAATTGACCATTATCCCCAATCTCTGTTTCCTGCTCGTCAGCCAATCTCTTAATCAGGTCCTCACTTTCATGCTTGTCAACTTTATCTATGAAGGAGTTTGTCAAATGCCTCCTAGTACACCATATATGTCACATCCTGGGACATTTCCTGTCTACGACTTCAGTCACCAGATCAAAATTCTCAAGCTGAATACCACCTTAACAAACATGGGTATCAGGAGAATTTGCTACAATGTTGCCTTTGACAGGCCTGATCACACACCAAGTATTTTGGTATACATGTCCATTAGCTTTTTCATGTATGTCACCCCATTCATATCCTTCATAGAATAACACATTGGTATAACACCCTCTGAGGATTTGGACATTACATTATTCTTTCTCACTACCCTGACTGACTGCCCCCAGCCCCCAGTGACTCACCACATTGCAGATCCTGCCCTTTATACCACACTATAAAGTATGCACAGTACCAGTGTCTCAGCTGACAGTGATTCTTCATCATTCATTCTACTGTTCCTCTTGGCCTTCAGAATTTCACTCTACATCCCTGCCAGCTCTGCCATTCCTTGTGTATCTGAAATGAGAAAGACACAAGGTAGGGTTGTGGTAAATTGTGGGGGGAAGCAATTAGTGCACACTAACACTTTGCAGCTTTCATATATCATATCAAACAGACTTGGAATCTCAGGAGATAGACTAGTATTAATATATTAGTTTGAGTTATAAGGAGATTTTGGTTAGGTTGGGAATTTTTTCTCTGGAATGTAGGAGACTTAGGGGTGACCTTATAGAAGTCTATAAAATTGTTAAGGTAGATAGCCAACAGCTTTTTCCTTACCATATAGGGGAGTCGAAAACTAAAGGGCATGTGTTTAACGTGAGAGAGGAGAGATAGAAAAGGGTCCAGAGGGACAATTTTTTTCACACAGAGGGTGGTGAGTGTCTGGAATGTGCTGCCAGAGATAGTGGTGGAAAAGAGTACAATTTCATAATTTAAGAAACATGTAGACTGGTGCATGGACGGGACAGGTGTGAGGGATATGGACCAAACACTGGCAAATTTTTAATTGTGAAAACTGCGCAGCAAGGGCAAATTGGGCTGAAAGGGTTTGTTTCCATGCTATAGACTTCAATGACTCTATAACTCTATACCGTCACCTTCTACTATCTCAGTCACACCATTGGCTGACCTCAGTGGCAGCCATTCCAATGATGACCAAGACAGTGTCTTCAATTGGAGTGAAGATATATGTCTGTACCTTTTTGCTGTTTGTCAGCAGCTACTACCTCCGGCTGGGTGACACCTGTGCTGGAAAAGAAACCAAAGTGTTTCAGTGAGTTTGCTGTAATGTGATTGGGTGCTCTGGCTATTCTGGTTGCAAAGTTGATAGTGCATTCAAAGTGTGGGCTGCAATAAGCGTATGAATATGAAGTGAAGTTAGAAATGTGAGGTTTGAGGCCTGCTTTATAGAGAATGTGGACAGATGGGTGAATAGAGGTTATAAGAATTTTGCACTTGGAAATGATTGAATGGCATTGACCACTCATGTAAGATCATTGACTTTCTTGAGGCACTGCATCAAGGTCGTCTGGATGATTCAGTTTGTATTGACACCTTTGCTAACTATTCCCATTCTTTTCTAAGTGTTTGTATGAAGATCTTTTCTGACCACCTGTATGAAGAGGACCCTCTCCTTCTTTCTATTCTATCACCTCTTACTGTCGAAGTCATTTGACCCTTGTCTCCGTCCTATAGGAAAGATGTTGTGAAACTTCAAAAGGTTCAGATAAGATTTACAAGGATGTCGCTGGAATTGGAAGGTTTGAGCTATAGGGAGAGGCTGAATAGGCTGGGGCTATTTTCCCTGGAGAGTCAGTGAATGAGGGGTGACCTTATAGAAGTTTATAAAATCATGAGGAGCCATGGATAGGATGATTAGTCAAGGTCTTTTCCTCAGGGCAGGGGAGTCCAAAACTAGAGGGTATAGGTTTAAGGTGAGAGGGGAAAGATTTAAAAGGGATCTAAGGAGTAACTTTTTCATGCAGAGGGTGGTACATGTATGGAATGGGCTGCCAGAGGAAGTGCTGGAGCCTGGTACAATTCCAAGGTTTAAAAGGCATCTGGATGGGTATACGAATAAGAAGGGTTGAGAGGGATATGAGCCAAATGCTGGCAGCTTGAACTGGATTGATGTCGACTATCTGGTTGGCATGGGTGGGTTGGACCGAAGGGTGAACTGCTGTGCTGTACATCTGTAAGACTCTATGAACACACTGAGGCAACTCTTACCCCATTCCTTATCCATCACTTCAACGTTAAATCCTGATATTTTCCGTTCCCTTTCCTGGCTGGTTTGCAGTTTCAATGATGGAGATCATGTTATAACCTCTCAGTTGGCTATGTGCCTGTAATTTGTTCAATTTTCTTTCTTATAACATGAGCATTTATACTTTAGCTGTAAGCCCACCCTCGAAGAAGGGCTTCCAGCAATCCCAGAACTGACACCATCGTCCAACTTAGTTGAATTCATTTTCCTTGATGCCAGTTCACATTTTCCGTCACCATTGCTGGGTAAAAACCCTGGCATTCCCTCTCTGACAACAGGAAGATTGTATATCGTTGCAGTAGTTAAAGAAGGCAGCAGAATTCCGCCTTCTTAAGGACTATCACGAATGGGCATTAAATGTGGCCTAGGCAGCAACAACTACATGCCATAAATAAGAATTTTTAAAATCACATTTAAACATGCAATGATTTCCTGAGTTTTCCAGTCATGTAGCATTTGGCTGAGGAACTAATCCTCAGATTACCATCCATGAATTCCTCTTCCTGTTCTTATTTTTTTAATAAACACCAGTTTTGTCAAGTTTCATGGAAGATTTTGCTCTGCAAGTTCTAGCCAGCTCTCTACCTGTACATTACCAACCTTGCCTCATCACCTGCTTCTTATGGCAGCCTCTCATCCATTTCTAATTCCATGCTACCACATGTTGTACTTGGAATAACTTGTCACTGTTGGGATATCCTGGAATAGACTAGCATCCCTGGAGCTGTTGTGTACCCGGACAAGTGCACCCCCAACCAATACAGACAGTGATGAGGATGTCCTGGTGGACAGAGTGATGCAGAAGAAGGATGTTCTCTTCCCCCAGGACCAGCAGTGGAGGCCACCACACCAAATCTTAGCAGCTCGGCTCACTTGGGTCAGGGCCGTCTCAGCTATTTGCAGGAATACTCAGCACCATAGGAAGAAAATTGATAACCATCTTCACTCTGCCAAGTAAGTACCACCATCTCCTCTCTGACACCTCACACTCACTTTATCTCCACTACTTCCCCCACCTTCCACCAGTGATCATGCTCTACCACTCTCTCTATTGCCTATAATATCTTCCACACTTGCTTCACTCAGCCCAACGCCTGACATCACTAACCCTGCATGGCTTTAGCTCTGCTTACTCACTCACTTGGGAAACATCCCCATCTGCACTAATACTAGTAGCTGTGTCACCCATTTTATTCTTTTATATCTCTCTCTCTCTTGGATTCCATAAAGAAAGCAGCCCTCACTGTGACAGAAAGAGTCAAGAAGAGTGTTGTAGTGCCCAACATTCAGCACCTTACCACTTTTGACAAGAGGACCCTGACTTGACTGTGGACTGTTGGAAGCCACGTCAAGCTTCCTGGCTTTGTATCTGCACTAACTGACATGGCGATATCGCGGTACTGTAAGCCTGGTATCTTTGGCCGAGGGGAAAGGTGCAAGAAGGCAAGGAAAGGGTGAAATGAGTATCCAGGTACGTTTAAAGTGAGGACTAAAAGAGCAAACAAACAGCCTGGAGATGCGGCTTGGTCCAGCCCTGAGCTGACCTGGGTGTGTGTTCTTACCGCAGTATCACACTGACATTTTGCCCTGAGGTGCAGCATTGAAGTTTTGATGTGTATTGTAAGTCGATCAGGGATTGCTCATGATGGTTTTTAGAGGCCGACACATGTCTGTGAAGGTGGATTTCAGGTGGTCATGGCCATAGCGCATCCCCTAAGACGTTGGTGTTTGCTGTCTAACACAGAAGTCTTTTGGATCGCGTCCAGAGCTAAAGTCACCAGGTAGCCACACTGACTTCCATGTCAAGAATTCTTGGTTTGCTCACAGAAAGATGAATGTTAATATGGTGAATATAGAGTTAATAAAGTCATTAACAAGCAATAATTCCCCCTAATAGACAAATCTCTAGTGATAATCTTGCCTCAACGTCCAGAACTTTGTTCAACGTTGCAGTGAGTTTTTTCTGACAATAACAGGGACCTCGCTGGACTACTTACACAATTCTGCCACGTTTCCTGCTATGTCCTATGTTATTCAGGCCCCTATAAGCTTCTGCCTTAACTGTTTTTCCTAATCTATTCAATGTATTGGGCAAGTCATCAAACCTTCTTTTACCTAAATTGATGACTGAGTCCCATATTGTAATGAGAATTAGCTGCTCTTCCAACCTTGAAAATTCTCTGTCACCCTTTGTGATATGTCACTTATTTTAGCAACTGAGAAGTAACTAAATATAATGAATTACTGAGACATTTATTGGAAGATCATGTCATTGCATCTAACTTGTAATTCCTGAGTGTGATCATATTTGCTGTTGGTTTGTTAACCTTATTTTTGCTGTTGACATTTATTGGAAGATCGTGCCTGAAGTTATCTTTTCCCTCAGGGAGGTGGAACACTGAATCCATGAGGACACAAATGTTTGGTTCTAATCTGTCTTTCCAGTCTACCCTCCTCTAACCTCAGATAGTCATCCATTCATCCTCATGTACATCTTTCTCCAGATCTCTCACCGCCATAATAACCCTCTCATTTGAAAAATTGACTCCCCGGACCTTTCCCAATTCTCCGAAATGCTCCCAGGTCCGTTGAGACTTTGAGCGTCAGCAAAGTCTGCCAGATTTGTTTGCACGTCATGGAATTACATGGAAAATACAATGGTGAAAGCCAAGCCAGCATTGATGCTCCGCTCAGCCACTCAAAAATCTTTGGAAAATTTATGTTACATGCATAAATCATACACATGAAAATGTAGGGGGAATATTAAGCAAATTTTGAGATGACAACAAGATTGGTAGAGAGGCTAATAGTGAAGAAGATGGTTGTAGGTTATAGGAAGACATAGAAGAATTGGTCAGATGGGCATTTGCAAATGGTATTTAGCCCTGATAAGTGCGAGGTGATGCACTTTGGAAGAAGAAACTAGATGAGGGAGTATTTAATGAATGGCAGGAAACTAGGTAGCTTACAGAAACAGAGAGATCTTGGGGTAATTGTTCACAGGTCCCTAAAGTTGGCAGAGAACGTAAGTAGGATAGTTAAGAACTCATATGGGACACTTGCTTTCATCCTTCATGACATAGCGTATTAGAGCAAGGAGGTAATGTTGGAGTTGTACAGATTATTGGTCAGGCCACAACTGGAGTACTGTGTGCAGTTCTGGTCACTTCACTACAGGAAGGATGTGATAGCGCTGGAGGGGATACAGAAGAGTTGCCTAGGATGGAAAAAATGAGCTATAAGAAGACAGTGTACAGGCTTGTATTGTTTTCTTTAGAGCAGAGAAGACTGAAGGGGGACATGATTGAGGTGCATTAGATTATGAGGTGTATGCACAGGGTGAATAGAGAGCTGCTGTTCCTCTTGGTTGAGGGGTCAATCAATCACGAGAGGGCATAGTTTTAGGGTAAGGGGCAGGAGACTCATGGGGGATTTGGGAAAAATCTTTTTCACTCAGCAGGCGATAGGAATCTGGAATGCATTGCCAGGGAAGGTACCTTACAAACTTTACAAAAAATTGGATCAGTACTTTAAATATCATAACATTCAAGGATATGGGACAAGAGCAGGAAATTGGGATTAGTGCACTTTTGGTGGTAGTTATGTCAGTGCAGACTTGATGGGTCAAAGGGCCTTTTCTGCTTATATGAATCTATGAATCTATAGCTTCCTATGCTGACATTTCTGGATTCCGTTAGTTTGATTATTGAATTTCTGTATATTCAGGAGAGAGATGATTCAATCTTGTATCAGTAAATAATACAAGGACCAACAGCCAGGTACAAATGATGAACAGAATAGCACACAAGGCACTGGTGCCTGATGGAAACAAAGGTAACTTTATTAATTCTCCTCTTAATTGAATGTTAAAATATCAACGTGGTGATGGAAGGCATGGCACAATTCCTCTTCAATTTTTATTTATTTGTTGTTTGCTCCATTTTTGTGTTCATCACATAGCTACTTTGATGTGCCCCAGCACAACATTCATCCTTGATTATTGATTTTAGCAACAGAAGGTATATATGAGTGTGCATGCGTATTCCCCATTCTATAATCACACAATCTAGGGAGCTAGCTAGGAAATGTAGCTCTCCGTCAGCAGCTACCACTCTCAGGGCAGATGTGTTTATCAAAATCACCAAACCAGGTACAATCAAATTCATAACAAATCCTTAAAAAGCAAAATATACTTCAGGATGAAAATAAATGTTATGTACATTTCCAATATAAACCCGTTGCGGCAACATCTGCTTTAATAAAAAGAAACATGCAAGACAGATTGGTAATGCCAAGTTTGGACCTGCTTTGACAGGTCTTGAGCAAAGAGCAGCTGAAACATAAGGTCTGTTTAATCTGGCCCAGCAATATGTTTTAATTCCAGTTTCTGAGTACAGTTGCCTAGTGCATCAGCATGTTAGTTCGATTTCTCCACACTGGTGACCTCTTGGACAGATTCAAGAGCAGTCCCTGTTTCTTACTGTCCTACCCTGTATCCCTGAGACCATTCAGCATAATTTCATAATGGATCCTTACCTGCTGGAACAGGAAAATAACTTTTATCTCATTATTTCATTACGTCGTTCAATTAAGTTCTCAGGGGTAAAAATAAAACATCACAACATGAAAGCAAATGAGTTGCGGTTTGCTCCGTAATGAAAATTGGTCTTTGAGTAGCAATGACTCATTTCAGTGTACTCTTGAAATTCCTTAACTACAGGGTTTTATTTTTAACTGCTTTAATTTTCTCCTTGTTCTGTTATCAAGTAGTTGAACTGCCGCTGGCTCTCTGTGATTTTGCTCTCCTTTTCCATGGTGTGAGCAAATTAACCAGAAATGTGGACATATTGACAGTTATCTTCCACATTGAGACCTTTCACTTAGCTGAGAGTTGGCAGAACAAGTTATGCATAAGGTATTTGATGATTTGATGCTGTAGGCTGTGATCGCAGACTTTTGAAGAGGCAATTCAACTTTTTTGCAGTACTGTACAATTCAATAGTGATCTGCCTTCAGTACTAAAGTCAGCCATGATATTTGGAATAAGTCAATCTGTTGATATTGTGGATTTGTAAATCTAAAGCTGAGGTGAACCTAAATAAAATCACAGCTAATGATTTCCTGAAGGGTTATTTTGAGTAGAGATCACAATGGCAAGTTGCATTGACAATAACCTTAATCTTAATCAGGATGGTTCCATTTAAAAATCTTATATTTTGAAATGCACTTCCTGAAAGTGTGCTGGAAGTAGATTAAACAGCTACTTTCAGATATGACCTGACTCGACAGAGACAAAAGTTCCAAGTCTATTGGAAAAGAGCAGGGTGTGTTTAACAGATCGTTCTTTTAAGGGGTAGGTACAGACATGATGGACAGATTGACCTCCTTCTGTACTGTATGGTTCTTTGAAAAAGAAATGCTTGTGACTGGATTGTGGACCATGTTGTTAAGAACAGCTGAAGTGGTTCATTTCAAGTACGAAGTTAAAAACTGATAGATGTGCTGTTTGAAAACAAGTTAACTGAACTCGCCGCTTCCAAAAACAAGTCACCGTTTTCTGAATCAGAAGCCAGCTGGCAGGTAAGAAAACAATGTTCAAGCCAAAAAAACATGCTGGAAACTGCGGTGCATTTTTCTTTTAGAATTGAACTCAACGATACTGTCTGCCAGCATTTAGCCGCGTAGTTGTAGGTAGGATGGTGCTTGGGTTCCTCGGTCGTGCTTACTTAGACTAGATTTCTACAACTGATAGTGGAGTTTCTGTTGATTACCACGGAGAGTATATCAGGGCTGGGTCATAAAGTACCTTCAAGACTGAGATAGATTTTTAATTAGGAAAGGCAGCAAGGGTTTTGGTAAACAAGAAGGCAGCAAAGTGGAGTTGAGAAATATCAGATCAACCATGATTTTATTGAACGGCAGAGCAGACTTGATGGGCTGAATGGACTACTACTACTTCCAGTTATCATAAATCGCCATTAAACCTCAAGGGTGATCTCTTGTTGAAGTCTGGGAAATCGCGAATGCTGCTGACCATTGTGTAATCATTAGCGAATATCCCTACTTTTGACTGTATGGTTGGGTCTAGGACACTCCCCTAAGGAATTCCTGCAGTGTAGTCCTGGAACTGTATTTCTGGCATGAAGGTAATGGTATATTGGGACCATGAGACTATAGATTGTGAATAAATTCAATTCTGCTGCTGATGGCACACACTGCCTCATAGATGCCCCTTTTTGATTTGCTGTAGCTGATCAAAGTCTGTCCTACATAGTACGGAGCCAGCCAGATGGAAGGTGTGCTCAATGTGAAGTGGATACTTTGTCTCCAAAAGGTCTATGCACTGATCACTTTTACTGATACTGCCATGGACATACATATCCACATAAAAGATGAGGTCAAGTTGATTGAGATAACAAGGTGTAGAGCTGGATGAACACAGCAGGCCAAGCAGCATCAGAGGAGTAGGAAAGCCGATGCTTTGGGTCTAGACCCTTCTTCAGAAATCATTTCTGAAGAGTCTAGACCCGAAACATCAGCTTTCCTGCTCCTCTGATGCTGCTTGGCCGGTTGTGTTCATCCAGCTCCATACCTTGTTTTCTCAGATTCTCCAGCATCGGCAGTTTCTACTATCTCAGGTCAAGTTGATTTTTCCCTCTTGTTGGTTCCTGCATCATTTGCCACAAATCCAATCTATCAGTAATATCATGGAATAATAACTGAAGCTCTGATATGAGTCATGGAGAACACTTGGAGAAAAAAGCCTCAGCTCCTCTGAGGAAAAATTCTTTACATCTTGATGGGCAGGGTTTATTTTGTGATGTCAGTGAACTCTCTCAGGTCCTAAAGAACCTTATACAGCAAACACAGCATCAAAATTCACTGATTTATTTGGTTTACCAATCCTTCCAATTTAATAGCATGCTTTAATCTCTCTACTTCAAGCAATTTCAATCAAAGGAAATTATTTTGTCACTCTTTCTTTCTTGGTAATATCAACACCAATCATTTGCATTTATATAGCTCTTTAATATCACAGAGATGATACAGTGCAGAAGGTGGCCATTTGGTCTATTGTGCCTGCACTGGCTTGTTAAATGAGTATCATCACCTAGTGCCAATATTTTGCTTTCTTCTCCATCTCTGGAAAGAGGAGGATTATGGAGGAAATTTTATGGAGCCAATTGGGGTCTCCAGCTTTGTCTGGAGAGCTGGCGAGAGAGCCACATCACCTTCTTTCAGGATGGCTTGCTGAATTCCAAGCCAATCAGGCAATGAGCTGGCACCATCAATAAATCAGGATTGACACCCTAGGTTTAGAGATCCTACCTACTGAGACATGCCAACTAATCAGAGGCCTGCAGCTCTTTGCTCAGCCACCCATCAGAAAAGCAGTTGCTGCCACGCAAACAATGCCACTAGAGGCTCACAAAGTGACAAGGATGAATGTTGGTGTAGAGGTTTTGTGAGGTGGTTCTCACAGAGGAAGGTGTTCTTGAAGGTGTCAATAGCAAGTGTAAGGGGATGACCCCCAGGATCCTCTCCTTCCCAATGCCAGGTCTTTTGACCAGTCATTGCCTGCCATTGAATAAAGCCCCCCAGGTGACCAAGAGCAACTACACAGGGTTTGCATGTTTTACTCCCCATGTGGTAACAGACCAGGCTGGTACTGCGCTAACACTAGCAATGACAGGACAAAGAGACATCTAACTGACATTCATATGGGCCTCAATTGAGCAAAAAGGCAACCAATGACCTTATTGCCACAGACTCAATTGGGATGGAGACTAGAAATTGGCAATGGAGAGACAGCAGGGTAATAATGCAATAATTGGATAGCTCTATCAAAGAACTGCTGAAGGGGTGATGGGCAGATGGCTTCCCTTTGTGCTGGGTCATTCCATGCTCAGCTTTGATCTACCCTTCTCTCCTGTGCAGCTAGAAAGACAGTCCTAACCGAGCAGCAACAGTCATGAGGCCTCTGAACAATAATTCAAGTAAACTGACATAAATTATGCTTGAGAGTGTGCTATGTGATAATTCATGGGAATTTCAGGCTTTTTAATCCATTGCTGATTGTTGGGAAAAACTTGTCTGGTTCACTAATGTCCTTTAGGGAAAGAAACTGCCATCCTTACCTGGTCTGGCGTACATGTGACTCCAGATCCACAGCAATGTGGTTGACTCTCAACTGCCCTCTGGGCAATTAGGGATGAGCAATAAATGCTGCCTGACCAGCGACTCCCTCATCCCATAAATGAATAAAGAAAAAAAAAAGTGGAAGTGGAGAAGAAATCATTAAAGCAAAGTTTACAGGTGAGTTAATGCAAATTCTTAAATACATTTATGCTCTTCACTGCATGAAAATTGTTGCTTTGAGGGATTTGTATGGACATAAGGGGAAGTCTTGTGCCTCTGAGCCAACAGCTCCAGATTCAAGTCCCAATCCAGGACTAGGTGATCAAGGGAGGTGTGCTCATGACACGATCAAACCATTTGAGTACCAATCTGCAATCGTTGTAATATATGTCAAAGGCAAATGTGAAGGGATTCCTGGTCAACCAAAAGACAATGACAAAACGCTGCAGGACCTTATCAAGCATAACCATGGACAACATAGAATTCCGTGATCACTAATGTCCTTTCAGGTCATCAACAGACTGTCAAGGTAACTATATCTCGATGTTGCTTTGGTGGCAATTGACTGGAAAGAAAGTTGAAATTGGAGATAAGTACTTTGCATATTAAACTTTATGCAAGGTAGAAATAACAAGTTAGAAAATAACTTAGAGTTTGAATCTGCAAATGAGGAAGAGGAAAATTGGTGAACGTGGTGAGAAAGTCATTCACATTCTTCTGGAGTTGTCATCTCAGCTCCAGGACATCTCTACAGAAGTTCCTCAAGGTGGTGTCCCAGGGGCTAACCACCTTCAGCTGCTTCATCAGTGACCTTCCCCCACTCATGAGATCAGAAGGGGGCGGATGTTCAATGTTGATTGCACAATGTTCTGCACCAATCATGACGCCTGAGATACTGAGATAAAAGGTACTGCAGATGCTGGAGATCATTTTCTGATGAAGGGTTTAGGCCTGAAACGTCAAGTTTTCCTGCTCCTATGATGCTGCTTGACCTGCTGTGTTCATCCAGCCCCATGCTTGTTGCCTGAGATACTGAAACAGTTTATGTCCAAATGTCAAAAGACCTGAACAGTATCCAGGTTTGTGCTGACAAGTAATATGCAATATTCACACCAAACAAGTGCTAGGCAATGACCATCTCCAACAAAAGAGAATCTAACCATCAACCCTTGGCACAATGACACCACCATCATTTATTACCTCATTAGCAACATTCTCGGGGTTACCATTAACCAGAAATTAAAATAGACTAGCCATGTAAGTTCTGTGACTACAGATCAGAGACTTGGAATCCTTGCACTATGCACAAGTCAGAACTGTAATGGAATGATCTCTCCTTGCTTGGGATACCTGCAGCTTCAACAGCATTCAAGAAGCTTGACACTATTTAGGACACTTGTTTGGCACCATGACCACAAACATTAACTCTCTCCATTACAGCTGCTCAGTAGCATCCGTGTATACTGTCTAAAAGATGCACTGCAGAAATTCACTTTGGTTCCTTTGACAGCACCTTCCAAATGACCACCTCCATAATGAAGAATGTCAGTAAGTACATAGGAACACCAACACCTACAATTTCCCTTCCTAATTACGTACTACCCAGACTTGGAAATACATTACTTTTCCTTCAGTGTTGCTGGGTCAAAATCCTGGAACTCCTTCCTTAATGGCATTGTGGGTCTGCCTATAGTAAATCGACAGCAGCAATTCAAGAAGACAGCTTACCCATCACCTTCTCAAAGGCACCTAGGGATGGGCAATAAATGCTGGCTCAGCCAATGATGCCAATGTCCCGAGAATGAATTTTAAAAAAAACTCATGGCCATGAAGCTTGCAACAGTCAGAACATCGATACGCTACTCAGTAAGAATATCAAACAAAGTAAAAGATCAAATTGTCATACATCTATCAAACCTTAGGGCTGCTCTGACATTAAACAGAGATGACTGGGGTGGTTTAACCAAAGGGTCAACATGCCTCAGGCGAGGGGAGAGGTTGAGAAGGAGAATCCTTCATGTTGATCTCAGTTAGTGTGGGAATTGAAATTCACGCTGCTGATATTGCGCTGCATTGTAAACTAACCATCCAGTTAACTGACGCCCATTAATAGCAAATATGAGGGAGACATAGAGTGACAATTGGTGATAGATGTAAAGGTCACCCAACTGGTAAACTATCTCATTGATGGCAGAATTATAAATTGACGTCAGAAAGAAGTACTTTCCTGTGTAATTCAAAATTGTGTTCAACAGTGCTTGTGGAAAATACCCACAAACCCATACACACACATATTAGGTTTCTGTTAAAAATTCTTGCCCAACTGTGGTAATAGACACTTTAAATTGCTTGGTTTGCTCCTAGCTAAAAGCAATATCTTCCTTTATTACAAAATTCTTTGATTCTTAGCTACCTAAACATTCATTCAATTCCTACTCTATCGCATCCCCCAAGAAAGCTACCCTTGCATCAAAAATTAATGATGTCATTTTAACTTCAGTAGGCTCTGTCTATGTTGCTTTTTAATTGGCAGCACTGTACACAGTCAGTTTATTTCTCTTTTGAAGTTATTGAACAGTTGCACTTAATGTTCAGCAATCTGATTATTATATTGGTATTGCTTCTTGCAGTTGTCAATGTATTTCCGCCAGTGCTTTTCATCTAGCTACTGCTTTTACTTTTCATTAGGCAAGCATCTAGCAATCTTTATTGTGGATTAAGCTGTAGTTTATGAGTCTTACTAAATACATGTTACGATGTGTGAAGGAAATCACCTTTCGAGGGAAACGTTTTATTTGGACCACATTACTCAATAGAATACCTCACATGTGGCAAAGCTCGCTAAATACATGCTGTTGCTCTCAATTACAGACTCGTACTATTGATTCAATAAAATCTTTCATAATTTACTCTTTGACAACCAGAAGTAACAAAATACTCCAAATATTGTAAATAACAGCTGTAAAAATTGCACATTAACAGTACTTTTCCACAAGCAGTTCAGTCCCGAGCAGGTACATTTTTGAGGAGATTTGCAATCTATTCCATGAAGCTTTGACTTAAAAAACCACACTGAGATTCTGGCTTTGCAGGGTGACACAAGTGGATACACATGGACCCACAATTAGCATAATACTCCAAAATATACTTCATTGGCAGCTGCAGAAATGCACAAAATGCAAGCAAAGAGTAACTCTTTAAAGCACAGCACTACAGTAACATTTGCCTGGATGAGTGCAGCTCCAACAACATTCAAAAAGCTTATCATCATCAAAGTCAAAACTGCCTGCTTGATTGGCACGACATTCACAAACATTCAATCACCAATGCTCAGTAGCAGCAGTGTGTATGACCAACTGATGTACTGCAAAAATTCACCAAAACTCCTGAGACAGCACCTTTCAAACCCACAACCATTTCCATCTAAAAGGACAAGGGCAGCATGTACCTGGGAACATCACTAGCTCCAAGTTACCCTCCAATCATGACTTGGGAATTACATCACTGTCACTGGGCCAAAATCCTTGAATTCCCTCCCTAATGGCATTGTGGGTCTATCTACAGCAAATGGACTGCAGCGGAGCAAGAAGGCAGCTCACCACCACTTTCTCAAGGCAATTAGGGACAGGCAATAAACATTGCCCCAGCCAGCAATTCCCACCTCCTAAAAGTGAACAAAATAATTCCATACTGTGCATGTTAAAAAAAATACACAGGTAATGGGACAAAAAAGGTCTAGGCCCGAAACGTCAGCCTTCCTGCTCCTCTGATGCTGCTGGGCCTGCTGTGTTCATCCGGCTCTACACCCTGTTATCTCTACAGAATGTGCTATTGGTTACACTGTACTGTGCATGTATTTGTGGTCAACATTCATTGCCCTTTCTCATTTAATGAAATTTATTGAAACCAAGAGACAAAGACGATATTGAGCACCTATACAATAACTCCACTCACTGAGTTACACAGATAATACACCACAGAATCAAGACATCCAGCCAAACTAGTCCATCATCAACATCATGATGGCATTAAGGCCCTTTTTGAGACTCCTCCCATCCTTCTTTATCTTTGCTTCCACTTAAGTGCATCAATTCCATTTACCTCAACTATTCTCTGCGATAGTGAGGTGGGCATTCTCAGCACTCGCTTCTGAATTTCCTGTTGGAACTTTTCATGACATCTTGATGCCCCCATGTGGGAACACTCACTGTGTACTCTATAAATGAAAATTAAAACTTTTCAGAATTTTGGAGACCTCTTTAAAGTCAATCCCCCTAAACTCACTAGCCTTTTTTTCAGGAGTGAAGCGATCCAGTCTGTGTACATCCTTTCCTGATAGTTATAACCTCTGGTTGCGGTTTTGACATTCCTCTTGGAAATATTTTTGTACCTTGTTTTGTACCTCTGTATCGTTTCTATTAATAAGATTACTACAACAGTACAGACATAAGATCTGACCAAGGTTTTGTTACTTTAGTTTCCTTGCTTTTCAATGTAATCTTTCCAGAAATAAACATACAGTTTAGTTAACTGTTTACTCACGTGATTAAACAATATCATTCATTCGTGTGATTTTTGTGCTGGACCACCTTAACCCCATTGTTTCTCTACTAATTTAAATTCTTGTTTAGTTTCCTCCTTAAGCAGTCCTTTTGGATTGCCAATGAAACTTAGTTCCCACGCCAATTCCATGGGTTCTGAAATGGCTGATCGGTCAGCTCTGTGGTCTGCAGACTCTACCATAAAGAGCAGATGGGGCTTTAAATATTGGATCGATTAGTTGTTTGGAGGTTTGTGTGGTCTCCCCAGCATTTTGACCTGTTCCTGCATGTTGACGATGTGCCTTCCCAGATAAACCTTTCTCCATTGCAGTCAGACACAAGCCAGAGTCCCCCATGGCAGAGGGTGTCTGATCACTTCATTTGATAATATTCCCAAAGCATTTCTGCTGTCCTCCTGGGAGTCTCCTGCTGGCCCTGAGTTCTGAGTAGGAAGTTCAGGAGTCTGGTGAAAGATATTTAAAAACCATATCCAGCCCATGGAGCTGATTTTGAGTGATGAGCATCTTGATGCTAAGCATGTTGCTTTTGGATTTCTCACTTGTTTTATAAACAGCAGGTGACCTGCTTAATGTAATACCTTATAGTTATCTCCATTGAAATTCATTTGTCCATTTTATGCCCATTCTGCAAGTTGAAGTATTCATATCTACTTGCAATCTGTTCCATCCTCCTCACCTCCTCCCCCGATCCCCATTGTTTGGAAATTAGAATTTGTTAAAAATTGTGTTTTTGATGCCAACATTTAATTCTTTGATGTAACTATTGAAGCTCAGCATTTGGTCCTTAGGTACTCCACTTCCCATGTCTGCCATTCTATACAGTGCCTCTTTATCCTGTTATATTACTTCTGGTCTTGTAGCTAGATAGTAATCTAGCCTGTTGCTTGTTTCTTAATTTTGCATGCTCTGACCTTATTCATTTTTCTATTATGTGGTATCTTATTGAAGGCATTTTAGAAATTTAAATACATCACATCTGTATTACCCTTCTCTTCTTTCTCTTTTGCCTTTCCAATGGATTCAATAGGCCAGTGAAGCAAGACTTTCCTTTTTGAAATCCATGCTGACCATTTATTATAATATTATTGGCTTCTAGATGATTTTTCTGTTTTCTCCTCTGGTAGCAATTTCATTTTCGCTCCTGTCTTCGATATCAAGCTGACTCATTTATCACTTCTCTGGACCTGTTAGCGATGTGTATTAGAATGTCATGAAGTGTTGTCAATGCATAAATTCAATGAGATTCAGCAAAATTCTAGTTTGCTGCAATGCCTACTGATTTTGAGTGGGTTGGGTAGACTAGTTGTGAAAATCTTTGATAAGAGGAGCAGTAAGTCACCAATTAGGCAAAGGGAAGAAACGAAAGGGCTCAAATTCCCAGAATGCACTTTATTTACAGGCTAGTCGGGCTAGTGTAGGGGGTGTGCAGTAGAATGAGACAGTGCTAAGAGGACAGGGCACACCATGGATCCTCTAGAGCTTTGTTGGTGGCCTCAGTGGGCACATTAAAGATTAATGCCATCGTATACCAGCCCACAAATGAGTTTACAGATTATGACACAATTTAAAGGAGGCTTGTAAGTTGTGGAGAAACACTAATAGAGCCTGAAGGCAGAGAATGCGACTTCTGTCCTGCTTTTGTAGATTCACTGTCAATAGGTTTGGTTCAGCTCAGCTCCTGGTGAACAATAAAACCTTCCAAATTGTTGATGATGTGGCCTACACGATGCTGCTGTTAGGGTGGAGCTGATTGTACCTTTTCATGTCGGAGATGACAATTGGCTTAATGCAGTGCAAATATTGCTCACCACTTGCTCAAACCCGGGTGTTGTTTTCGGCTGACGTGAGCAGCTCCATGATTGAAGTGACTGTGCCACGGGAGAATCACCAGTGGAAGCCCAATTTTGACATTATTGAGCCAAAAGCCATTATCAGTTCAACTGTCAAAACTGGAGACAAGTCTCAAAGCTTCACCCACCTGTGGAATATTGTGAATTACTTCTGGTGGAATAATCTTACTGACTCAGCCCAGGGATGGTAATGGGACCATCTGGGATGGTGTCTGAAAGTACTTGCGAGGTCAACTAGGTCAATCTGTGAGGCATCTCTCACAACGTGGGAACTTCCCTCCAGACGTTGGTGAGGAGAACACTGCAGGGTTGACCAGGTAGTCATTCTTCTCTTGATTGGTTGTCTCATTTGCAACAGGAAATTAACAAAAAAAGTTAATTGATAGATAGGAAATAAAGGATTAGAATAATTGATGAATTGGATATATTGTATGAAGAAGCAGTGCTGGCTCTAATTCACAATCAAAGTTTAATTCAAATTGGAGGATATGAAATACCACCTTGAAATCTGCAAGCAGTACAAACCAGATTTTGAAAAAAATCAAACAGGATTGTTAAAAAGAAAACTTCAGGAAGACATGAACAAGTTTGCAGGATGGGCAGACTTGTGGCACATACAATGCTATATGAATAAGTGGAAGGTAATCTACGCTTTGGGGAGAACAAAGCAAGATTCAGAAGACACTGAAGACTTTATTGTAGGAGTCACTGAAGTGTTACAGTGCAGAAGAAGGCCACACAGCCTATTATGACTGCACTAGCTCTCTGAGCATTTTAACTTAGTGCCAAATTCCAGCCTTTCCCCTGTATCCTTGCAAATGCGCAGCGCTAAAGAAAGGTAAAAGTTTCCAATTACGTAATCATCCAATGCCCGCTTGAATGCCTCAATTGAACCTGTCTCCACTGCACATCCAGGAAGTGCATTTCATGTCCTAAATAACCTCTTTGTGGAAAAGATTTCTCACCTTGTATTCGCTTTTTTTGCGAAATGCTTTAAAACAATGCCCTCTGGTTCTCAATGAATTTTTGAAATGGAAATAGTTTTTCCCTTTATGTTATGACCAGACCCCTCATGATTTTGAAAACTTATATTAAATCTCTTCTAAGACTTCTCTTTTTCAGGGACAACAGTCCCAATATTTCCAGTATTTCCTCATAACTGTTTGGTGCCATTCTCATAAACCTCTTCTGCACTGTCTCCATCTTCCTACAGTATGGTATCTAAAAACCATATGAAATACTCTTGTTGATGTCAGACCAGTCTCCTAAATAAGCCCATAATATCTTCCCTGTTTTTGTACTCTATGCCCTTACTTATGAAGCCTTGATGACCAAATGCTTTATTGACAGCTGTTGCTCTGCTTGTGCATTTAACAGTTTATTTATTTTCCTTTTCCATATCCAGAAGTGCTCTTACTCACAACTGTCTTTTTTGTACCAAAGTGCATCACTTCACACTTCTCTGCATTGAACTTCATCTACCAGTTTTCTGAGCAGTTGTCCAATGTGCCAATGTTCTTTTGAAGTTCTACACTGCCCTTCTGACAGTTTACGATTCTCCCAAATTCTGTGCTGTCCGCAAACTTTTAAATTGTCCCCTGCACACAAAGATCTAGATCATTTATCTATAATCAGAAAAATAAGCTAGATTTATTAATTAAATTTAAATTCCACCAACTACGACTGTGGATGTGCAGTGTGATCATAGTCCTTGTCTTCTCAAGATTTAGTTTGTGGAAATTTTTTTGAGCACTGGATGTCAGACAAGCAATCTGACAACTCAGAGACCGGGGGATCTGAGTGAGATAACGGTGAGATGCAACAAGAACATTTTAACGTTATGTAAAATGTAATGTAATACCTTTGAATGTCACCGAAGGGAATGTAAATGAGTAGTTTTAATAACAGCCAAAAACAGAAATTTGAAGAACTTCAGTAGGTCTGGCAGCATCTGTGGAGAAAAACCAGAGTAAATGTTTCAAGTTAAATCAAACAAAGAGCTGCTGATGCCTGAGATCTGAAACAAAAACAGAAATTGCTGGTGAAACTCAGTAGATCTGGCAGCATCTGTGGAGGGAAATCAGCGTTAATGTTTTGGGTCCAGCTCATTAGCAAGATTCTCATCTGACCATTCAATACTTGGTTGGAGAATAGCACCTTTTGCTCTTGACATCAGGAATCTCTTCACGACTGACCTAGCCTGATTTTCCCAACTTTCTGGCTAATTTCCACGTCTGCCAGTGGCTGGGAAGATTGTGCCCAAAAGACGCTCCACAGATGCCCAATGCCATCTGAGATGGATCTCTTGCCAAGTGTGGAGTTACCTAGCAGATGTATCAGATGTATCATGGGTCATAAAGGGAATCACCGGTTGTTTTTAACTTTGCTGAGGTGAGTAAAGCATCACAACTGTAAGGAGATATCTGTCCTACCACAATGCAGTCTTTTATGCTTAGTGGAAATACAGGCGTGGTAGCACCCTTTTGTTTAATGCAGCAGGAATTGGTTGTTCTATATTCTGTTCCCTGCGATGCACGCTGAGACAAACATCGACTCCACCTGGAGGACCAACAACTTGGTGAAAGATGTTCTTTGGTCTGCCCGAAACTTGTTGGCCTTCCAGAACAAGGAGCTGACCTCGACTGAGTGTTGCACACTGGCACATCTCAAAGTCCAGGACTACATGCTGAGGGATGCACGAAAGCTTGGGGCAGCTGCCGCTAAGGCGCAGTGGGGAAAGGCCACTGTCTGAGATTTTCTGCTCAATATTCAGTTTAGTTATTGTACCTTCCCCCAGTGCCTCAATTATATGAAAATAGAGTCTAGTACAAATAAGAAATGCATTTATGTCATTACGGCAGCAGAGTAGGATGCTCCAACTGGAGCCCCTCTTCTCCTTCTGTTATTTTATTATATCCTGTTTCCATCTCTTTTTTTCCCTCATTTTTACCTTTTTCCCCCTTTTTGGCATTTCCCCCTCTTGGTGCTCACCTTCCCGGTGGCAGCTCCCAGCCTGGTCTCTCGGTGGCTCCCAGCCTGATCTCCCGGCAGCTCTCAGCCAAGTCTCTGGGCACCTCATGGCGACTCCTAGCCTAGTCTCTCGGCACTATGCTGGTTGGTCTATCAGTGATATACCGGTTGGCCTATCGGTGGTATACCGGTCGGCCTCCCGGCGGTATGCCTGTCGGTCTCCCCGTGGTATGCCTGTCCGTCTCCCCGCAGTATGCCGGTCGGTCTCCCCGCGGTATACCGGTTGGTCTCTCGGCGGCTCATGGCAGTGTCACAGCTCAGCATGCAAGTGGATCCTACCCAGGAATGTTGCCGAGGCACCAGCGGAGATCAGTGAGGCGGCAGCTTCAGCAGCAGCAATGGTGTCTGTGGTGATGGCGATGAGAACAGACAGCAGAGCAAGAAAAGTGGAAGACTCATCAAAGATTTTTAACTTATCCCTTTATTTGTCTCGTTGAAACTACAAGAGGCTTTAATGTAAACTATTAAAAACCAAATGTATGCTGTAAATCAGGAACAAAAACAAAGTTGCTGGAAAAGCTCAGCAGGTCTGGCAGCATCCGTGGAGGAGAAAACAGCGTTAACATTTTGGGTCCGGTGACCCTTCCTCAGAAGGGTCTGTTGTTGTTAATGTAAACTATTACCTACTTTTTTTTTCACTACTGTACGAAGTAATGCTCAACTTTTTAACTCTCATCTCTCTACTACCAAGTACCTCAGTGCGTTTTGTACCTTGGTACCCAAGATGGTGCCATGTATGGCAACATTATACACTTTTAACAGTACATCTGTACTTCAGTACATGTGAAAATAAAATCTAACATCTAAAAATCTTTGGATTGTTTGTGGATAGAGACAAACTCCAATGTTTGTTTGTTTCTTCATATGCCGTTTAAAGAACCAAACTGCTTTCGTGATTCAAGATAACAAGGTGTAGAGCTGGATGAACACAGCAGGCCAAGCAGCATCAGAGGAGCAGGAAAGCTTGACGTTTCGGGTCTAGACCCTGCTTTCGTGGTTCTGTCTCTTTGATCTCAGCTCCAAGTATCAGCTTGCAAGTGATTAGCGATTACACACATCACGGTGGCACATTACACTGTACACTGTACCTACAGCAGCATCACACTAAATATGGAAAGTATCCAATTCATGACCTGACTGTCACAAGCCACTCACTGCCTCATCACTCAAAGGCTACTGGGTCAGCTCACTCATTGAATATTTTTGATATCCAGATATCATCTCCTTTCACTTTTGAGTTGATGAATGCTTTTGCAGATTGCCCGAGATCACGAGTAGGGGACACACAGAGGGAGTTTCTCTCAAACTAATTCCGCCTGTCCGATCATTTGTTTGACGGCACGCGAAAGCAAAATACTCGACAGCTTATGCAGGGAAAGCTGAAGGAAAATCGAACATCTGTTTCTTCTGAAAGGAGGGCCTTAGGTTGTGAGTCTTGGCCTTGCGACCTTTTAATGAGGTAATGGAGCACATCAGTGCATTCTGAGAGCTGCAAACAGCTTCACTGAAAGCGTTTTCCTGGAACACTGGAACGATCACTACGCACAATGCAAAAACTACCTCAACTATTTGCAAGTGGGGGAGGCTGGAAAGGAGTGGGAAAAGTAACCCCGAGAAATTAAAGATGATCATTATGTTTCTTTAGCTACCGAATGGAAAGCCAGCTTAGATTGAGATGACAACCTACTGCACTGGAATTCAAGAAATAAAAGTACACTAGTGAATGCTGGCAATCTGAAATGTGAAAGAAGGTTGCAGGAAAAGGTGGAAATCTGAAACAGAAAGGCAGGTTTAACAAAGCAGGGAGTCGTTAGGGAGCGGACAGAAAACCCTTTGCCAAATTATTTTGCTCTCAGATGCTAATTCGACCCCTGTGCGACTGTCAAGTGTTAGTTTTTAGATTTAGAATTCAAATGGTGATGATTCTCTTCATGAAAGTATCGTTGGATTAGCATTCCCATTGGATTCAAATTCCAACCAGCGCTGAATTAGTCACGTTCCCCCGCCAAGCCCTTAGAGACTTAGCACAGTTACACAGCCATCCTGAATGGTTATCATTCCCTCTGTACTGACATTTGCTCCGGCCTGTCATCATTTGCCCGTCACATTTCAGCAGATTGGATCCAAAGTGTGAAGCGGACAGCCTTTACAGGAATGAGACATCTCCGTCAGCGGCAGGTGAAACGATCTGACAGTCTTGAAGCCACTTTTTAAGCCTGCATCTGCTGAAGCACCGAGAAATTGAGGTTTTACAGTCCCATAAATATTTTATCATAAGTCATCATTTATGAACTCTGGCAGCTCCCATAAAAGCCCGACTCATTTTTTTTTAGGAGTCACATATTAAGGCAGAAAATTGCTTCTCACGGTGACCCATAAAAATGCAGGTAGAGAGCACAGTGGGCTGTATTATACTGAATAGGGCTAGGGGGGTGGGTGCGGTAGTGTGTGGGGATGGGGAAATTAACTGAGCTGCAACAACGACTGCAGCATCTCTAGGTCACGACAAATTGATTTTGAAAAACGCTGGCACATTATCCGGAAGAGAAAAGCTGAACTGCCACTGGAAATAACAAAGCAAACTCAGTCTATTGCCATTCAGTTGCATTTCTTGCAAATCTGACTGATTTACTCCCCACATCAATGAGAAGTGTTGGACACAAATGCACACAAATAATATCAAATTGTGAAATGACATTCAAGTATTTAGACCATCCAATCATACCATTTTTTTAGAGAAAGGAAAACTTTGATATGAACTTCAATCTTTTTACCATACCATAATTGGCATTGGTACTGGCAGTTTTGCAACATACTGTTGAAATATCCAGGACTAGGCTACTACAGGAAGACAGATTCAACCTTTGAAGGTAACAGGACAAGTTGACAAGATTGTTAGAAAAACAAACAGGATCTAAAGAACACAAGAGATAGAAGCAGGAGCAGGCAATACTCCCCAGTGAGCCTGTTCTGTCATTCAGTATGATCATGGCTAATCATAGTCTTTCGTACCAATTCCTGTCCACTCTCCATATTCACTGATTCCCTGAGAGACTAAAAATCTGTCTCCCCTCCAGCCCCCTCAATTATACTCAACAATGGAGAATCTGGCGTTGAGAATTCCAAAGATGAACAAGCATTTGAGTGAAGAAATTTCTCCTCATCCCTGTTCTAAATGATTGGCCACTTATCTTGAGGCTGCGCCTGTCTGCTTTAAATTTCATGACCAGGGAAATCACTTTTACAGTGATCCTTACACTTATAAAAAGCAGACTTGAATACAATGGCAAGCAAGTTAGGACAAATCTTTAAAGAAAACATTCTTCAGTTGAAGTCTAGTTCTGAGCACTGTGCTTTAGGAAAGATGTCAAGAGAAGCTATGGAGGAGGTTTACTCGAAAGGTACCAGGAAAGTTTTCTTCGGTCCCAACTTCAGTGGCAAGCAGTGTGTAAAACACAGACAACTCACTACAGTCATTATTATGGTGTTATTAGTTAAATTGTAATAGCAATAATTATATTGTAAAGGAGTATTCTTATCATAAGATCATGCTATATCCTTCTCCCCTCCAACACTCACCTCTCCACACCTTCGCCTCTCTCCATCCACCCTCTCTGCTCTCTCCCCCCTTTCATCCTTTCTCACACACCTTCCCTCTCTCTACCCACCTCTTTCTCTGCCTTGTCTTTCATCCTGTTCCTACCCCTTTCCTTATCTTGCCCCCTCCTCCTCTCTCATCCTTTTCTCCTTCCCACTCTTCTGACTCCTCCATCCCTCTTTCTGCTCCTCACTCTCTCTGCCCTACTCTCCTGCTCAGGTCAAGCCCCACCCAGAACTGAAAATTATATTGAGGCCTATTTTGGTCCAGTTAGGTTTGGGACCTATGGAGAGGAATCGAGACAGCAATACAGGGACGACTAGCCATCTGGATACAGAACTGACTTGAAGATAGAAGAGGGGTGCTTTTCAGACTGGGGCCTGTGATCAGCAGTGTGCCACAACGATCAGTGCTGAGTCCACTGCTTTTTGTCATTAATATAAATGATTTGGATGTGAACATAGGAAGTATGGTTGGTAAATTGCAGATGACACCAGAATTGGAGGTGTAGTGGACAGCGAAGAAGGTTACCTCAGAGTATAATGGGACCTTGATCAGATTGGCCAATGGGACGAGGAGTGGCAGATGGAGTTTAATTTAGATACATGTGAGGTGCTGCATTTTGGAAAGGCAAATCAGGGCAGGACTTATACACTTAATGGTAAGGTCTTGGGGAGTGTTGCTGGACAAAGTGGCCTTGGAGTGCAGGTTCATATTTCCTTGAAAGTGGGGTCACAGGTAGACAGGATAGTAAAGAAGGCATTTAGTATACTTGCTTTTATTGGTCAGTGCATTGACTATATGATTTGGGAGGTCATTTTGCGGCTGTACAGGACATTGGTTAGGACTTTTTGAAATATCGTGTTCAGTTCTGGTCTCCCTGCTGTAGAAAGGATATTGTGAAACTGGAAAGGGTACAGAAAAAATGTACAAGGATGTTGCCAGAGTTGGAGGGTTTGAGCTAAAGGGAGAGGCTGAATATGCTGGGGTTATTTTCCCTGGAGCATCAGAGGTTGAAGGGTGACCATATAGAAGTTTATAAAATTACAAGGGGCATGAATAGGAAGAATAGCTAAGGTCTTTTCCCTGGGGTGGGGGAGTCCAAAGCTATAGGGCATAGTTTAAGGTGAGTGGGGAAGGATTTAAAAGGGACTCGAGGGGCACACATGTACATATGGATAAACTGCCAGAGGAAGTGGTGGAGGCTGGTACAATTATGATACTTCAAAGACATCTGGATGGGTATATGAATAGCAAAGGTTTAGAGGGATATGGGCCAAATGCTGGAAAATGGGCCTAGATTAATTTTGGATATCTGGTAGTCATGGACAAATTGAACCGAAGGGTCCTTTCCATGCTGTACAGATCTGTGACTCTATGACTGTATAACAGCTAAGGGAGTGATGGAGTGGGTGAAAGAGTGATGGAGAGATAGTGCAAGAGAAGGCTAACTTTCCAGGGCCCAGTCCTGACCTTCGGGTGGAGGGACCTTATCCTTGCAGAGGTGAGGACCTGACACTTGAATCAGAGCATGTAGAGGGCATGGGGCAGGGCAGGGTAGGATAGGGTTGTGAAAGATGCTCCTAAAACCAGGGAATGGGGATGTGAGCCTCCAAGATTTGAGAGAACTAGTATTGTTCCAAGACGTGGGCATGAGGGTGGGTTGTAGCCCTGAGACATGGGACCATCAAAGATATTGTTCTGAGGCATGGCATGGGACATGAAGGTGTAATCCAAGATAAGGGGAAGGGGGTGAATTCCTGAGATGTGGGAAGCAGGGGATTATGTAGTCTAACTGAGCCAGTACAGAGGCATATTGAGAAAAGTAGGATTGTGTCCAAGCCTCAGCGCCACATGGATGATGCATGTTGAATGGGTCAAACTGTCACTATTCTACTAGTTCCTGGGCAGTGCACTTGTTAGTTACTCAGCTCCTAGCATGGCTCTGCATGCTCATAAAGTGCTCATGTGCCCATTGCCATCACTTTCAATCCTGCTGTTTGTCTGCAGGACAAGCATACCCACAGGAGGAGAGAACATAGGAACAGGAGTAGGTCATTCAACCTCTCGAGCCTAATTTGCCAACTAATGAGATCATGGCTGATCTGTGACCTAACTCCATACACCTGCATTTGGTCCACATCCCTCAATACCTTAACTTAACAAAAATTACCTACCTCAGATTTAAAATTAGCAACTCATCTAACATCAACTGCCATTTGTGGAAGAGAGTTCCACACTTTATGTGAAGAAATGCTTCTCAACATCAGTCTGACCCTAATTTTTCGACAACCAGTGGAAATTCTTTACCTACCCTGTCTTCTCCTGTCATTATCTTGAAGATTTTGACTAGACCACCCCTTAACCTGCAAAATTCTCAAGAAATCAGGCCTAATTTGTATAGTCTCTTGTCGTAACTTAACCCCTCATGTCCAGGTAACATTCTTGTGAACCTATGTTTTACACACTCCCCCAATATCACTTTATCCTTCCTAAGGTGTGGTGCCCAGATCTGCTTACAGTAATCCAAGTGGGATCTAACTAGGGATTTGCATAGCTGCATTATAATATCTGCATCCTTGTTCTCCAGTCCTCTAGATATAAACAGTATTCTACTAGCCTTCCTGATTATTTTCTGCACCTGTTCATGGCATTTTAAAGATCTAATCAATTGAAACGCAAGTCTCTTTGAGCATCCACTGAACTTTATATCATCTAGAAATGCTCCCAGAAGGCAGAGTGCTGGATCCTCAAATATATGCCCCTTTTGAAGAGTTGGCTACAGAGCTACCAGGGGATGACTGTGGTTAGTGGAGAGATAGGACTCTCTCAGAGAGCTAGTGAGGATGTCTTCCATCTGCAGGCACGCTGACGAAGTGAGACTGTTTTGTTAAGAGTTCATATTCAGCAACTAATTCTTTCTCTTACCCATTCCAAGCATTACCATCCTCCACTTCCTCCTCTGCCTACAGCTCCATAAACACCAGCTGTAAGGATAAAGTCTCCAAACACGCAGAGAATGCTGCAGCATGATGGTCACCCATGGCATCCACCATCTGGGTGAAATTCGGGGTCACGACCTGGTGAGTACCTGGCTGGCAGATGAAACAACAATTGAAGTGTCTGCCATTTGAAGACTGCTGGAGACCAGGCTCCTTATCAGTCCCTCTACTCGGACGTAGTTAACATGTTAGAGATGCACAGACAGGCAGGAACACATCAGGCTGACAGCCAGAGGCTCTAAGTAGATTAGAATACAGGCTGGAACAACATATGCATGTTTTGCTCATGCCAGTGTTTGACTGCCTCCAGGGCAAGACTGGTAGCCACCTTGAAGATTGATGTCCAGCAGAACACACACTCAGACATGCACTCCACCACAGTAGCCATACACACATTTCATTAATAGCAAGGTGAGACAGGATCAAAGAACCTCAAGGAGCCAGGGAAGAGACAGACATTCCAGGCTATTCAACTTAAGACTCTAAAGGTGTCCACCTCCTCAACCTCTCCTCTACCACTGAGCCCTTTGCCTGAAGTAGGCCAGAACAAAAATGGTACAGCCTCAGTTGTACTGGAGACTCTCAGCTGGCTGGCGTCTCTGAGTCTTGAACCCCAGATGACACTTGTTAAGATCATTACAGATAGCAGGGCACTGAAGTCAGCAGGTCACCTCTGCCTCAATAGAGAATGCCATAGCGGCATCTTGACATAAACCTTAGCAAAGAAAGAACTCTTTAAAGGGACATGGGTGTTTGTAAATGTATCTTGCCTCACACTACATGTAGTGTCAGCACGCCACTATGTGTGTGTGTGTGTGTGTGTGTGTGTGTGATGTTCTTTTCACCAGTGGGAGGATAGGAGGATAGACTTATCATTTGGAGATCACAGCCAATGTGCATGAGGTTGCTTTCAGGGACAGTACTGGGTTCACCACACTACAGGGAGAATGGAATAAACAATTGTGCCTGGGCTGTGCAGGGTGGAAGTAAGAAAGATTTTTCCTCTAACTGGTGTTCTATAGCCAAACAAAACATTGTCAGAATGACAGGTAGGCAATACAGTCTGTGACATGAAGGATCACATTCTCTCAGAGGGTGGGATGGTTGTGCTTGGAATTTTGCCAGCCAAATGGCAGCACAGTAACTGACGATGCTTAGCTAATCCAACAATTAAGGGAAATTGTGGGAATAGTGAGGGAAGGATGCAATGAGTCAGCCATTACCCTATTGGACACAGGATGGGACAGAATCGTGATTCCATGTCTACTCTTCCTTGTAAAGACAGCAGCCCTCCATTACCCTGGCAGTGCCCTCTTTGCCTGAGAGTGCACATTCCTTGTCTTGACAGTACCCTTCCTCTCCCCACTGGC
This sequence comes from Ginglymostoma cirratum, assembly GCA_024137785.1. Classification (NCBI taxonomy): domain Eukaryota; kingdom Metazoa; phylum Chordata; class Chondrichthyes; order Orectolobiformes; family Ginglymostomatidae; genus Ginglymostoma; species Ginglymostoma cirratum. Next base: position 16,130,545 of record JAHRHZ010000051.1, on the reverse strand, counting down.
CCACCATTTCCTTTGCCACTTTCACTCTACTTGGAGACTGCACTGCAACTCAATCTAACCTTGATTTAAACCTGTCTCACTGTATGGACCTGCAGCATTACTCTGAAGTCCTGGAAGAAGTCAAGCTTTCCAGATACATGCCTCCTGTCGACATTTGGTGTTCTAAAGGTACAGATTTCTCAATTATGTAGAAGCAGATTAAGAGTAAAACCCCAATTCTGTCAATTCGTGGTTTTGACAAGCTGCAGCACACCCTTCAACTGCAGTCAGAAATGTCAACCTTAAATGCCTTTTAAGGTTAGGAACTTCATCGCTAAAGTTTATCCCACTGAAGGTTCTGAAACTTTGACTTTTGTTCAACTGAGCCCCACTCTTCACACTCAACCATTCTTCTTGTTTGCTTTCGGATTGAAAGATTCTGTCCATAGTGACACCAGGACACCACAGTTAACCTCACAAACCCGGGGCTTGAGACCAAAATAATGTGGACGAGGCATTTAATCGAGCTGGAGGAAGGTGATTAGGGACCAATCCATCCTCCTGTCTTGAATCTACATGGGGAAATTCATGCCTTCTTGCCCAGCCACCAGCAATCGATCAAGCAATTATTTAATTAACCAATCACCAATCAGCTTGCCAATGCTGGTGTTCACCCACGCAGCAGGCAGGGCAGGCATTTGTGGCCACTAATGTCAATCTGCCTATGTAGCTTGGGAGCACCCAGTCTGGGTGGGGGAGAGCGGGGATCAGTTGGCACTCGGTACCTAATCGAGCGTCCCACCATCAGGAAAAGGGGTGCTCACTAAGAGTGCACTCTGCGACTGCAATCCAAACCCCTCCCTCCATGTGTCTTTGAAACCTCTCATACCTTCGACTTGGGACTTTGAGTGATTCTGAAGAAGAGTCATAATAGACTCAAAATGTTCGTGCTATTTCTCTCTCCACAGATACTGCCAGACCTGCTGAGCATCTCCAAAGTTCTCTGCCTTTCTTTCCGATTTCCATCATTCAAAGTGCAAGATCCTGAGGTATCTTGACTGGTTGGCTGTGGAGAGGATGTTTCTCTTCAGACAAACCTAGAACTGGGGTAGTTGTTTGAAAAATGCCAGAACTCAGGCAAAAAAAGTTTATGTTACTGTGTCATGAAACTTTAAAACTCTCTTTGATTTCTTGATTAGAAATCTCTCTTGATTAGCTATAAATCAGCTTGGTTCAACCACATCTGGAGTACTGTGTCCAGTTCTGGTCACCTCATTACAGGAAAGATGTGGAAGCATTGGAAAAGGTGCAGAGGAGATTTACCAGGATGTTGCCTGGAATGGAGGAACGGTCTTACGAGGAAAGGTTGAGAGAGCTAGGGCTTTTCTCTTTAGAATGACGAAGGATAAGAGGTGACTTGATAGAGGTGTACAAAATGATCAGAGGTATAGATAGAGTAGACAGCCAGAGACTTTTTCCTAGGGTGGAGGTAGCTTTTACGAGGGGACATAGTTTTAAAGTGAATGGAGGTAGATATCAGGGAGACATCGGAGGTAGGTTCTTTACTCAGAGAGTGGTAGGGGCGTGGAATGCATTGCCAGAGAGGGTAGTGGAGTCGGCCTCATTAGGGCCATTTAAGTGGCTATTGGATAGGCATATGGATGATAGTATGAGGTAGCGGTGGAGGTTAGATAGACCTTAGGTTTCGGGTAAAAGTTCAGCACAACATTGTGGGCCGAAGGGCCTGTACTGTGCTGTACAGTTCTCTGTTCTATGTTCTATTTATTGAATTGATTTGATTAATTTGATTGACTTTATTGATTGACATGTGTATTTTGTGACAGAATACAGTGAAAAGTGTTGTATAATTTTTCCCCTCTCCAGTGCCATCTTAAAACACAGAAAATAAACCAAACCGTGATATATAAAGGCAGAAGAATAAAGAAACAAAGTGAAGTGTTCAACTTTACAGTTCTTCTTGTTAAATGCTCTGCCATGGGCCATGGGCCATGGGCCTGGTGGCCAGGCACAAGTTCCTTCTCTGCGCTGCCACTGGAAGAAAAGCTGCCACCTTTTGGAGCCATCTTGGCTCCACCAACATCCTCTTCCTGAAGAGATGGTGGAATCAGAATCCTTGGGTATTTTAAAGCAGAGGTGGATAGATTCTTAGTAAGCAAGAAGTTGAAATGTTGTCAGGTACAAAAACGAAATTTTGAGGTTAGAATCAGATCAGCTATGATCTGACAAATGTCAGAGAAGCCTCCAGTGGATGTGTATCTCCTTCTTGTTTGTGTGTTCATAAACTCTGCTGTAACATAGAAAACATGGCTGCCAATATGCGCACAGCAAGATCCCAGAACCATAACATGATAGCATTTGCTCTTGTGCTGTTAACTGGGAGATAAATATTGTCGAAAACTGGCTCCCCTGCTGTCCCTTGAACTAATCTCAAGGGTCATGCATCCGTCTGATAGGGACTCAGTTCAATGGCTAAAGAAAAAATGCAACACAGTCTCTGCATTGCACAGGAATGTTGATTTGGGTTTTTCAGTTCCAGTCTTCTGGAGTGACTCTTGAGCCCACCAGCCAGAACTACAGAGAAAGCAAAAACTCACAGCCGCAAGTGTGCCCCTTGCAAGAGCCACCAGATTCACCATAAAAGGCCATGTGGAGGAAATTAAGTTCTATTTCACAACTTCATTGTTTAACCCGGGGCTCTCGCAGCAGCTCTTTCAGCCACTGGAATTCCCATAGTGCAGAACAGGGTGATGTAGTGAGTTAAACAAATAGCCTCCTAGCACCAGATTTGAATCTAGCCCCTGCACAATGCAATCCACCCGCTGACAAAATGTTCGCTGTAAGTGGGTATGAATTTACAAAATTAAAATTTGACATAAATTGGCAAACTGACTCCAAGGACTTATGGTGAGGCTTGTTGGTATGGAATATGGGAACAAATATCAGACTGGATACAGTGAGCTCAGCAAATGAGGGCTTTTCTGAGGTTGAAGCTCAGGTTTCTGCAGATTGGAGGAAACGTTATAAATTGTGTACCTGGCCTGCTTTGCAATTGACTGCAATTTACATCACAGGCCACAATAAAGGTTGGAAAATTAAACAATTTCACTGGCCAGCAGCTGGCATTCACTGCTTTACACACATTTCGAACTATGCACAGAATGCTGCAGGGGTCTGAGCGGTGTGAGATATGTGGCTGTGAGGTCTATCTCAATGCCAAGATCATCTCACTCCATCTTTTATGCTTTTCAGAAGCGGTATGGCGAAATTCTCACTAGGCTGTAACAAGATGTGAATTGACTTTCATTAGTGATTATTGAACGACTTTCTCTACAGTCTCATTAATATTCAGACTCCCACCTTACCAAACAAGCTGAATGTCAGGAAACGTGACAAGGAAACAAGAGGATACCTGGGGGATGCAGCTCATGGTTTGCTCCAATCAAGCTCAGTGTGGGCACTCAGCACCAACATCTCAGAGCACCAACATCTCACAGCACCAGCCACACGTGGCCCACTTCCACAGACATTGGCATCCAATATGAGCAGCCTCTAATAATCCTCATGGCACATCTCCAATCCACTTACAGTACACTTCAATGGTGCACCAGTAACTCTCATTGTAATGCTATAGCAAGGACACTGTGTGTTCAAGGACACATGCCAAGCTCATTGAATGGACCAGGCTGCATTTTTGGGCTGTCGTTGGCTCCCTTAGTGCTCACTCACTCCAAGATTACCTGGATGCTCACAGAATCCCTGACATACATTGCTTTGCCACGTTGCATTTTGCCTCCTCAGCCAGACATAGCAGACTCATAGTTTATCTGTCTTGCCTTGCTGTTTAGTACAGAGACAAAGCCAGGAAGCTTGTCATAGTGGTCAATGGGAGTCAGTCAAGGTAAGATGGTTAACCTTCACTCAGGGGTTCTTAGCACAGTAAACTAAGGACAGTGTCCAATACCAGCTCATGCCTGCTGAGGGCAGTCAGAGTCAGGATCCTCCTTTCATAGAGGCAGCATATCATCTGTGTCATTCTTTCTGTCCTATTTTGGGCCGTTTTTCTCCTGGAATGAGAGAGAGGCAGGTATCACAAGAGATGAATGTAGATGGCTCAGCTCTTACTGTTGATGCTAGTGGAGAGGTTATTAGTGAGTGAGCAGACAGTGCAGAGGGCACGCAATGTTCGTGGAGTTGAGGTAGATAAAAGCGAGAGAGGAAGATGTTTCATGCAATAGTGAGAGTGTTAGAACATGAATAGTGGTGGGAGGCGGGTACAGTAGAAGTGACAGAGAGAGGGGAGTTATTGGAGATCGGAGTAAGGGTGGCATTTGCCCTGGTGGTGCGATGAAGGGCATTAACTTTCTTCCTGTAGTGATGGGCATTCCTCCAGACAACTGAGATTGCTTTAACCTAGGTGGCAACCTCATACCAAGTTGGCATGATCTGGTGTTGTGGCCTTCACTGCTTGTGCTGGGGGGAAAGGAAGACAATTGTTGGCTCTACCCCCACAGCAGGACCTCCAGGATGGTGTGAGCTTGTGCCCCTTGTCTAATATGCCCAGGATAGATTTCAGGAAGGTATTTCTTGACTGCCAATGCTTGTCCAGGTGCGAGGCAGTTTTTCAAATGTGGCAGGAGAGCAATGAATGCTGGTGTTTTGACATAAATCTGCTGAGTGGCAAATTGTTCTAGGAACAGTAAGATGGAATAGAAATCGGACAGGAGAAACTCCAGGGGGCAGAGTAGGTAACAAATGAGGTGAGTGCTGTAAGATACGGCAAAAAAACTCACTAGGCCTCATGACGCGAAACCCACTTAAAAGCTGGAATGCAACTAGACTTAACCAAAAAATGTATGATTCAGCCCTAAATATATCCCACCTTGAATCAAACAGGTAGTGAAAGCGTAGCTTCCCACTCGAATCAGATCCCAGAGAAAACACATACACAGCCAACACTACATGACTTAATCCAACATAACTCAGCAACGGATAAAATTTTCGGGAGCATTTACAGCAATGGGCCACAACAGATTTGTACAGCTGTGTCTTGTTCACACCTATTCCCAGCTGCTAACAATCTTTGACAACAATTATTAAGCCTGGACCAACCCCTCCTTCACCACTGCCCCTTACAAGTAAATTTTATGTTGTGTGAGAGGCTATGATACACCCTCTCAATGGGGGTTGACCATTTGGCTTTGTCTCCTTCGAGCAGGCCTACTGATTTCCATCTGTACAAGGCTAAGCACACAGCCAACAATAGACTGCAAACCTCTCAAGCACGGACTACACAAGACACTTATCCAAAGTCTCTCAGTCAATAAGGGCCCCCCTTCCGTGCAGTAACTAAGAAAGCAGAAAGATCCGAATCCAATAAGTCACTCTGGCTCCAGCCCGACAACCGATGGCTGCTGGCCTATTTCCTCCTCCCCATTCGGAATTGTGAACCAGGCAGCCGGCTCCTCAATTACAAGGGCTGGCACAAAGCAATCTAATGACGGGTCAGGCTTAATGAGAATCGCGGCCGCTTGTGATGTGGTGGGGCTGAAGCCGGCTTCCTGCCGAGAGCTGGCATGTAGTACCTTCATCCCTTTTGGAAAACGAAGCATGAAAAATCAACAGAACACAGCCCGATGTCTCTGAACAGAATGGGCTGCATGAATGGATATTTACTCTCATGAAAGGGAGAGCATTAGCACAAATGGAAGTGAACATAAGGGGTCCTCCAGAGAAGAAAGGAGCTCTGGTAAATTTATAGACTCCCCTGAAAGAAACTGATTACAGATCATTATCCAATTGAGGCAGATTGATGGTCTGGGGGTCAAAGTAATATTGCACAGTGCACCAGGGACAATGTCTAATTGTCACTGTTAGATACTGAAAGAGAATTCGGCTGCGAGACATGAAGGAGAGGTTTAACTGTCAAAACAGTGAGATTTTCAGATACCACGACTGATAGTAACCCATAAACAATAAAGGCTCAGTTTAGCCCTTCTTTGGAAAACTAAAGTTTCAGCGATTGACACTAAAGCTGAAAATGTCACCAAAAAATAAATCTATCCCTTTAGGGAAAAAGAGGGTACTTTTTTAAAAGGTGTTAGTGGTTATCAGAGAGATCCAGCATTTTATTTATACAAATGAATGAAAACAGAAGTGATCATTTGCACTCATAATCGGATGCAGTTGAATTCAAATCATGCTGTAAACGTGACTCTCACCTTATGAAATTGCTCACATCTCAGTTTGGCTGCATATGATGGCAGTATGTTCTGTTTCAAGAGGGAGAAAGAACAACTGGAAAAATCAGTGGTGTCCACATATTGGTTTCGTTATACCCTGCCCCATCAGACAGAAATGCTCCTTTTGCTAGTTGCTCACAGCCTAGCATCATTAAAGCCCACTTGTCAAGATCATCTTTGCACTGAAGTGAGCAGCAAGGTGATAGAGAGCACCAGTTGTCAAGGTATCCTGCAGGTCAGAACCAATATTTATCCTTCAACCAACCTCAGTGAGAAACAGCTCACCTGATCATTATCATACCAGTGTTTGAGGGTTTGTTGTGCTCAGATTGACTGCCACATCTCCTACATTACAACAGTGATGTCTCCAAGTGTTTCAGTGACTGTAGAGTGTTGAATTCAGGAAAGGCACTATAAAATTGCACTATTCACCATATGCATACAAGATTTTATTTTAAAGGAAGGAAAAGTTAAAGGAAAGGCAAATAAGAACAAAAAGAATATGGATAGAGATATACTCACAAACTACTAGTCACTTAGAGCATTTATCCAGTGAAAGTATCAGTAAAATAACAGGTTTCATGTTCGTAGAACTGAGATGCCCCCGGTACAAATCATCCTGGGCAATTTATATAAAGCAGCAGAGAAACAGCCAAGTGAGGGGTGAGTGAATGAACATGTGAGCATGTGTCTGTGTGTGCATGTCTTTGTCTGTGTGTGTTTGTGTGTGTGTGTGTAGTTGTGTGTGTGTGTGTGTGTGTGTCTGCGTGTGTGTATCTGTGTGTGTGTGCGTGTGTTTGTGTGTGTGTGTGTGTATTTGTGTGTCTGTGTGTGTGTGCCTGTGTGTGTGTGTTTGTGTGTGTGTGTCTGCATGTGTGTGTCTGTGTGTGTGTGTCTGTGTGTGTGTATTTATGTCTGTGTATGTGTGTGTGCCTGCCTGTGTATATCTGTGTGTGTGTGTGTGTGTGTGTGTGTGCGTGTGTGTGTTTCTGTGTGTGTGTGTGTGTGTCAGTGTGTCTGCGTGTGTGTATCTGTGTTTGTGTGTGTGTCTGCGTGTGTGTATCAGTGTGCGTGTGTGTGTGTGTCTGTGTATGTGTATGTGTGTGTGTGTGTGTGTGTCTGTGCGTGTGTGTGTGTGGAGGAGTGGGCAGGCCGGGAGAGGCATACTCCTGATGTTTCATTGGGAAATGCATTGAAACAGTTGGCTGGGAGAAAATATTATGTTGTTGTGACAGCCACACATGCTAAAGTTCATCATCCTTCTCAAATCCACTACTTCAGGTACCTGCAACTGAGGCCACTGTTACCTTTCTGCTGCTACGATTTCAGTACAAGAAAGGAATAGGCGGCTCAGCTTCTTGATCCCATTCCACCAGTCACTTATTGATAATTAGTACTGAAACTCCAATTCTGTAGCCTTCACACCTTACCACTTCAACTCACTTTTCTGATGGCTCTTTGCGTTTAGACACTGAGGATCCAAACCAGGCGACTCCCGATCGATCCCATGTTGGGACTGAGTTCAAACAGGGTGATGGTTGCATTTTACGAATGCCTTTAGTTGCCTACTGGACAAAAACAAATTCTCCAGCATCTGCAGTTCCTACTATCTCAGCCCAGGTACCTACTTGTGATCATTATTCAGAAAACCCTGCTTGAAAATGGTGCGCAAGTTCCCTCAGTTGGGCCCTGAAATAGGTGCCTCATGGAAAACAAAAACCCCAAGTGATCTGGCCAAAAATTACTCCTCTGGCCCCATTGAGATTATTTGAGCAAAGAGATGAAAGACAGCCTGGAGGGAAAAACCCAGGAGCAGGATGCAGTAGCAACAGAGGGAGGGAACAGTCAGGAGTACTTGGGAGGAATTGGTACATTGTACCTGTCCCTTCTTGTTCCACAGGAATGACAACTGAAATTAAAAAGAAAATTACAATTTGCTGAAGAATCCCAGGCCCAGTCTCTGCTTTGCTTATTGCTATTCAATTTCCCGTCTGGCAGGCCTGGATCAGACAGTGGTGCGGCAGTGAAGTACCTACAAGGCCTAACACCGAGAAGACAGGAAAACACCTGAAATGTTGTCCACCTAAGATCTGGTCAGAACACTTTCAAGTTTGCTTTGGGCATGGGACATTTGGCCTCCAAAGTTGACCCTTGTTGCATTGGGCACAAAATAGTTACAGTTAGACTTAATAAAAACCGAAAGAACAGTGGAAAAATAAAGTTGCTGGAAAAGCTCAGCAGGTCTGGCAGTTAGCAGAACTGGTTCTGAGGAAGGGTCACCGGACCCGAAACATTAACTCTGTTTTTTCCATCACAGATGCTGCCAGACCTGCTGAGTTTTTCCAGCTGCTCTGTTTCTGTACAGTTAAACTTAATGTGTGCTCCATGTGTGTCGATGTTGGATGAGTACAACATTGGGCTTAATATTAATGTCTGTTGCACCTTGGTGTCCTGCAAGGGCTTAGATATGAATAGTATAAATTGAAGAAGGGGAAAATGAGCATAATTCAGACGGAAAATAGCACTATTGAGAGAGGAGCAAGTCAGCACATAAGATTGTGGAGGAAGGGATAAGAAAGTAAAGAGTCAGATATATAAACCTCACAGTCATCTGTACGCGCTGGTGACCAGAACTGACTATTATAAATGTCATACTTCTTGATGCGTTTAATGAGGTTTTTGTTATCACCTCCAATTTTTCAATGTGGAGGCTTGATATGATGTTTTGAAGCAAATTTATGGCCAGATTCTCTCTTCCTAAAATTGTTCATTTTGTAGAAGTATCAAACGCTCTCTTCACTATCCTGAGGCAGCAATTGATGGACTGGGGGAGGAGGGCTATCATAAAAATTCCCTGATACAGCACCTCAATGTTTAAATAGCATGCTGTTCTCATATTGATCTCTCCCTACTCGCTGTGGCATAGTCAACTGGCAACTTTAAATTAAGGAGTATCAACCTCCACAGCACCCTTACTGTCTCTCAGGTACCAAGGTGCCCAATATTTTTCCCTTCACTAAGTTTATGACATCATCGCCATTGGTGAGAGCTTTCTGTGTGCAAATTGGCTGCCGCATTTCCTACATTACCGCACTTGTTCGCTGGCTGTAAAACACTTTGGGATGTTCGGAGATTGTGAAAAATACTATATAAATGCAGATTTTTTCCATCTGTCACATTTGTGCCTATTAATTTTTTTTTTATATCTTTCTTGACCAGAAACAGGCATGAAGGGTAGTCTTGACACAATCAACAAAAACATGGCAATATTCTGAATTCCAATTGTTAGAAATCTGTTTATAAATTGTTTATTTGTCTTTAACAAGCCGGGTAGAAGGCATAGAAATCAGAAGAAGTTTTCACAAGGCTAAGAAGAATTCTGAGACATCCACATATATATTTAATGAACAGAATTTATTTACTGTTTATTATCGAGAAAATAGTATGTTGCAAATAGTATAGTTTTAAAAGCTTAAAGATAAATTCAAATTTAACCTTGTGAATATAGGTGGACAGGCTGGCAGTTTTATAACATGGCAGAATGTTAAATTGATGAATTCAGATTGAATATTTGGCTTCAGAAGGGTGAAAATCCAGATTTCCAAATCTTAAATCAGATGCTTAATTCCTGGAAGACTAGTTGTTGAGCATGAATGAGTTCTTAGATCACCAGGGATTTGAATGGACTCCAACAAATATGCATTGGAGTAAGATAGCTGTTCTATTTTTAATTCGTACCATTAAAGACACAATCTCCAATATCCCCACTCAAACAACATCTTGCATTCATTTAGCACATATTCAAATAGTAAAACATCTCAAGACAAGGTTTTACAATCCATAAGGGAAAAATACCCACAGGCACTCAGCCTCTGATATTCCACATAAAACAAATCTGATACCCATATATCCAAGGCATTACCTTGTATTCCCAGCAGATAATGGAGAAATAATTGTTGCCTTGGACATATGTCATGATTCAACTGCTAAGAGCTCTTGGAAAGAATAAATCCAAAAAAAAGTGAACATTTCTTCTAGCCAACTCATCACCACAGGAAAATTTCTAAATCAGGCGCGTAATTATTCATACTCACCTCTCATACACAATCTGAAGGCGTTCAACATTGGACAGATTGAGTGACCTGTTCGGATTCCCACTTTAGATTTGCCGCTCACTTGGGTTAATTGGTGTCTAATTGGATGTGAATGATAAGTTTTGGGGATGCTAAGTGAAAAGAATTTCTTAGTGCTTGATTGCTGTTCAAATGAACGAATTTTATCAATGAGAAAGCAGACTGGAGTGACCCTATCTGGGGGATTAAAGCATTTATATTCATCAGTGAAGTGTGAATGATTGTGCTGTCACGCATTTAGACATAAAACCCTCAGCTTCATATATTAACCATGCAGACGTTGCACTGAGCAATCAGTTTATTTGGGGACAAGTGGAGTTGGTGTTTATGCTCCACACCAGCCCCCTCCCACTCTTGTCCATCTAATCATATCTTTCTATCTTCTGATACCTTTCCACCTAATGTGTTATCTAGCTTCCAATCTAACTGCTTCCATGCCAGTCATCTCAACTCTTCCATGTGGCAAAAGTGTGCAATAACATCTCTGAAAAAGTTCATTAGAAAATATCTCAAAGCATGTACGAAGAAAGACTGCTGTTACGTAGTTGAAGTAAAACGGGTATATGCAATTCTGCATTCAGTTAATAAATCTACCATCAGGAAATGAATAGCATCTAGTTTCATATTAACCTAGTGTCTTGAAATCAATTTAGCCAGCAGAAGGTCTGTGCTAATTTCTTCTGCCTTGTAAAGAAGGGGTGTTTGAGGAAAAAAATGCTGCTGCTGATCCTGATTTAACAAAAAAAAACTGCGGGTGCTGGAAATCAGAAACTAAATACAAGAAATTAATGGAAAAACTCAGCTGGTCTGGCAGCATCTGCAGAGAGAAAGCAGAGTTTAACATTTCGGTTTCTGAAGAAGCGTCATTGGACCCAAGACATGAACTTTGCTTTCTCTCCACTGATGCTGCCCGACCTGCTGAGGTTTCTAGCAATTTCTGTTTTTGTTGCTGCTCCTGCTGCTGTCCCCATTGTTCCACAGCAGAGGTGCAAAGTAGAGATGGATAATGCTGTTGAGAAGGCTGACAGTGGGAAGTGCAGAGAAATACAAAAATCTCCAAAGTAGCAGAAGCCCCTACTAAAGTCTTGGAAATCACTTACAAAGCAGTTAAAGCACACCCTCAGAACAAGACCTGCAAGCAAACAGAGGCAAGAAAGTAGCTGATACATCTCAATATTTACATCATTTCTTGCTGGTCAATATTTAGGATCCATGAACGCCCACAGCCGTCTCACCTTGATTTGCTTGGGCACATCCAGGAAGTCTGTGAAACCTATGCATTCAGGACTAAAATCAAAATCCCACAAGCATACCTTTACTGGTCAACATGTGTGTTGGAATTTGCATAACTCCACATACTATAAGATTGGTCCCATCAACAACCTTGTAAATAGAGGCTTAATCAGATATTACCTTGCAGGCTTGATACAGAAATGCTGCTATGCAATGTTTTGGATGCTACCATCATTCCAAAAATACGTTCTGTCAACTATACAATTGAGCAAGGTCATGTATGAATTTGAGTGCTGGTGCAATGTCAGGTACGTAGGCCATAGGTCTCAGTGACTGGCTGACTGAGTCAAACTACGTGTTGCTTCAGTTGTTTTTAATGGACCTTACTCAACCAACCTGTGCCTGCAAAAGCCGAATCAAAATACCTTCACTAAGATATGATTCTACCATCTGGTACCACTTGCTGAACAACTCTTAATGCACTGATAGCTACACTAAGCTTAAAATAATCAGTAAGGCTTCTGACAGGGCGCATATATGTCTGCCAGAAGTTCATACACAGCTTGTTCATACAAAAGGACCCGACTTTTGCAAAAGCTATATGTTCAAGCCTTGTGACTCCTTTGAATTACCTAAGGTTTTCTCTGTGGCAATGCCCCAGCCAATCAGAGTCAGTGTGAAAAAAAAACACAGCACCCTTTACTCCTTTATATATTGTGATGATTATTTGAAATTTACCATTCTGGCATTTGTTTTATCAAGTGCAAGTTGAAAATCTTCAGCAATATTTTAGCAATATTCAAATTCTGTACTACCAAGCGGCTGTTGCCTTAAGATACAAAATGGAAATAAAAGGTTTACAGCATTCAGCATTTCATTTTAAAGACCACAGTTCATGTATTTTCATGTTGAGTTCATTGAATTATCATGACAATTAGCTTTGTGGATGAGATACTAGAGAGTGACTAACTCCTGAAGAACTGGTATCAAAAGAAAAGAAAGGCAATGAAGAATTATAGAATTATAGAATCTTACAGCACGGAAGGAGGTTATTCATCCCTCATGCCTGTGCTGTCTCTTTGGTAGAGTTACTAAATTAATGCTGATGCTGTGCTCTTTGTAGAAGGCCCTGCATATTCCCCCTTTAACTAATTATCCAATTCTCTTTTGATAGTTACTATTGAATCGACTACCATACAGACAGAGCACAAAGCAAAATGCAAATGGATGCTTTTCCTTTTACTGCGTGAGTTTGACTTGTATTTTACTGGATGCTTAAATATCAAAACACATGTTATATCATGGGAAATATATTCAAGTGACTACTGAACTCAGCTGTGTAACTTAGTCAAACTGACTATAGTGACCCAAAGCAAATATGTCATTTCAACTGTGCTTGTTAATTCAGTTCAATCAGGAAGGCTGGGGTTAAAGGTGCAGTAAACCAGCACTCCCTTCATTGTTTGGGAAAAGAAAAATGTATAAACTAATGATCAGAAATTAAAAGTGAAAATGTGTTAAAATAAAATACAACCACTGTAACTTCATTTTTAAGCTATGACCTGGCACCTTCAGTGAAAAGACACAGTTGTCTCCCAGATAACAAGGTGTGGGGCTGGATGAAGACAGCAGGCAAAGCAGCCTCCTGCTCCTATGATGCTGCTTGGCCTGCTGTGTTCATCCAGCCCCACACCTTGTTATCTCGGATTCTCCAGCATCTGCAGTACCTTTTATCTCTGATACAGTTGTCTCCCAGGAGGGTCCTGCATACCTTTTGAGTTTTCTAACATCACACCAGGCAGCATAAAGCTGGAAAGTGTAGTAGTTGATTGAAAGCTATAGGAATTGATAACAGAGGTAAACTGGAACAGGGTAATGGTTCACCACTGAAAAGGTTTGATGCCACTACGGTGACTGTGCTTCACGACATATTTCATTGGCATTAAAATAGCTTGGGCATCCCAAAATAATAAAGATGCTATGTAAAGGTATGTCCTTTCTTAACCCTAAGTGACTTAATCAGAGTGGAATAGGAAGGTGATTGGATCTTCACGCACCAGAAGAAAGGGCACAGAATTCCACTTAAAAAGTAATTTATGTCATTAAGGTGGCCATTCAGCCCACCAAATTCGTCTGGTCTTCCTGCAAGTAATCCAGTCAGACCCTTTGACCTGCCTGATCTCCTCAGTGCTGCAAGTTTATTTGGTTGAAGTGCCCATTCAGTTTATTTTTAATAACATTGCTTGCTTCTGCATCAGTCACCCTTTTAGAATCATAGAATCGCTACAGTGTGGAAGCAGGCCCTTCGGCCCAACACGTCCACACTGAACTTCAGAGCATCCACCGAGACCCATTCCCCCTACAACCCAACTAATCTACTCATCCCTGAACACTTTGGGCAATTTCACACAGCCAATCCACCTAACCAGCACATCTTTGGATTGGGGGATGAAACCGGAGCACCCAGAGAAAACCCACGCAGACACGGGGAGAATGTGCAAACTCCACACTGTTGCCCAAGACTGGAATCAAACCTGGGTTCCTGGCGCTGTGAGGCAGCAGTGCTAACCACTGAGCCACCGTGCCGTCCTTTTGCCAGGTCTTTAAGCATTCACTGTGTAAAAATGTTCTTCCTCACATTTCTCTTGCCTAAAGTCTTACATCTGTGCCCACTATTCCCCCAAATCGGAAAGTTATCCTTGATTACCTTATCTAAGCCTGTCATAATCAATCAAACTTCCTCTCGGTCTTCTCTGCTGGAAATGCTGGCATTTCTTGCCCATCCCTAATTGTCTTGAGAAGGTGGTGGTGAGCCATCTTCTTGAACCAGTGCCATCCATATTGTGAAGATACTCCTCAATGCTATTAGGTAAGGAGCTCCAGAATTTTGATGTAGTAACAATTAGGGAATGGCAACATGTGTCTCTAGTTCTCTTGTGTGTTTCTGTTATTTGAGAAACAGTGGAGTGCACCAAAAATACTGAGGCGATAAATGAGTTTCTGGAAGTGTGCCATCAATACAGCAATGCTATCATAAAAGCTGGGCATCCTTCCAGAATTCAAAGGACTAACGTAGCAGAGAGAAGCTACACTTCATTTAAATCAGGATAAAAGGACTTGTGAGCAATAATAGTGCATCAATAAAGTATCATTGAAACTAGATAGATGGGAGGGGATGAGTGGAAGGAAAAGATTAAATCCAAAATTAGAGAATTTATTGCTGGGAAGGCTTTTATCAGATGCCCAAGAGGGACACGCAAGAACCAATGGCCAAGAATTTACAAAATCTATATTAAAGTTTCATATGTGAGCTATAGTGACATAGTTACAAGACATTGTCAGTGGAGATTGTTGTAGGCAATTACGATATTCTGGGAACACTAGAAACTGTAATAATACAGGATGACTTCTTCCTGAAACTATCCCCATATAAGAAACCACAAAAGGCAGCTTTTGCCAATTGGCTTGGTATTCTTTGATGGCCCTAAAAATGTACAAGTATGAGTCGCCACATACAATCGTAGAGTCATACAGCATGGAAACAGACCCTTCAGTCCAGCCTTTAAACTGTACAACCAGAAAGACAGGTGTTTATTTCCTGTTGTCCAGATATCAGCTAGAGAATAATGAGATAGTGATGCATGTGATGATGTACAGTGATATTAACAGTCATGTGTTGAGAAAAGAGGTGTCAGTACCAGAGAGAGATTGACTTGCTTAACAGTGGAGAATGTATTATTGTGGAAATAAAGCAACTTTACAGAAACCTATCAGAGCCAGAGTCATTCTCAGATAGACACAAACCTTCCTAATACAGACAGGTCACAATTAACACAAAGAAAATCCAAACATTATTCATGATTGGAAACAAACCACAAAGCACCA
The DNA here is from genome assembly GCA_024137785.1 of Ginglymostoma cirratum. Taxonomy (NCBI): domain Eukaryota; kingdom Metazoa; phylum Chordata; class Chondrichthyes; order Orectolobiformes; family Ginglymostomatidae; genus Ginglymostoma; species Ginglymostoma cirratum. The sequence goes on along the minus strand of JAHRHZ010000051.1, from coordinate 16,115,055 downwards.
GGTGCTCTTGACGTCAGTTGAAACAGTTTGTTCAGAAGCAACCAATCGAGGTAATGTAAAAACTGTAATAACTGTGGATGCTGGAATTCAGAAACAAAAACAAAAATTGACGGCAAAGCTCAGAATCTGTGGAGAAAAGTCAGAATTAATGTTTCAGGTCCAGTGACCCTTTCACAGATAATGTCTCTGAGCTGCCATAGGAGCATGAACCTTGCTTTTGTGCATAATTTGCATCATGTGCATGTATTAATAATTGTACAACTGTGTGAAAAAAGTCTTATTTGGCAAGATATGATTGCACAACCAGAAAAGTGTATGACGACTAGGTGCAATGACATGCTAAATATAATAGGGTAAGTACTAGGAATAATGGCTAGTCTGCTGGGTTTGTCTTCCCTCTGTAGTAACAGGGCCTGGTCTCCATAATGTCTCCACATACATACAGCTGATAACAAGAACTTCATATGGTAGGACCTTGAACTTGCAATCCGGTGATGGTGCTCATGTTCCAACAATCACTGATACAGTGTGGAGCTGGAGGAACACAGCAGGTTAGGCAGCATCACAGGAGCAGGAAAGTCAATGTTTTGTGTCTATACCCTTTATTGCATCTCATTGTCACTAAAAACCAATTACGTGCATTAGGGAAAGACGCTTTTATACTCCCATTATAAATCACTCGGGAGAGCAGTGTGTGTGTTTACTACTCTTCTTCACTTTTTTGTTGTATGCTATTCTTTACTGAACAAAAACAAAACGTACAGTCATCTGACACCTTTCACCACCTTGATCCAGTATTTACAGCCAACAAAGTATTGTGAAGAGGAGTTACTGTGTGTAATGTAAGAATGTACAACCCAATTTGCATACAGTAAACTCTCACAAACAATGTGATAATGGTTAGATAACTGCTTCAAAAGATATGGCATGGGGATATATATTGGCTAGAAGGCTCCTGCTCTTCTATGACTATCTGAGATCACGGATGGGAAGTTGGTTTGATGCCTTATCTGACTTCAGCAGTGCAGTATTTCTTATATCCTATACTGGGGTCTCATCCTGGAATTCATACTCTATTCCCTGACGGGACTTTCTACTGAGTCAATAATGAGAGTGCTACTTTTAATCCACTGCTAACACTTCTGTGCAATGGAAAGAATCATTTGCAGTTGGAAAGGATTGGTTCCAAGTGTTTATACCTCTATGTATCTGCAATGTTGTAGTTCTCTGAATATTAAGTTCCTTGTACTAAACTGTACATTGTCATCAAAGAAAGAGTTTGGCAGCACATGTGCCAGTAGCTACACATTCAGTGGATGTACTAGTTTGCAATGTAAACAATACAAATCTAAGTATAATGATGCAAACTTCTAATAAAACAGATTGAGTATTTTAATTTTCTGGTGGGGGTGAGATGGGACATAGAGTGGGGACATTCGTTCCAATGGCATTGGTGCAGTGAAAGGGATTTGTACCTGGCCACCAGGCCCATGGCCCATGGCCGAGCACTTAACAAGAAAGATGAACACATTTTCTTTATTTTTTTAACTTTACTGCCTTTATACAAAACGTTTTTGTCTACTTTTCCATGTTTTAAGATGGTGCTGGAGAGTGGCGATATTATACAACACTTTTCACCATAGTTTGTAATGAAATACAAGTGACAATAAACAATTAAATCAAATAAATAAAACAAAATCATTTTAAATTAATTAATAAATTAATTTTAATCCATTTCTGCCTGTAACTGTCTCTAATTATCACCAACTCATGGACAACTAGATTTCTAGGTAATCTTTTTAATGAATGTTGAATGAAAACATTGTTTCCATGTAGGTTACCCTAAGTGCGTTGGTCTGTTCCTGGTTTGGAATTGTTGTGTAATATAATGGACATGAAAGGGTTAATTTGAGCTAAACTCAAGGGTTGCCCACTCTACTACCTAATACACACAACGGGTGGAGCATCAGACACTCTTGGAAAGTTCTGGACAGTTATATTTGGAGACAATCATGTCTTTTACTCCTTGTTTATCTTGATTGTAATGTAGCCTGTATACAGTTATTTAGATGTAATAAATCTTACCTTGTTAGCCAAATATCTCTTCCACTGAGACTTATTTGTGATTCATCCTTCAACACAAATTACTCGGAAGGCCCTAGAATAATATAGGAAGATTGGTGGCAGAATCCTACTTAAGGTACTCAAGTCTTATCATCACTGCTATAACAAAAATCACACCACTTCACTCTCAATTCAAATGCAAATTTCAGTTGTCCTCTGTTGACGTTTTTGGTATTTTTGTCTACAAACTGGGTAAATGTGGGAGTGTTAAATTAAATGAGGTAATGTTTCCCTCTTGAAAAGTCTGCAAGAATTAACAAATTGTATCGATAATCATTGCACGATGCCCTTGCAGGTTACTTCAGCAGAGATTGACAACAAATATATTTTAAATTAATCCTTATCTGATACTACAATTAGAGCAAATGAACTTTAAAAATACTTCATCGCATCAATGAATTAACTACCTCTGAGCATACGCATGGCATAAACACATGTTTGGTTACTTTTAAAATTTTATGCTTCATCAAAGGAAGTTCAATGAATAGTAGTCTCCTGCAAATGGCCTGATCTAGTAAGAACTAATGCATACAAAAGTTGTGATCTGAGTAGCTCTATTGCCATTTTTCACATTCCACAAATTCTCTGATTTATGAATTCAGTAAAGTTAGGATCTTTGAGTGTTGTAGGTGACAGCTTCCCCTTCAGTAAAAGTAGAAGTGCATTCAATGCAGTTGATGAAATGTATTAAAAAAATGCAATTTACCTACATAGTTGTAAAGACAGAGAAAAGACAATGACCAGGATGATTGCCATGCCACCCTCCTACAGCAAGCAACTCCTTGCTGTTTTATGAGCTTTATTCAGTGATATATAATGAATTACAGTGCACAAGTTGTTTTTAAGAAAACTGCATCAAGAAATTCATTCTTTTCTAATACATTTGTTCTTTGTTTCTGTGACAACTTTTTGGAAGTATTTATTTCAAAACTTTTTTAAAGTATTGTTGAAGTTCAACACCAAGGTGGATAGAAAATTGAAGAAAAGTAGAATTTAACGAGAAAAGGAATCTTGCTGAAAATTAGAGATAAAAGGTACTGCAGATGCTGGAGAATCCGAGATAACAAGCATGGGGCTGGATGAACACAGCA